>CM072823.1:48368748-48968748 GCA_036937905.1 Salvia rosmarinus
CTCGGCTTCTTTGCGTCGAAGAAAAGACACATTAGAACAGCAAAATAAAGCGAATAAGCACTAAGAAAAGGGATGCCCCTCACGTCGGACCAGGTCCCGCTCGGCTTCCGACCCGAAAACACCGACCGGCCTTCTGCCGGATCGTCCTCGGTGTAACTTACGGACAAGATCTACTTCAAGGCTTCTCAACAACTCCTCCATATGGCCCAGGCTTGATTTTCGGGTCCGCAATCGCTTGATACCCCTCATACCTCATTCCCCTCATTGTGAGAAAGAAATACTTGCTGCCCGATGGGACACCTTGGAGGGGCGGCTACCTTAATTCCAGGCGGGTGACGGATAGTACACCCACCTGTCGTCTTCACGCTAAAAAGCGCATCAATACCTCGAAGGACAACTCCGTGGCAATGCCGTAACAGAGAGCCCAAACCCGCCAACGACCTAATGGAATTCGGGTCAATTGACAAATGGGATGCGGAAATACTCTTGAAGGCTAAGGTAGATGGGGGAGGAGAGGGTACCTAAGGCAGCCCTCAAACTGCATTACATAGGCGGTAACAAACCCTCGGGAGGGCCGCCGCTATCGTCCAGGATCGGGCGAACCACCACGCCTCCCGGAATCAGGCACTCCTCCACAACCTCAAAAGCTCCTCCAACGTCAAACCCGACCTCGCGAACCCACCTTCAAACCATCCCATACACGGGACACCGGCGGAATACTGAGCTTAGCCTACAGACCTACCCGGACCATTGCACATATAGTCTCTAACGGCAAGGCAACTCACGCCCGAGAACCCGGCGGAAGGGGAACTCTCAGGCGAAGAAGATGAAGAAAGCATACTTACTTTTGGCGAGAATCTGACTACTTGTAATCGGGATCAACTCAAAATCAACTCGAAATTCTATCTCGGAATTTTAAATGTCGAAGAAGAAGAGTGAGCGATTGCCTCTTTGCGTCTATTTATAAGACTGAGGCGCACAAATTGCCGTTCAAATTCAACACGTGCCTACACGTGATTGGATGTCGCGTTACATCTTGGCGCTACCAGCAGATTCGAGTGCCCAACTACCGCTGGCGGCGTATGGCGTCGCCGAGATAGGACGAGCGCCCGGTCGACCAGCCAATCATCATCTCGGACCAGCGTCCCTCCAGTTAACGTCGCCTCAGGTCGCACCCGTTCGAGACACCAGATCGAACCTCGTCCAACTGATCGGACCTCGGCCAGCAGGATCGGACTCGGCCAACCATGCCGCAGATCTGCGTGGCCGAGACACACCACGGCATCCTCGAAAGGCGGTCCTCGGGTCGAACTGCAGGGAGCCACCACGGGAAGTAATACCACAACAGGCCGCACCTCGGCATAACAAGCGGTAGCGCGTTATCGAGTCGGACGTCGACTTCCGCCGGTGCCACATCTTTCTCGGCGCGACGATAAACAACCCAAATCAGATCGGCGCGGAAGACCTCGCGTCAACAACTTGACCAAGCGGCGCTTCGCTTTCGGCGGTTGTCTGTCCTCCGCCTCGGCCTCGTCCGTCCCCGGCTATTAGGGGGCTATGATAGGATATAGCCAACGAATGGGCCCACTAACGAGCCCAGCGAGCTGGGCCTAACATTGATAAGCAGCCCACGCGGTCGAGCCCGAGTCAAGCCTTAATCATTGCACGAAGCCTGGCCTCGAGAACCAGCGCCTTCGGCCAATGGAAGGCGCCCGAGAACTAAGGTCGAGCGCCACCTCCACGTGGCGCCACGTAAGATGAACGGTCTCGGCTCCGGCCAATGGAAAGCACGCGGAAGAAGAGTCACACCACGACCAATGGAGGTCGGGCGGCGCCAGGGGCAAAGTGTTGTATAAATAGAAGGAAAACCGATGTTAGAAGGTTAGCAATTTCTTGAATACAAAGGCTTGTAAACAATACTCTGCATTTAAAAGCTCTAGTAAAAGTATTGAGAGTCATTCCTCCGTGGGCGTAGATCTCATTAACGATCGAACCACGTAAAAAGCACAGGTGTTCTTTATCGCTTCATATAAATCTCGCACTCACGTAGCTAGATTCATCAATATATAAATTACTCGACCTAAGCCTCGCAATGCGCTTTAGCTACCAAAACGCGAAGGCTTCTCGCGGACTCAAAATCTGCTGCCAAACGTTGCTGCTCGCGAGTTGTCATCTCGACCAACGATCGCGAGTGCTTCTCGCGAAGCGTATTCACTGCGTCGCGACTTCACCGTTTCGCTCCGTTCTCTCTCGTCCGGACTCCGGATTGCGATCCGTTTGCGCCTACGGACTCCTATCGAGATGCTCTTTAACATAGTACACTTTGCACATCCATATTTTTCAAATCCATTATCTCATATTCAACGGCGTTTTCAAGCAGTTCTTGCGCATGAGCTTCGATCGGGCTATTGATTCCTCTTTATCGTGATCCACCTTTTGACATCAAAACCTGTGCTAAAATGACATGAAACACACACGGCATAATATCTTTCAAGGTAAACATAAATATATCAAAAGCACTCAAAAGATCACTTATCAATTATAAGCGAAACAAATATAGCTTTATAAAGCGGTAAAATGAGGCTTATCGGCCACCTACGTTCAAGATTCGATCGAGCTCGTGCCGAAAGTGTCCGGTGCGGCTCCACTCCACGGTCAAAAAGCTACCGCAAACCGATCTCGGCGAACTGCGAGCCCGTGGCCTTTCATGCGGTGGGGATCGACATCGTTGGTCCGCTCGACCGAGCACCGGTCGCCTCGATGCTTAGTCGTAGCCGGAGACTACTTCACAAAATGGGTCGAGGCCGAGCCACTTTGCCGAGCCTCACGGCGGAGGATCTGCACTTCGTGTGGAAAAATATAGTCTGCCGCCGCATACCGCACGATACGGTCTCGGACAACGGCACCCAATTGTCGACAAAAACTTCGGTGGTGCGAAGAGCTTCAGATCGATCAACGCTTCACCTCGGTCGCACCCCGCAAGCGAATGGTCGGACCGAGGTGGCGAACCGCTGCGATAGTACAAGGATTGAAGAAGAGGTCGGACCGAGCTAAAGGCGATTGGGCTGAAAATCTCCTCAAGTCCTCGGTCCCACAGACAACACCTCGGACCTGCGCGGAGAAACCCTTCGGCGGGTCTCACGGTACGAGGCCGTCATACCGGCCGAGATAGGTGTGCCCGCGCGCTCTTCACTTCGACCGGGCCGGGGCGAGGAAGACCATGGGCTAACCTTGGCGCCTCGAGGAGAAGCGCGAGCTCGCCTTCATAAACGAAGCCAAGTACAAGGCCCAGGTCGCACGGTACTACAACAAAAGGGTCAAAGCCTCCGCGCTCCAAGTAGGCGACCTCGTCCTACGAAATAATGAAGCAAGTAGAGCTGAGCGTCTTAACAAGCTGGATCCGACATGGGAAGGCCCATACCGCGTTCACGAGGACCTCGGCAAGGGCTTATAAGTTGGCTCACCTATCCGGTGCACTTATCCCCGAACTCGGCACATTACTCATTTAAGGAGTATTTTACATAACTTCGATTTAAGGTCACATCATGCTATTCCATTAATTGTTTTGCCAAAGTACGATGTTGATTACATATTGATAAAACATCTGCTTTTCTAATGAATATTTCACCGTCTCATACATATGTGAACATCTGTTTGGATACACCACATTTAAACCTTCACAGGGGCGCCTTACGAAGATGAAAATCCCACCTAGTAGAGGCACGCATACGGACTACCCATTAAGTTGGACGTCTACATGCAAAGCATCAGATTACCCATTAAGTTGGGCGCCTACACATGCGCGACATCGAGACCGATCTCGCCAACTCATACCCCTTTATTTGGGAAGATATGCACTCGGTACAAAGTCTAAATGCATTAACGACTATAAACCGAGTACCAAGCCATATACAAGTCAACAGGCTTCCGAGCTCGTTTATACCCCTTTATTTGGGAAAATATACATCAGATATCGATATAAATACATTTACGACCAAAGCGAAGTCCTAAGCTATGTTTGTACCTCTCAAGAAGGAAAATGTACACTTGAAACAGTCTAAATACATTTATATCTACATACAAAGTCCTACGCTATACACTGACCTCATTCGGGCTTCCGAGCCCAGCGCCGCCGGGGCTTGCCGGCTGCACCAATTTGCACAAAATCTCCAGGCCGGCGGTGTATGCTCGAACGAACTCGGTGCCTTCAACCCACGATAAGGCCGAATCACCACGGCCTACTCCTAAGCGCCGATCACGGGCTCGGGGCAGCAGACAGTTTCGACTCGGTCACGTTCACCCTCCGGGACACTGAGCGGCGCGGCGCCAATCTGAGCACCTCGGGAATGGGGATGCACTGAGGTCACACCCGGCCCCCGACCGGACACCGGGCGGAGTACGACCTCGCCCCTACCCGCCTTTCTTCCCGTGACTGAGGTCCTCGGTCACCGTCCGCTCCCAGGATCGCCTCAGATGATCCGCTCTCGGCGGACCCATCAGCAGAGCACTTCGGCATGATCGGAGTAGCCGCCTCCTCCAGCGGGTTATTCGTGATCGGGCGGTGAAACCCACTGCCAGGCCTCGTTGCGGGGCGGGCATCGTCGTTCTGGACGATCTCATACATCTCCATATACTTCACGATGGAGTTCGCACGATCTTTGAACTTCTTGCTTTGTTGGGCTCCGCCTCGTCCCTCGGCACCATATCCTCCGCCAAAGAAGCTCGAACTCGGTCGTCCGGCCGGATATGGTAGTTCCACCAGCTTCGGTGATCGCTTCTCGTACTCCGCATGCTCCTCCGACACCCGAGCTAGCCTCTCCGCGTTGGGCCTCGAGTCGCTCCTCGCGCACATCAGATCAAACGCCTTGATAGCGTCGGCGAGATAAGTCCGCCCCGGATTCCGTCCCGTGCGATCCTCAACTTTAGGGCCTCGTTCTCGGCGGGAGGCGGGCCACTTCCGATCAACCTCGTCCAACTTCTTCTTCAGGTCGTGACGGCCTTGGTGACATCCATGTGACCAAAACTTGGGTCATTTCGTGACCGCTCCTCCGGAAAAGCAACTCTCGTCCTTCTCAAGGCGCCTCGGACCTCTTTTAACTTGGTCAACAATTCATGATCAAGTCAGGAGCCATTCAGGTGTGAGTCGTAAATAAACAAGACAACACAAATTTTAAAATGTTGCGTTTATTACTCAAAAAAATGGGAAATTATTACAAGGACCGGGGTCCTATCGACCCGGCGGTTCAAACTATTACATTAGGTCCACCGACTCGGGCTATTGCTTGGACTCGCCGACCTCGATGCTCCTGCGGTTGGCCACCTCCAACGGGAGCTCCAACACCGCCTCTGCTCCACCTCCTCCTCCGCCTCGCCGGCAGTGCGCACTCGGCAGGAGCTCCTGAGCTCGGATCTTCGTCCTCCTTGCAGGCGGCGACCTCGGTGATCGGGAGGGTCGAGCCGGGCCAGAGCCTCCGGACCGGAAGGAGCCAACCCGGAGATCACTCGGGCGTAGCCTTGTTCGGCTCACGAGGTCGACCTCGGTCCACCCATGCTCGACCTTATCGGTCGGGCATGGCGACCGCCACTTCCCAGTGATCGACGACACCACCTTCGGCGCAAGCACGGCGGCAAGATCGGCAATAAAAGCCGAGAACTCTCCGACTCGATGAGCCCACCGGCAAGGCCCTCGGCAAGGGTCCTGGTCGGCCACCTCGCCCCTCTCGTCATGAGCTCCTTCTTCGCCCGGCTAACTCCTCCTTAACCTCTTGACCTCCCCGGGCCTCCGGTGCCAATGCCTCTTCTTGGCGGCCTCGGCAGCCACTCCTTGCCTCAGCGGCCACGGCGGCCTCGGCTTTCTCCTTCGCGGCCACGGCGGTCTCAAGCATCCGCCGCGCCGCGCGGCAAGCTCCCGCTCCAGCGCTCATATCGGGCTGAGCTCTCGGTGGCAAGCCAGTGGCGACTGCAGCTCCCAAAGAACACGTTGCAGGCCCCGTCACCGAGCTCCCACCACGAAAAAGCGGCACAAGTTAATAACGGATCGTAGGCGTACAAATCTAAATATGAAAGAACCTTTGTACCTCGGGGAGGATGCGGCCAAGCTTGAGGCGGTACCCGTACTCAAAGCGGCCACAGGCCGAGACTTCGATCTGGCCGGACCCGCTGAGGCCCACTCATTAGTTAGCCCATCTGCCGACCTTCTTCTGACCCTGGTAGGTCCAGCCCGCCATCTTCTTCTTCGCGGCCTTGCTCGGCTATCGTGCCCGCCTCTTGTCGATCAACTTCACTTTGCATCACGGAAGAAGACACATTAGCCTGACAAAGAAAATCGGACGTATAAGGACTAAGAAGATGGGATGCCTCACCCGTCAGGACCCGATCCCGACGCTTCCAACCTGTAAACACTCAGCCGGCCTTCTTCAGTCGTCCTCGGTGTAACTTATGGATAAAATCTCACCAAAATTTCGCACAAAGACCTCCTCCATATGGCCCAAGGCTTGATTTTGGTCCGCCACCGTGCGATGCCCACTCATACCTCACCGCCCTCGGCCGTAAAGAAATACCTATTACGCGATGGGACACTTTGGAGGGCCCGCTGCTTTAAATTTCAAATGGGAGACAAATAGTACACCCTCCTATGGTTTTCACACTAAAGAAGTGCATAAGTACCTCGAACGAGAACTCCTCGGCAATGCCATAACAAGAGAGCCCTAGCCCCACGACCTAATGGAATTCGAGGTCAATTGACAAATAGGGATCTGGAAATACTCTTGAAGGCTAAGATAAACGGGGGCCAGAGGGTACCTAAGACCCGCCCTCAAACTATCTACATAAACGGTAATAAACCCCTCCGGAGGGGCCATCGCCCTATCATCCGGCCGCGGCAGCACCACCACGCATCCTTCGGGATCGGTATTCCCTCACGACTTCAAAAGTTCCGCCATTAATGTCAAGCCCGACCGCCACGCCCACCCTCAGTCCATCCCATACCGAGGATACCGGCGGAACCCTAGAACTCAGTCCTATGGACCTACCCAGGCCATTATAGCACATATAGTCTTTTACGTCGGGGAACTCACGGCCAGAACCCGAAGCAGAAATGGAACTTTCAGAGCGAGAAGAAGATGAAGAAAACATACTTACTTTTCACGCGAGTATATGGCTCCTTCAGCGAGATCAGGATCAAGTCAGAAAATTTCTCAGAATTTTTCTCTCTCAAACAAGGCGTCGAAGGGGAAAGTGAACAGTTGCCTCGTTTGGGCCTATTTATAAGACAAAGGGCGCCTAAAAATTACCGTTTCAACTTCGACACGTACCTACACGTGATTGACGATGTGAGTCCACGCGCGACGCCGGTTCGAGTGCCCAACTACCGCTGGCCAGATGACGACGCTAGCGTAAGATAGACCGCCAGTCTGACCTAGCAATCATCATACGGACCCCGGCGTCCTCCAGATGGCGGCGCCTCAGGTCGCACCCCGTCCTTCCCACAAATAACAAGGGGATCCAGATCGGACCTCGGCGTCCTATCAACGGGCTTCCCCCCTTACGGGAAAGTCTACATCCAGATCGGATCTCGGCAAACCAGCCCCCAGATTCGGGGCCGCCCAGGGCGCACCTCGACATCCCTGAAAGGGCGGTCTTTCAGGTCGGACATCGGCACCCACCACAGGAGCAACACCACGCGGATCGGACCTCGGCGTAACCTCACGCAGAGGGTCCATATCCGTGTCGGACTTCAACTTCCTTCTATGACAACATCTTTTCCAAGCGACGGACAACGCACCACCCAACTCGCCTGCACCGGATCGCCAAATAAACCCTCACATCAAAAAGACAACACCTTCAACAAACAACTCACGAGCCACACCTCACCTTTCGGCGACGCTTTCTCACTCCACCTCGCATCGCTGTCCCTCGGCTATTCGTGGGCTATGATGGGATATGGCCCAACCGTTAGGCCCACTAACGTGCCCAAACGAGCTGGGCCTAACGTTGATAGCGGGCCCACGCGGTTGAGCCCAAGCGAGCCCTAATCAACTCCCAAAACCCTAGCCCCAGAGCCGCCACCTCGCCAATGGAGGACACGCCCCAGCCAGTAAGCGCCACCGGCCAATGGAGGACACGCCCGTAGCGCCAAAGTAAGCGCCACCCCGGCCAATGGAGGACACGCCCGGAACCAAAGTCAGCGCCACCCTCCACGTGGCGCACGTGAAGGCGGTGTCCTCCTCCGCCAATGGAGGCACGCCAGAGGAAGATTCACGTCATGACCAATGGAGAGATTGAGCACGCCTTGATTCGGGCTCGGGGTTGTATAAATAGAAGGAAAATTGATGATGAAGGGTTGGCGAGTTATCGAACACTAAGAGCTTGTAACTATACTCCCTACACTCAAATTATAGTGAAAGTATTGAGAAACTCTCCTCCGTGGACGTAGATCTCATTAACGATCGAACCACGTAAAAGCCTTGGTGTTCTTTATTGCTTTACATAAATCTCGCATACTCACGTAACTAGATTTATCAATAATGAGCATTGATCAAATTAACTTTAGCTAGAATAGTCACAAAATTAAACAATATAAAATCAAGTTCATCAAATAATTAACTACCATCTTAGACAAACTATATATACCTATGTATACATGCAAATAGTTTATATACAGAAAAAGGAGAGAAAATTAAAGAAAACCGAGCGTTTCCACAGATCCGAACATCTCTCCCATGGATCTCCACTTCCATCACCCATGCAAAACACTATTCATTTTCCCCTCCAACCACAAGCAAACCACCCAAATGAACCCAACCGCCCACCGCCCCTCCTCGGCCTCAGCAGCCTCCTTGGCGGCGCAACCTGCTTCTTCATCTCCATCCTCCTCTTCTACTCACTCTACTCCTCCACATTCGTCATCAACACCAAACACGACGATTGCCCCTTCAATCAGCCATTTCTCCAAGGAAGACCTAGCCCGTCCCCACGACAATCTAGCCCTCCTCTCAACACCACCCTCCTCTCAACCGCCCCGGCCGCCCCTTGATCTCAAGCATGTCATGTTCGGTATCGCCGCCTCCTCCAACCTTTGGAACAAGCGGAAACAATACATCAAGCTGTGGTGGCGCCCGAGGAGACTCGCGGGTGGTGTGGCTCGACAAAAGGTGAAAATCTCGGACGGCGAAGAAGCTGCGGAGATCCGGATCTCGGCGACACATCCAAGTTCAACTACACCAACAAGAAGGGAAGCGATCCGCGCTGCGGATCTCGCGCGTGGTCTCGAGACCCTAAGGATGGGGACGCCGGACGTGAGGTGGTTCGTGATGGGCGACGACGATACGGTGTTCGTGGTCGAGAATGTGCTGAGGGTGCTCTCGAAATATGACCATAACCAGTTTTACTACATTGGGAGCTCGTCGGAGAGCCACGTACAGAACATCTTCTTCTCCTACTCCATGGCCTACGGCGGGGGCGGCTTCGCCATAAGCTACCCGCTGGCGAAGGAGCTGGAGAAGATGCAGGATCGCTGCATCCAGCGCTACCCCGGATTGTATGGTAGTGATGACCGGATTCATGCCTGCATGGCCGAGCTGGGCGTGCCCCTCACCAAAGAACCAGGGTTTCATCAGGTTACAATTTCTAAATCACATGAGCAGTCATAATAATTTATTAATTACAAAGAAAAGGGCTGAAAAATCATTTGGGATCATCTATCTCATTTTTTGGTGTTGTTCCACTATTTTTTTCACTAGGATTTATAATTATTTTGTTCATTTAATTTGCAATTTCAGTTACATAATTAGGAGTATTCAAGCTTCAATTTGTAATGACATATAAATATTAATTAGGATTCATTATATAATAATAATTTTATTTTTAAAATAAATGATATTAAAACAGTAATAATAATAACGAGGTATGCGATTTGAACCGATAAAACCAACTAATTGATAGTGTGTACTTTCTTACCAACCATTTTTTTTCTTTTATTTTTTATTATTCTTACAAACAATCGTAAAATTGAATAAAAATTAATTTTTAAAAATTTAAATCTTGAAATATAGAAAACATAGCCCCTACAACGTAACTGATTTCTTCTGGATGCAGTATGATGTGTACGGGAACCTGCTGGGGCTGCTGGCGGCGCACCCGGTGGCTCCACTGGTATCCCTCCACCACCTGGACGTGGTGGACCCGATATTCCCGGGGCTGAGCCGGGTGGAGGGCGTGCGGCGGCTGCTGGAATCGGTGGAGCAGGACTCGTCCAGCATCATCCAGCAGTCGTTCTGCTACGACAAGGACAAGTACTGGTCCATCTCGGTGTCGTGGGGCTACGTCGTCCAAGTCATGAGGGGCGTCATCTCCCCTCGAGAGCTCGAGATGCCCACCAGAACCTTCCTCAACTGGTACAAGAGAGCCGACTACACCGCCTACGCCTTCAACACTAGGCCCGTCGCCCGCCACCCCTGCCAGAAGCCCTTCCTCTTCTACCTCACCTCCATCACCTACGACCACAAGCGGAGACAGATATTCAGCGTTTACTCCCGACACAATGAGTCCAACCCATACTGCCGGTGGAAGAGCGACTCGCCGGATAAACTCAAGACCGTTATCGTCTTGAAAAGGTCGGACGGCAATAGGTGGCTCAGGGTAAGATCCGAATCATTCCATGTACTGCATCAATCCATTGATTTTGTGACACGTGGCAGTTGGACCCACCATTCCGTTTAGTAATTGGGAGAAGTTGGGCAGAATAGTAGGTCCAACCGCCATGGTGTTGCAAAATCAATCAATTGGTGTAGTACATGTACATGTTTGATAGAATAAATTGTTGAGTGCGACTATATAAGGAAATTTTGTTTGAGTGCTTGCAGTCGCCTAGAAGGGACTGCTGCAGGGTTTTACCGACGAGAAGGGCTTCGGTTATGTATTTATGGGTGGGAATTGCAGATCAGGTGAGATTACTGAATTGTAGGAGTTGTTTGATTTGCGAAGATGATCAAATGCAGCCAATTTTATTCACAAAAATCAGCATGCATTTTGAAATTTTGAAGGCTAGAGAAGCAATGGAAGCAAGTAGTGAAGAAGTGGAATTCATCAGTTGTAGTTTTGGGTAGGTTTTGTAGTTTTATGTCTGTAAATGTAGCACATATAGACACTTCAAGTGTACCTATAGATTGCAAATTCTATCATTTAAAGCAAAAACATTTATGAACCCAGGCATAGATTGTAGTGAAAACATATTATATATTACAACATGGAGTTAAATGTAAGCCTTGGTCAAATAAATACTATCACCATCCCCCAATTTCCTTCCTAATTTTTCTTTTTGTGACGTCTCTCAATTTCCTTCCTATCTATTTATTGTAACTATATTTCCAACATTACCATCAATAATGTTCTTTAATTACACCTTTTATCACCCATGGCCCACCACTATTTCTTTTTTCTTTTTACCCTCAACAACCTATTTATTTACACCTTTTACCTATAATCCACCAATAACCAATTTAATATTACATTATTGTGAGACCCTTACAACACTCATAATACATTCAATAATTTTTATTAAAATTCGTGTCGAAGATTCATATGACTATATTTAGGGGACGTATGGAGTATTATTATATAAACAATGATAATATATTCTACATCCATCTCATTTAAAGTATCGCATTTCTTTTGGACACGCGTATTTAAGATAAAAGTATAAAATAATAAAAGTGATAAAAAATAGATATGACCCACACATTTTGAAAGAATAATTATTTCTTAAAATAGAATGAGACATTTGTAATGAGACAACCCAAAAAGAAAATTAAGACATTTGAAATGGGACGGCGAGGAATGTATAATATGTAAGGCAAATGTCACTTTAAACACCAAACTATATCAGTTTTATCAAATATATCCCGAACTATCCTAAATATTTATATATTAAACTTCTTAACTATTTATATTATTTCAAAAATATCATGCATCCATTTTTAAGTGAAAATTAATGGGCAATACACATTTAATAATTACTAATTACAAACTAAGTAACATAAGAACTTGTAAATTGATTTCTATATTCTAGTGCAAAAATATAGAATAGAACATATTCATTAAGACTAACATAATAAGCTCATGATATTTCTTCCCAGCGATACATTTATATTCATGATGGCTAAATGGCAGGTGCAATACACGTATATATTATGAATTTAAATAATATATATATATATATATAATAGATAAATTTTATCATAATTTTTAAAAAATTAGATACACAAGCATTCTTATGCTAAATCAAAATAAATAAAATTACATATCTACATAATTATTAATTATATTTAGAAACTAAAATGAGTAACCATCAATTTTATTTTATTTAAACACTTTTAATTGATGATGCATAATTATATAGGAGTTGGTTATAGAGGGAACTACATCTTAGATAAGAATTAAGAACTAATAATCACTGTTAGATTGAATAAGATCGGACGACTCATAATTATTTTAAAAATAGTCAAATCACTAAATTTTCGCTATTTGGATCTTTCACATTATATTCTTGTTGTTCTTATAATTCATGTTGTTGTGCATGTAATCATAATGATTGTACATATGAGAACAATTATCGTAAATGAATATACAAGATCCATTGATTATAGCCTGTTAGGTCAAGATTAATTATAGATCGTTTATTATCCTCAAAGTTTAATGGTAACCTTTTAGTCCTATATTCAAGGGATTTTGTATATTCATTTACGATAATTGTTCTCATGGTGCACAATCATTAAGATTTCATACACAGCAACATGAATTACATGAACATAACAATGAATTGAAATATGATAGCATGTACAAGAACTACGATTACATGAATAATAATATGAATTACATGAATAACTAAGAATAAATTGTGAAAAATCCAAATAGCGAAAATTTAGAGATTTGATTACTTTTATCACTAAATAATTATGAATCGTCCGATTTTATTCAATCTAGTGGTAGTTATGAGTTTTAGTTCTTATCTAAGAGGTAGTTCCTCAATAACCAATCCTTATATATATATATATATATATATATATATATATATATATTGATTATAAGGAAATTAATTCTAAGATAAGAATCGAGGACTAATCATGACCCTGTATTTTATCAAATCCAATGGAATATATTAAAGGAGTGCTTACAATTAAGTTTTGGCTATTTTAATTCAATTTTCATGAATTTGACAATTTAATGTAATTGGTAGGCTGATTTATCCATATCAAACCACCCTCATTCCCATATTTCGCACTTCCCAATTTGACCGTCTCTCCCTCTCTCTGCTAATCTCAATAGGTAACATTTTCTCGCTCTCCAAATTTTAAACCCTTATTCACTCCAAGTTTATTTATGTAAGCGATTCCTGAAGTCTCGAACGGATATCTTCACTCCAAAATTGTAATTGATAAATAATTATTCAACATACACTACAAAAAAACACGCGAACAGCGACGGAAAAATCCGTCGCAAAACATCAAAAATCCGTCGTAAAACCAGATTTGCGACGGATCAGAGACGGATTTGTACCGTCTCTAAAAACCTCGTTGTTAGGCATACAACGACGGTAAAAATTCCGTCGCAAAATTTTGAAACGGACTAGCGACGGACTTATCCGTCGTTGATAGATTAGTCGTTTGACTCGTCGTTTGTTACGTTGAATTAACGACGGAAAAGTCCGTCGTAACTAGCGACGGAAACAATTCCGTCGCTAAATTATTTGGGTAATTCCGTCGTAGATCCGTCGCAAATAACGACGGACTTTTTTACGTCGCTATATAATTCCGTCGTAATTGAGTCTCAGATCCGTCGCAACATCTGTTCGCTATTCCGTCGTAAATCCGTCGTAATCTGCGACGGATTTTTTCCGTCGCTAATAGAGTCCGTCGTAGATCCGTCGCTGTACACCACGACAAATTAGATTCTGTTCCGTCTCAGAACCGTCGCAGTTCCGACTTAATTCCGTCTCTATTCCGTCGCTATCCTTAAAATATTTCAACAGCCAGTTTCAGATTATGTTTTACCCGTGTTTTTACCCGCTCAATACATCCACAATCATCACAAATTCATCCACAATCATCACAAATCCAACAACATCCACAATCATCACAAATCCATCCACAATCCATCCAAATCCACAATCCAAATCATCACAAATCCACAATCCAAATCACAAATTCACAATCCATCCACAATTATTCAATACATCCACAATCGATAATTCACAACAACTATTCGATACGGAGTTATAAATCCAAATCTAAATCCAATTCAACAATTCAAATCCAACAACAACAATTCAAAATATCCATAAATGAAGTAAAAGCGATAGATAGGAATCAATATGGTGGAGGGTGGTCGAGGTCCAAGATCGCTACTCGAGCCCGATAGGAATCATTTGGAATGCCTCCCGTTGAGCTTCCATCCGAGCTTGAAGACGTTGAAGCATCGGTGCATGCTCACTCACAGTGCTTGAATCCTCGCCTCGCCACTCACCTCCTTCTCCACCGCAGCTTGCTCACCCATCGCTCTCTCTAACTTCATCCGCTCCTCCATCTCCGATGCGCTCCGATATCCGGAGACTCCATACGAGAAGTCGCTGCAGCCGGAACTAGAGTCGCTCTCCATGAATGTACGTGAGAGAGAACCAGACCAAACAATCTCTTTTTCTTCGATGCGGCGCCTCAGGATACCCTTGAGGATCCGAGTCCTATCTACTGGGCTCTCATCTGCGGCTTGAGTCAAAATCAACTTGGTCCTCCACCGCTCTCAGATTTGCGGTAAAATCGTTTAACTTTCCAAATAGAAGTTATTTTACATCATTACCATATTTAATATTTAATCTACTTACCGCGATGCTACGAGCCTTCCCATCTCAGATAACTTCCATCGGGAGCGACATGATATTTCGAAAACATCCCATCGGACCTCGAAATATCGACTCCACGCTCTCTGCCTATTCATTCATTCAAACATTATTAATGGACACGTAGGTAAATGATAATAAGTATTTGTGTGCATATAATAGAGGTACAGTTGCTACTTAAAAATAAGAAAATTAAACAAGCTTCATTAATGATGTTTTAATCCAATTAGTTTGTATGCGTAATAACTTAGCAATTAACAGATTATGATATATGTGAGGCGGAAGCGAACAACATTAAAACCTAAATTGGATTCCGAAAACTAAATACTTACAATGTTGGTAGCATAATCTAAAGCACATCGGAGCCACCCACATGTGCTTAACGATCCCCGCCCCTCACCATCCGGCTCGCGTCCCTACTCCTCCTAGCTTTTTCTCGCCTTTAGTCTGCACCTCAAGTGATTCCAATAATCCCGCCACGCAGCCAATCCGATCTGGGAATGAATTGAGGTGGCGGCGTCGTCACCAGGCCTCTTGATCTTATGAATAAGATCCTTATATCTCACCGCCGCCTTTTGGCACCATGCACGTAGACTACTTGATGAGACAAAGCGGCCGCGTCCATAAATAATTAAAGCATAAATTTGAAAATGATACATTTGAAATGCACATTCATATATATTTTGAATTACAAAACATCACATATATACGATAACCAATACATGAAAGACAAGTTGCACTAAAAATTTCATTTAATGAACTTGACTTAGAAAGCACCTCACTTCATGGCTAAACCCCCAAGATCCTCTTTACCTCCATGTTAAAAGCTTTTCAATTTTTACAAGTCCTCTAAAGGTAAAATACATATCCATATATCTTATATAGTGTTGTGTCACAATTGTTTCCTTAGGGATCACATTTGATAAATATTATTTGAACCTTAAACATCATTTTCAACAAAAGGATATAAATATTATCAAATTAACTATCACTTAGTCGAAATAAACCAATATACTTGAATGTAAATCAATAATACCGAAAGTCTTGAAAATACATCCGCCTCGATCCTCGTGGACCAATTTCAACCGAAACCCGATGGTTCATGACCTTCGAACGACTCGGTGATCACATGTGCAACATCATGCGATGGACATAAAATCCTACAATTGAGTTAAAATAATATACATTATATTCAAATAAGTACAATTGAGTTAAAAATAATCTAATTAACTATAGGTACCCATTCACAATAGTCAAGGTCTTCTTCCCATCGTGCAGTGCGGACCCACCGCTCGACCCTCTCCTCCACCGATAGTAAGTCCTCCCACCGAGGCGCCAACTCCTTCATCCGAGGAGGTAGATGCAAATATTCCTCGATCACTAGACGGACTCATCTACCTCGTCCTCGACTTGCCATCCGAAAATAGATTTGGTGCGTTACTTTAATAATTTTTATTCTTCAAAGTTATCAATTGTCTTTGAATTTGGTTTCATTAGCTATTTGTTTAAACATTGTCATTGGAAAAGTTACATCTACAATATCTTTCAAGAATATTTATTTATAACTAACACTAATTCGATGGTTATCTCGAGCTATATATCTTTGATGTTCTAGTAGACTTTGTAAATGCTTTTATATAATTTCATTTGGATTTAGGTAAGTCTTTTATGAGGTGCTAGGGTTTAAAGGCTAATTAAGAGTCTAAAACCGTCCCGCTTGGGAGGAGGTTGGCCTCGGTGGCTAGGGTTTTGTGGACTGGGCGGCTTAGGAAGCGGCCGGAGGTAGACGAGGTTGGTGGACGAGTTGGATTTCACGGTTTGGTTATTGGGTTTTGGATGTTTGATGCAGACGTGGTTGTATATATAAAGATTTTACTTACTTAGGTTTTAACAGGCATTTTTCACATCCGACATGTGATCGTGTGAGGCCTTCTTTTGGAGGTTATGGCGTATATCTTGTTTATGTGTTTTGCTACAAATTAGTTCGTTGATGCTACTTGCTTTACAATAAACACTTAAATATAGAGATTAACTGATTATGTTGTGATGTGGAGGAAGCTATTGCTTATCTAACTAATTAATTAAATGAATTTCTAAATATGTTTATACACAAAATAAGAAGAAGAAAAAGTGTATGTTAATCGAGTTTATTTTTTTGAAGATGAAAGTTCGGTAATGTCGAATTACCGCAGCAAAGATAATTCGACCCTATTCATCTCCATCATAATCATCATCATTCAATGTATTATCATTTTCGATTCGATAATTCATATGAATCGATTCGACAATTCATCATCTTCGATGATTAGTCATCTCGCTTCTTCTATGTCCATCAAAGTGCCGTCGGGATGAACTCGTGTCATGTCATCATCAACCACTACACTTGTAATTAAAGGCATTTCATCTTCTTGAAATGGCGGAGGTACTATCGAACTAGATGATTCATCCGAGACTTCCACATTAGCTCTCGCTTTAATTTTGCATACATCCCACCAATCCTTTGTAGATTGTTTTAAACTCGGATAAGGACAATAGTATACTTGAACGGCTTGTGTGCAAGGACAAACGGTTCATACTTATTATACCTTCGCCTATAATTCACGAAACCAATTTGTATTCGGGATGCACCGATGTCCCCAATCGTGATGGATCAAACCACTCGCGATCTAAACATTGTTACGGTCTTCATAGGTAGCCCATGGTATTCCAACTCACAAACCTCCAAGAATCGCCCATAAAAATCGAGTTCATTCTTATCGCACCATAAATTTCACCTTTAATGCACACACCATGCTCATGGTGGCTCTTTGTGTCCCATGCTCTAACGTGTGAAATTTATACCCATTTATGTAGTACCACGGATACGTCTTAATCATTGGAGAAGGCCTTTGCTAAATCCAATATGAATGGATTGACGACATTGTTGGTATGGTCTTTGACCTAAATCCAACAAATCAATTAACATCTATCAATCGATCGATTAAATATTACAAAAGGAGGTTCTCGTTAATGAGATTATATACTCACATATGTATCAAACCAATGTGAAAGTTTACATCGATTTTTTTGAATCTCGGAGGAGAGATGCGTGGATGTAATCTTTTCAAGAAATCGATAAACAAACTTCAAAACAAATAGTTACAATTAGTATTTAAATAGTTATACTAATTGAAAGTTATACAACGTGAAATTATAAATACTTACTTTAAATAGTTCCCGAAACTTCAACGCAATTCAATAGCACATATAATCGAGCAAAGATCATACTCACTCGAATCTAGATATCTCTTCGACATTTTTCCAAAAGGCGCCCACCTTGCTTGAATATTGAAAGCATATCCGGGAAGTCTTCATGCCTAATATCTCCCCAACATTATAATTATGAGGCACATTCTTATGTTTCGTTCTTACGTGACCTCAAAATAATAAGAATGAATGTTGATGCTTCTTCACTAAGTACGCATTGCAATAGAACCTCCACTCGAGCTTTATTTCTCACGTTGTTTTTCAACTTACGTAGTATCTATCAATGTATATAAAAAGATTAATAGTTATATGTATATTTATACATATGGACAACAATTGTTAAAGTGAACGTTTTACCTTTCGAATGGATACATCCATCGGTATTGAACGGTCCGCAATACGAGCTTCATCTCTAGATGGACTGGTAGATGTTCCATTGAATCAAGAAACTAGGAGGAATATACGCCGAGCTTGCATAAAATGATCGGAATATTTTCTTGAAGTTTGCATGTCCTCAAGTTTGATGTTTCGAGAGGTCAAATCTTTGAAAAATAAACTTAATTCGCTATCGCTTCCAAACATTAGGTGGGAGAAGTTCTCGAAATGCGATCGAGTATATCGCATAAAAATATGGCGATGTGACTCTTCATCCCAAACATCTTCAATTTGGTCATGTCTACACATCGCCCATATTTGAAACATACCCGTCTGAAATCTAAGACCTTTCACCCATTCGCACAAGACTTTTTTTCATGTTTGTCAAGTGTGTAAGAAGCTTTGGATACTTGCACGTCGACTCATTCATCTTCAACTCGTCTATTGCAAGACAAATTAAGTTCTTCTCGATTTGCTCGTATCTTCGCCTTACCCGAATATTCATCACGTTGTTGAACACATTATCAAATACATTCTTCTCTATGTGCATGACATCCAAATTATGTCGAATCAAAAGAGAACTCCAAGACGGTAAATCCTGAATATACTCCGCTTCTCCAACCACTACCAAAATATTTGGAAACACTACTATTTATCGCATCACTACCCATTTCACCACCTTCACTAGTCCCATTCCTTCAATCCTAAATAATAGTTCTTCTCCGATAGCGCTTGGTGGACTACTAGTAATCACCGTATTCTTTCTCGAATCCTCTTCTATCCCTTCCGAATTGGTGATCGGGTTTAAAACTTTCGATGATTATCAAACCATGACTGCTTACCACTTTTGGTAAAGTAAACGCCAAGATCCTCCATGCAATGTGGACAAGCTAACCTTCCAAATTGTATCCATCCGCACAACATAGAGTACGCAGGAAAGTCACTAATTGTCCAAAGCAATGCAAAGACGCATCCGAAAATTTTGTTTCAATGAGACATCATAGGTAAGGACACCGCTTCCACAAATCTACTAACTCGAAATTAATGGTTGCAAGAACACATCAATCTTTTCTTTTGGATTACGTGGCCCCGGCACTAGAATTGTGAGAAACATATATTGTTCCTTCATACACATCCATGGAGGAAGATTATAAGGAGTAACTATAATGCACCATGAAGAATATTGTTGTCCCGATTGACCAAAAGGTTGAAAACCATCATCGAAAGACCTAATCTAACATTACGAATCTCGATTCAAACAAAGGAAACTTCATGTTCAAATGCTTCCATGCGGTGTGTCGCCGGATGGCGATGACCCCATCATCATCGACGATGCATGCCAACGCATATTCTCCATCAGTAGCCTCGGATGCATACAACCTCTGTAGTCGAGGAGTAAGAGGAAAATAATACATCTTCTTACATGGAATTTGTGATTTCTTTCGAGTTTCAGATGCTCGATTATTGCTCTTGAAACGTGGATGCTCACAAACTTTACATCTCGTCAATTCCGAATCTTGTCGCCAGTAAATCATGCAATTATGTGGACAACAATCTATCTTGTGCACAGGCAATCCCATGCCACGCAACAATTTCTTCGTGCTGTAGAAGTCATCAGGTACAAGATTACCATCTGGATTTGTCTCTTTCATGAGTTCTGTTATTTGATCAAAACCTTTCTCAGATATATTATTCTCGCTTTCCAACTCGTAAGTCGAGCCACAACAGACAATTGTGAATGGTTTGAGCAACACAGCCACAACGGTTTATCGACGTCATTCAACATGTCGTAAAATTTTCGTGCCTCAAATTTGGTTCCTCTTCGTGCTCGGCAAAGTTAAACGAGGACCAGCAAGATCCATTACCATCGTCGATACGTACTTGATTGAGGTTCGGGTGATCTTGCATTGTCGGATCTATACTCACATTTGTCTCCTCGAAAGATCCAAGTGTTATAATTTGGAACAAATCCAAATTTTGAAACGTGATATCGCACGGTATCTTGTACTTGATAAGGTATATTATCGCACTTCTTACAAGGACACTTGATCTTTCCCCATCCATGAATGATAGTTGATTACTAGCAAACTCAATGAAGTTTTCAAGTCCATGAAGAAAATCATGATTTAATCCACCACGTATCATGACGCTTATACATCCATTCACGATTCGACTCATCACGAGGAAGTGGAAATGAGATTCGAGAGTGAGAGGCAAATGTTCCGTCATGGGAAATGGGATTACGGAAGTGAGAAGCAAATCTTGGGAGATGAATGTTCGCAAATGTTGGGAGATGAAGTGAGGCAAATATTCGAGTACCAACTACTAAGCCCGACTTTAATTTGGTTAATGATTTGGAAGTACATTTGGTTAATGATTTGGAAGTACATTTGTAAGAGGGAGATAATTTAGGTGAAGAGAGATGCCGCGATAACTCTATTTATTGGTAAATAGAGGTATACTGACATAATTTTCTAATGTTTGGTTATGTTAGGATAATATTTAGATGCAAAAGACAAGATACTCATATTCAGATCCAAGTCTATTTCTACGCTTCATAACAAAAAGGTTCTCACGTTATAGAAATAGAAATGCACGAGACATATACTATATAAAAATAAAATATGTATGCATGTTAACATGAAACTAATTTGTAGAGGTATAAAATCGATGCATAAATATAAATCACCAAATAGAAAAAGTTCACATGATTAGTCTTATTTCTCTTTGATAAAGAGCAATCACAAAATTCGCCTCCCAAACCCTTCACGTGTGGGACATGTGATGTAAATGATCACAACATTAATATATATAGCAATACATATAAATATTAATGGTGTGACCACTACATCACATGTGAAAGTGGTTAGAGAGAATTTTGTGATTGCTACTCTTTTATCAAAGAGAAATAAGACTAATCATGTGTGAACTTTTTCTATTTGGGAATATGCAAAAAGTAATTCATTTGTTGTTGACATCAAATCATGCAACATGTCATGTAACTTTATTCAATTTTTAGATAATCTTCGGTGTGGATAGAAATATTGTTGAGCATTTTATAATTAAGACAAATCGACTTAAATCATGTGGACTCCAATTCTTGTATAAGCTAATAGAGATGGGCTGACTGGCTGGAAAGCAAAACGGCCCGTTTGGGTAAAAATACGAGGCTTGTAGCTGTCAAAATATATGCTACGCTTAGGACTTGCATTTTAATATAGCATTGAATTATATATTTAAAGTATGGTTAGTTTCTTTAATTTTATATGGTGTTTGCCTTTTTATTTAGTGTAATCTAATTTTTTTGAATTTGATATTCTTTTTAGATACAAGTTATTTATCATAACAGAATTTGAATATATTAAAATAAAATTTCGTACAATAATCAACAACTTGAACCCAATACCTCTTTTTAGCAAGTCTTTGCTACCTCAATTTTTCACCGAATCCATATCTCATTTATCGAGGAACCAATGATCGCTTTTAATATGGCCACTCAATATTGTTTGTGAAAAAATAAAATTATTGTCAAATGTTGTTGAAACCCACGCTTAGAAATTTTCAAGAAAAAATGAAATCAGGAGAAAAATAAAAACTTTAATTACATGATTTTTAGAGCTAACATTGCCACCCTTGATTATATAGAACTAAAAAGTGTATGTTTTATTTATTTATTTTTGATATGATGGGGACCTGCCGTCGCTAGAAAAAGTTCTGTCTACCATTTACTATTTGGTGTTTGGATGTGCATTATTTTTTCTTATTAATAAATTTGCCACTGATACATAGTGGAGTCTGCCATTTGTTAATTGAACCTTTAATACTTCCAAATTTGGTGATATAATACTTCGAGATTTGACTTATTTGTTGCCAAATCGATAGGAAAGATACGATTTCATTTTGGTGGTTTGTTCGCATTTTACTAACCATTGAGTAATATTAAAAGAGATTTTGAATTTTATATACTTTTTGAAATCCAGTCACACAATTTACGTTTGGTTCAATTAAGTCATACATAAAATCGAACTTAGATCTAATTATAATTGTCTCTTTGGTATATAATAGATGATTGAACACAAAATGGAACACCCAACCGCAAAGAAACCAAGAGATGATAATTATATTGCACAAGTAGTATACTGAATAATTATAGTTGAAAATCCTTCAAGTTCTTGGAGTTCATTGTGGATGAAAAGCTCCACTTGTACCTTAAAACATATTCCACGCCGTCCATGTTACATAACTACTTATTATATATAGCACATGCTTAATCAAATTTTATTTCTCAAAAGTGATCTATTTATGATTCTATAGCCAAACCAAATTCTTAATTACAACTTGGCAAAAAATTGTTGTGCTTCTATGATGTAAATTAAAGGATATCATTGAAAAATCTAACGGAGGATATCATTGAAAATTCATAATCTATGGTGAGGATTGATTATTGATAGAGTAGCAATTTGAAAATTCATGTCCAATTCTTAAGGGCACCTAAAATCCAACATACTCATTAAATAACCAAGTAAATCCAACATATATACCAATATATCGATACATACCAATATATACCAATACATATATACCAATATATCAATACATACTAATATACTAATACTTACATATATACCAATATATCAATACATACCAATATACGACTAATTCTTACATATATACCAATATATACATATATATATACCAATACATACATAAACATACATAACAATAATGTACCAATACATACATAATGTAACAATAATGTACCAATTCATACATAAACATAATGTACCAATATATACATATATAAATATATACAAATACATACATAAATATAAATTTTAAATAGATATATATATATATATATATATATACATACAGGCGGTGATGCAGTGGCGGTGTGTGTGCTGGCCACGGGCTGGTCTGTGGCAAGGCGGCGTGGCGGCGGCGGCGGGGCGGGCTGGTCAGGCTGGTGTGGGCGGGGGGCGGGGCTGGCGGGGCTGGGCAGGGGTTGGCGACGCAGCACGCGGCAGGCGGCGGAGGCGCAAGCAAGCGGAAGAGGCGGCAGGGGGTAATTAGGGCTTGGGGGGGATTGGGCGCAGAACGAAATGAAATTGGGGAAGAATACGCGTCTGTAATATAATTTCGTAGCGGCGGATTAGCGACGGTAAATATCCGTCGTTAAATTTAAAACCCTTTAGCGACGTACTAACGACGGAAAACTTTAACGACGGAAAAAATCCGTCGTTGAAATATGTGAAAAATTGAAAATAGAAAAATCCGTTTTTTATAACGACGTAATAAATCCGTCGTTAAATTTACGACGGACTAAC
Organism: Salvia rosmarinus; assembly: GCA_036937905.1. Classification (NCBI taxonomy): domain Eukaryota; kingdom Viridiplantae; phylum Streptophyta; class Magnoliopsida; order Lamiales; family Lamiaceae; genus Salvia; species Salvia rosmarinus. The sequence goes on from CM072823.1 coordinate 48,392,587, forward strand.
GACTATATAATCCGTCGTTTAATTTCTTGGCATTAAAAAATTAAAAAAATTAATATTAACGACGGAAAAAATTCCGTCGTAAATATTATTTAGAATAAATAAAACTAAAATTAAAATTAACGACGGAAAGTATCCGTCGTAATATTAATTAAAAAATAAATATTAAAACATCCGTTATTTTACGACGGATCAGCGACGTTTTTTAAAATTGTACATTAAAAAAAATATAAAATCCATAATTTAACGACGGATTATGTCCGTCGTTAACTTTAACGACGGATTAACGGCGATATGACGCCGTTATATATTCGCTAAATAGGCCCGCCAAATTCCGTCTTAATAATGTCTCAAATCCGTCGTTAATGTAGTACGTCGTTATTCGTCGTTATTCCGTCATTGAATGGCGACCCCAATTTTAGTTGCTAATCCGTCATTGTTCGCGCTTTTTTGTAGTGATAGCACACGCATTTATGTAATATATAATATTTCTAGACATTGTGAATTCTATTTTTGTGAAGAAAACTAATTTGTATGTAAGAACACCTAATATTTTGTGTTTGATAAAATTGGCATAACTTGTTAGTAGTTGTATATAGATTTGACATGATAGCAAATGACCTGAAATTGGCAGACATAGTATTTTGTGTTTGATGAAAATTGACATAATCTAGCTTTTATTGTGCATGTTACATAAGTAGTTATGCTTAAGAGTATAAAGGTATTATAGGACAAATGATTAGGCATAATTGTGAATGAATGTTATATTTTCAGAGGTGTTTTGAATTCGCATATTGTATGTTATACAAAATCTGATAGTTATTGTGCATGAGATTGTAATTCGTATGCATAACTGTTTAGTAGTTACGCATTGATTATAATGAGATAAATGGTTATGATTATTACGTGTGATGTGCATTTAATTCTTAATTCTTTTTTTTTGTCAATTAATACAGAAATTTTAAAGGCTTTAATTCTTAATTCATGATGTTTCGGTGTATTGTGCATGAACAATCGTAGTTATGATCCCATAGTGAACTATGCATATATGTTTTAATTAATATACAATGCCAAACCGATTGACCAAAATGCAAAAAAAAAAAGATTATCAAATCTTGGATACCATAAAAAAACATATCGAATCCCTTAATTATAGTCATTTATCCGTTAAAAAATAAAAGACATTTACTTAATTAGCCTCATTTTTTTACATTAACCATTCCATATATATATATATATATATATATATATATTATTTTTTTACTTGGCCACCCCATATAATTATAATCAAGAACGTAGACTATACATGCAGTAAGAATCAACTTTGAGCATTCTACTGCAAAACAACATTTCATCCCGTATTCGTTTTCTCATGCTTGCATGACACATCACTATACAAACGTAAAAATAAAAGAAATAAATATTATTTTACCGAGACTCGAAAGAGAAAAGGGTGTCTAAATAAATAAATGAGAGTAATCAAGTGGCGATGACAACTCCAGGTGTGTCGTCGCTCAAATTCTCAACAAACTTGTAGAAAAAGAAGAGAATATATATAGTATAAACCATAAAATTGTTTGAATTTTGTACACAGGTTAATTGATGAAAAAAAGAAAAGAACTAAAAGTCGAACTGTAAAGGGGGGTGAATCTGAAGAAATTCAAATAAAAATTTAGCTATGTACTATTTTAGACTTTCTACTCCATCCGTCCCATCCAAGATAGTCTGTATTTCCTTTTTGAACTATCTCACCCAAGATGGTTTGTTTACATCTTAGAAAATAATTATCTCTTCAAAAGTGATGAGATTTACCTATTTTTCATCACTTTAATCACTTTATAATATTCTCCTAAATAACCTTGTTGAAAAGAAATGAATCATCTTGGATTGGACAGATGAAGTATATAGTAATAATAATACAATTTCAGATAGGTTTTCTCTTTTTTTTTTCCTTTCCAAAATATATAGTGTTTTTTCCCTACTTGAAGTAATTGATGTTTTATACTGCATCTGTCCATCTAAGATGACCTTTTTTTTTTGGGTACATTTATTTAGAAAAAATAATAAAGTGGTTAAAGTGATAAAAAATAGGTAGGACACATAACTTTTCAAAAGATAATTATTTTTCTAAAAAGAAAAAACAAGTCATCTTGAGTGAGACAGTTCAAAATAAAATATAGATCATAATGGAGTAGTTTATTACTGTTAATTTGCAAAATACACACACGTGGCATGTGTAATATTATGTGTTTGTGTGCAAAAATGGGACATAAGTACCGTGTTATCAAAAAAAAAGCGTTGTTTTGTTTTTATTCCAGAAAACTAAGTCATTTTTGTGAAGTTAATAATATGCATAAATTCACTTGCAATAAGAAATATTAGTAGTTCATTCCAGAATACGAAGAAATAAGTTTAAACTTTTAAACATAATAAAAAAAGTAAAGAATTAGATAATAATATGAAACATCGACCTGATGAAAAGTCATGTGTCCAATTGACGGTAAACAAATCGGAGTCAAATATACTATCAATAAAACTTGTCAAACCTCTATTGAAATTATTTATAAATTAATTTCACCTTTCTTAAACGATAATGATGAATTGGTTTGAGGTCTAGTATTTTAAAATGCTGCATTGTAGTGTTACACAGAAAGTACTAATATTTTTCTTTTATACTTACCAAAATATAGTTAAACTTCAAATAACCATCAGCTATAGGAATATATTCGGATTTAATTATTCTATTTGTTAAAGTGAACATAAACTAAAATCTAGGAATCAATTTTGACCGAGCATATAAAACAACTCGACGTGGATTTTATCCATAACTAGCACAATTCAGAAGCAGATAAGAATGCCACCGATTTTCATATAAAGTATTTGTGCCCACCGTCCATCTCATTTACAATGCATCGACAATCATAAATTTCAACTTAAACATGACTGGTTCAGTCTTCAATCGAAGATCAATGAATATATATATGATGCTTCTAATAGTAATATTCAACAAAAAATAGATAATATTATTTAACAGACTTATGAGGAATGATTCTATGCTAATAAATTAGAACAGAGTGCAGCAATTTTAAGGAAGCTGGATTGCTTCTTCCGTGAAGCCATAGAACACGGATATGATCTTTCTCTCTCTCTCTGTCACAATGAGAAATAATTTCAAAAATTGGTTTAAGTATATTTATTCGGTTGCATCTTCGAATTTTCTTTAAATTCAGCCCTTATAGTTTTACTTGCTTATTTTTTAGTACCTGTACCATAAATTCTATCCTTCATAAAAAAAAGAGGTGCTAAACAGGAGTTGAAGCATGCAGCAAAGCCAAAAGAAATATTCCGCAGCTGGTGACGTGAAATCGCAAATGAGGCATCAAGTCAGCATTCGATAACCCTCAAAATACTAGAAAGTGCGATATACCTTATCCTCTCAAGAAACCTTTGACAATGCGGATGAGGACAAACCACCTATTGTTTTCTTTAGACTCCTTTTCTTCGGGTCTGAATTATCATGCGGTTCGGATTGAGTTGTCAATGTATCGGACTGGTCCAACCTAGGTTCGATGGAAATAAGTACATGGATAAATGGGCTGAACTTAGAGGGTGTTTGGCTGGAGCATATAAGTTTTTTAAAGCATTTTATAAATGCTTATGAACATAAGTTGTTGCAAAGTGTTTGTGAAATATAATTCATAAGCAAATTTATGTTCTGTGAAAATAAGTTTCAACAAATTATAAGCTCCCCAAAATAAGTTGGCCAATCATAACTTATTTTTCATAAACTTATAAGCAACCATGAATTTACTAAAATAACCTTATTATAGTTAGTTATTTCCTACATACACTATCAACTTCACATCTCGTTAATTTTATTTCATAACTATGATTTTCTCTCTAACTCACGATTCTTTCTCTAGCTTATAAGATCAATTATCCAAACACTTTAACAACTTATAAACACTGGGCATTACATCTTATAAAATTTCTTGAAATATCTTATAATCTCTTGGAGCTTTATGTTCTCTAAAATAAAACTTAGCCAAACACCCCTTAGTCGGGCTGTAGAAACCTATATTTCGCATTTTCAGATTCTGTTCCCGAGCGTAGGACCATTAGAGCCCATTTGAGGCCCACGAAAACAGGCTTGTGTAACAACTCAAGATTTGCATGTTATAAAACTTGAGTCTAATTGGTGGAGAAGATGAGGAATGCTAGAAATCGTAATGAAAGAAGTGAACCACACCCGACGACAGCATGTATTATCATTTAGCAACATGGTATCAAATGTCCCCAAAAGGCGATGAATGAAACATCAACTTCTTCAGTTGCTCTGCTGCTTGGGTCCATGCCGATTCGTCTTCCACCAATTGCTGCAAAATATTTATTTGAAAGTTACCTATCAAAACTACTTATATTGCTGCATTGTCACATTCTCTTTTAAATTATTTTCTAAATTTCCTTCCAATCAGTTGAGACTTCCCAAAATGGGTGATAATCTTCCATGAGGTGTAGTTCATCCATAGGATGCCGATTGATACCTCAATAAGTTCTGTTTATAGCAAACTAACGAAAAGATAGGTTAAAGTCTCAATTGGAATTGAAGTTCAAAATATAGGAATTGAGATGCATCAATTGTTTAACTGGGACAAACAACAGAAACCCGTAAAACTATTTAAAAAAATAAATAAACCACCAAACTTTTGGGAATACCTCATTCCACTTCCAAATCACAAACCCTTGATATTTATACTATTCTAATGAGCTACTCAAACCTGTGGACAAAAATGCATTCAGGCTCACTTTGTGACGCTCAAAAAGCTAACGAACCAAGTTCAAACTTGAAAACTCAAAAAGCTCAGAGAGTGATTTAAGCTTTAGCCAAAACATCATCATCATAAGTTACATAGCATACGAATAAAGTAATACATGACGGATAATCATTTTCTGTTAAAGTCAACCCACGGAGTTTAATTGAGAAATGAAACTTATTATTTTCATATCAAAATTATTTGAACTTAACCTTCACAGAAAGTTTAGAGAACATAAGTTGAAAAACATTTCATATTTATACGACTTTATTCCTACGAGGAAGATTTCATGCATCAAATCATTTAAAGATCATAACCAAAACGATGCTGCTGGCGATGGCAAGGTATCGAACAGACAACCATCAGTATATGGGTTCAGAAGGTTGCTTTTAGAAAGGTACTGTGAGAGCATGTCATAGCATTCGATGAAGATCCGATAATCCTCAAAAATAGAAAATAAATAACAAAACCATCTGCAAACAGAAATGATCCAAAACATGAAAAACTATATGATCCACTCATTCACTAAAAGCTCAAGCCTTCCTGGTTGTTAATTGTGACTCGGCCTGCAAAATGCATCAAAAAAAGAAAATTAGTGGACCAGAACGACATAATCACATTGAGCAAGCTGTGTTAGAAAGCCCATTAAACAGCTATTCACTAATAACCAAATGTATTTCTGGTTACCTCCTTTTTGACTGGCTCCTCCTTTTCAGATAGGATCAACTCAATGTGGCAAGGTGATGACATGTAAGCTGTCAAAGAGAGATCATGTTAGCAAATGAAGGTAATGAATAAGATTGAGAACAAACGAATATAATATGTCAACTTACGGTTGATTCTTCCATGAGCACGATAGGTGCGGCGTCTCTGTTTCTGGGCCTGGTTAACCTGAATGTGAGAAATGAAAAGAGCATCCACATCCAAGCCTTTGACCTGCCAAAAGCAAAATTCATTAACCAAAACTCAAAATTTTATTCAAATATATTAGAGTGAACAAATAATTTTACCTCAGCATTGCTTTCAGCATTCTTAAGCAAATCCAAGATGAACTTAGCAGACTTAACGGCCAGCGCCCTGTCCATTGGAGTGTCTGTTCTTTGCTTGAGCAGTTCGGCCTACACCTCCACAGAACCGGGTGAAAGGAATGGCCTGCTTGTGGGCAAGCACATCCTCCAAATACCTCTTGGCCTTGACCAGAGGAAGCTTCCTGATGGCGTGTGCGGTCTCCCTAGTGTTCTATGTAAATGTCGGAATTAAGATATGTCATCACCATTTCAAAGTTTCATGATATGAACATCACAAAAGGATGAAATACTGGATAAAGAATCATAGATGCATAAAACCATATCAAGTCTGCATCCAGTGAGACACAAATACACATTAGATGCCAAATTTTCATTTCAAAGCATTTTGTTCAAGACAACAGAAATGTAGCATTGTTTACTGAACCATCAATCCTTGGAATAACACAGTAGGTTCACCCAATAACATTGCCAGTTTCTATCCTGAAGTTTACGAGAGACCTGCTCACAAATGGTAACAGATCTCTGCTTTTATCATCAGGTTCAACACCACAACCCTAATCTCTACACTAAGCTTAACCATCACAAGCAAATCACGAACCCAAAATCCATATGAATTATACACTTCACTCAATAACAACAGCTCAAAACATAAAGAAAAATCAGAAGCATAAAACACTGTAAAAGGAGAACATCGAAACAATCACATAATCGAACCATAAATCATGAAATCGAACAAAAATGCGAGAATAAACACAGCTGAAATCTCAAAAAGAAATAACAATATAAGGATACCTTAAAATGAACTCTGAGATCAGATCCCCTAGCCTTGCAGGCTGCAAAAACACATAACTAGAGATGACAATATACTCAACCAAGAAACAATTTTCAAACTCAATTCACCATACACATCACAAAAATAACTAGAGATGACAATATACTCAACCAAGAAACAATTTTCAAACTCAATTCACCATACACATCACAAAAGTAGACGAAGAATAGTAGACATTACATTTGGTGATATTGTCCGGCTCTCTGGAGTACTTCACCTGAGAAAATTCAGCAAAATTAGGAGACGGAAACTAAAGACACTAACATTGATCGGACTAGGAATGGGCGAGAGAATACCATCGTCGCTGCTGCAAATGCGAGCGGCGCTGCTCGAGAGGAGATGCTAGGGTTTTTCTTTCGCAACAGAGGAGCTACAGTGTGCTTAAAACCCCAAGAAATTACAACGGTTGGGCTACGATCGGGCTTTGTCGGATCTTATTTGGGCCCATTAGTTACACTTTCGAATTTCCTTTTTAGGAGGAAAAAGTAATGAATCCGATAAAATGTCAAATTTGTCTTATTTTTTAGAATACTGTCAAAGTTGGAAAAATTAAAATTATTGGGTTAAAGTGGCTATAATCAAAATGTTAAACATTATAATACGGAGAAGGCACTTTACTTTATATAATAAAATGGCTAGTTCCCTGCAAATTCACTGACTATTAGTGATTTTCGAAAAAAAAAAAATCAAATCTATAAAATTATTGCATACATGTTTATTCTAAAATTTTCTACAAATTCAAATTTTGGTTACATCTAAATCGAGGTGATGAATTAAATAATCAAAATAATGTTGTTTTGAATATGAGATTTTTTCACGTGATTTGTGTTCGATGCCACATATATTTCGAGTAGCTAGAACTTGAATTGTGTGTGTGTTTTTTTTTTTTTGCAATACATCATATTTAGGGAGTGTTTACTTTTCATGATTATCATTTTGAATGATTGACTATTTGATAGATTGAATGTGTGATAATATAATTTTTATGTATCAATCCTTTGTCTACTACAAATTATTAGTGAATGATTAAAATTGGGATAAATAATTTTATCTTTATTTGGAGGATTATTTCAATCCTACCTATATTGGTTGGATTAAAATTAATGAAGAACAATTCAACGGATTAAAATAATATCGGGCTTTGGGATATCCTCAAATATTAATCCTTAAAAATAAACACTTGATTAGGTTGAATTAATTTTATCTATCCAACATAATCATGCAAAGTAAATACCACCTTAATGTATTAAAAAAATTGTTAATAATTTGTTAATTGACAGTCAATTAACTTATAAAATAAAATATAAGAACTAACATAATCCAAATTATATGGCAATAATGAAAAATTTAATCGAACTGAAAATATAAATCTGATTTGATTATTTGTATGTGAGGTTTGATCTGATTTTAAATTTTTAAAAGAATAATTTTCAGTTCGATTTTAGAAATGAAAATAGCAAATAATAAAAATTCAACCAAATTATAAGGGTATATATATATATAGTTATATAGTTAGTTATATAATATTTATTTATGTTTTGTAATTGAGTAATATGTAATATTCATTTATGTTTTATATTTTGTAACACATTCACTGTTAATATCATTCGTTTGATAAAAATGTTTATTTAGGAACTAAGGTTTATAAAAGTATTGATTATTTTACTTTATTCTGAAACCTATTTGAACTTTATGTTCAATTAAATACGATTCTTAAGTTTTATTATTTGATTTTAATTTCTTATAATACATATTTCAGTTTTTTCGATTCGATTATCATGTGAACCCTAATCCAAATAATAAAGTTTGTTTTAGTTTACTAAACTGTAATATATTAATTCTCTTTGTAAGTGCTTTTTTTCGAGTTTAATAAAATTTTAATATATTCATTATCTTTCTTAGGAAATTCTATAAATATATAGATGTGATAATATTTTATTAATATAAACTAAATTAATATAAAGAGAGAGGTAGGTACTACACTTACACTTACATGTTTAATGTTCATGGAAATTCTCCACTTTCAACTTCCACTCATATGCAAAAGCTATATAAATCTGAAATCCTTCTAGATTCAAAATTGTCAAATTTTTCTCATTCATTTCCTTTCCATTCACTCTTCCTACCAAATTGCGAAATTCTCTCTCATTTCTTTCCTCCCGAATCGATCCACTCTTCTGCTTCCAGTTGCCCAATTTTCTTTCTCTCTCACACACAAACACACACTCTCCTCTCCCTCTATCTCTCGCAGAAGTTAAATGAAAAATCCATAACCAGAACTCTCGTCTGCTTATCACTATGCGTCCCTCTACTCTTCGGCTCACTGATGCTCGCCGGAACCCTCGATTACAATTCCCAACTCCTCAACTTCATCCCCCAGCTCACCAATGCCGCGCCGTGCCGCACCGGATCTCCTCCCCTCCGAGTCTACATGTACGATCTGCCGCCGAGTTTCAATGTCGGATTGATGGACCCCAATTTCCCCGACGGCACCCTGGTCACCGCCTCGAACATCCCCTCTTGGAGGTGGAACGACGGCCTCCGCAAGCAACACAGCGTGGAGTACTGGATGATGGCGTCGCTTCTGCACGATGAGGATGATGAATCCGGGTGGACCCGGGAGGCCGTTCGGGTTACGGACCCCGATTCGGCCGACGTGTTCTTTGTGCCGTTTTTCTCGTCTCTTAGTTTCAATGTTCATGTTCACAATATGGCGCAGACCAATACTGTTGATGAGAAATTGCAGGTGCGTTTTCTGTTTGATTGAATTGTTTAGTGACAGGTTAGTTTTGTGAACTAATATTGTGGATGTATAGAGACAAATGTTTGTTTGTTAGTGCTTCAATTTGTTTTAAGCTTATACTTATAGCAATGGTTAGAGTTAAAACATATGTTTTGTCCCCTTTTTATTTTAGTTTGGAGGCTTCAATTCAGATCGCCGCCATATTAGCTCTTAAAATGCGAATGAACTCAGATCAATCTAGTAAATGCAATGAGGTTTGTTTCATGTATAAAATATTGGCACTTTGGATTTACTTTTAGTTTCATAATTTATTAATTGTTATTAGTTCAATCTGGATCATTATGAATTGTGATCCAGCAAAAACATGGCGCACATTTCGGTTATAATTTTATCAAATTTAAAAGTTAGTTTTATGGTGATGGTTCAAACGTGTCAACAATGTTCCTCGAGCATTTAATCTGCATTTAATTAATGTGAAATACATTGGTCTGCTTATTGAATAATGTCTACGGAGAGGAGGTTGTCTTCAATGTGAATTATAAATTATTGGGTCTGTCATTTGTGAGTTAGATGTTAAAGGCATTTTTGTTTACTTATCTGTGTCCCTTTTCTTTTTATCTATCATCATGTTCAAGATTAGACACCCGAGCGCATAATGGAAAATTTGGTTGGCTTTCTTGAATAAAATTACTTTGTTGCTTGACTTTGCAATTGAAGTGAGCATCTGGTTCAGAGACGATTTTGATGGTTTAATCTGGTCTTCCAAAGTTTCAACCGAAACTAATATGGTTCTATAGGGGTCTCTTGGATTATCTATTTGATCCTTTTGTTGTCGCTTGATTTGCTAATTGGGGAGTCCTTTGCAGTCAGGTTCTCTTAAACGTAAAAATACATGCATCTGAATTATACTGTTTTTTACTGTCTTTAGCATTGATAGGACATGATATTTAGCACATCTTCGGCGTTAATGTTAATTGTATAGAAATAGCTGTGCTCTGAATAGTTGGCAAAATAAACGAAATTTTGGCCTAGAAAATGGAATGGTAGAGCAACAAGAGTATACTTCTTAATTGTCAAATGCATCTATGGCTCAGTCGCCCGGCAGTGGACCATTTTTTCTTTTGTAATGAATTAATTAAACTGGAAATGGGCGGATAGTCTGTGACTGTGAGTGAGGAGGTTAAGCTATGTGGAAAATGCACTCTATAAGAAGTTCCTGTAGTGGAATGATGGCATCAACTCCTCCTTAATTATATTTTGTTTGATAACCAAGAGACACATGCATTTTATTTTTCAATATGACAACGAAGTCAATTTTTCTTCTCATTCAGTAAAGTTGATGACATCACTTGTAACTGTAGCTGGAGATGGTAAATATATTAAGAGCATCAGATTACTGGAAGAGTTCTGATGGACGAGACCATGTGATTCCCATGCATCATCCAAATGCTTTCAGACATTATCGTGATCAGATCAATGCTTCAATGTTCATAGTTGCTGATTTTGGCCGCATAATGAACATTTCCACTCTGGCAAAAGATGTTGTTGCGCCCTATCCACACATGGTAGAATCATATAGTAGTGAAGACCATCAGGATCCATACAAGTCTCGTAAAACACTGCTTTTCTTCCGTGGGAGGACCCATAGAAAAGATGTATGCAATTCAAACAGGCTTTTATCATATTTTCTATGATTTGACTAAATAAACACATGTTTCAGAAATGTTGATCTGGCAGGAAGGAATAATTCGTGCTCAACTTCACAAGGCACTGAATGGAACAAAGGATATCATTTTTGAGGAGGCTCATGCATCAGAAGAAGGCTTCAAAGCTGTAAGTCTTATAGCTGTTACTTTTGTCTCAAAGAAATTTGTTAATGACAAGATAGTAATTTTATTAGTTAAAGAAGAAACGGAGGTTCAATTGTTATTCCGTAATGACATGATAATTGTGCAATTGCGCCCTGTACTTCTCCTTCTCAGTCAAGGATGAAATGAACCATATTCAATCTTCAGGCTTTCAGTTTTACTTTCCGATTTTTATTCCTGTTGTGGTATTTTCTCTTCAATATTTGCAGCTACCTCTTATTGCCACTTTCCAATTAAGAAAATTTCTGGCAACTAAATTGCTTGAGATCAAACTCAGGAATATTGAAGTATCCTTTCCTATAGGGTTGGTTTTCTAGCTTGCTTCTATGGCTGGAGCTACGCAATCATGCTCAAAAGACTTTTCATCTAACAGTTCATCTTTCTCTTGCATATACCAGTCTGCTGAACATATGCGTTCATCAAAGTTTTGTCTCCATCCTGCTGGTGACACTCCATCTTCATGCCGTCTATTTGATGCTATTGTCAGCCACTGTGTTCCCGTTATTGTCAGTGACAGAATTGAGCTACCTTATGAAAGTGAAATAGACTACAAAGAGTTCTCCATTTTCTTATCGGTGGAGGAAGCGCTTAAACCTGGCTACTTGGTCAATGAGCTCAGGAGGGTTTCAAAAGAGAAATGGACTAACATGTGGTTGCGACTTAAAGTCATTTCGCACCACTTTGAATTTCAGTATCCTCCCAAGAATGAAGATGCAGTCAATATGATTTGGAGACAAGTGAAGCTGAGAGTTCCTGCAGTTAAGCTTGCTGTACATCGGAGTAGGAGGCTGAAAATACCTGATTGGTGGAGATAACACCGAAACGCATGTTCGTGTATCTTGTTCGGTCATACTCATTCCTTTGCCTCTGAAATGCAATAAGGTGTAAAAGATTGTCACGACCATCACTGGAAACGATAAAGGGGAAGCGCGTAGTCAATCACTTTTGCTGCTAGCAAAATGAGTTGTATAGTTGATAACTTTTTACTTCCACGAGCTGTGTTCAAATAGTCCAAGGTATGCAGTGTTGGCGTCATGTTCATATCAAGAAAGTTGGCCTTGAATTTCAACTATTTCAAGCGATGTTGAAGAAGTGTTGATGTTAAGACAGGCAGATGAGATGAGCTCAGGCGATTTAGTTGCAGACAGCATCACACTAGGATATCGAGGTCATCAAAGAGTTTGAAGCTCTGCTCGATGTGTAGTAATTTGTATTAGCGATTTTCTGTGTACTTGGTTCTTGATTTAATTTACGATTTGTGTCCCTTCAAGTATTCATCACCAAGTTCCGTGGGGAAAATACTGCACTTTTACCAAAATTTCACACACATTTTCCTCCTCTCACATGTAACCTTTTCACCAAAATCACGCGGGAAAAGCTTCCAATAGGAGCGCTGCCGCTTCCTTCGAAACGATTGTCAAAGACTCAAAGGTATTCTAATGTTAATTCTACGATTTATAGCCACTTGTTAACTCAATTTCTAGTTTTAAAATTGTTAACTTAAAAAAGATTTGTAGTCTTCAATTCTTATTGTTGTCGTTAACGTTGTTATTATTTTTGTATTGGACTCTTTTAAGTGTTCTGATTGATTTTTGAGAATGTATGGCAAAGACAGTAAAGTTGGGGCTGAGAAGAAGAGAAGCGAGAGGGGGGGGCATTTGGGAAATTTTGACAGCAAGATATATTTTAGATAAGATAACTGTCAAATATTTTGGAATGGTTCAAAACATTTTCCTTTTTCCAACTTCGTTCCAGCCTTATCATATATGCTAGTAGAATTATACTATATGGATTTCTTAGTAGTGGTGAGAGTTAATTAGTTGATTTTTTTAACACTTCAGAATCAGACACAAAGTCATCTACTGCCATCTTAGGCCCATCTACACTCAACTAATATAATTTAAAATTACCAAGAAAATTAATTGCTAATTTTTGGTTCACCCAATAATAATAGCCTGACATCTCCTTCACTATTACTCAATTTCCTGTCACCTTCGAGGTGGCATGTACCGGCAGGTATGGTACAAGAGCTACAAACCAGATCTTACAAAGTCATTTTTTATATTTAATTATTACTCACTCTGTCCCAATTAAAGTGTCTCATTTCTTTTGTGTACGGATATTTAGAAAAAATGTATAAAGTAGTTAAAATGTTAAAAAGTGGGTAGGGTGTACACTTTTTGAAGGGATAATTATTTCTTAAAATGAAATGAGACAATCCAAAAAGAAAAATGAGATATTTTAAATGAGACATAAGTACTACTATTATTTGGGGGAGGGGGTAAAGCATTGTTCATGGGCTTTACACATGGACTCTATTTCAAAAATAAGACCTTAGGGAATCCAATAGATTCAAGATGATGAGTTAATCTATGAAATTGCGCTTTAAAATTTTGTTTTTCTTTTGTGTCTCTAAAATGTAAAAACAAACAATAAATTACAGAGGACATATAAAAAACAAAGTAGATGCTAATTCATAAAATAACTTACCACTTCTTCCATAATATGAGGAGAGTCTTATGTATGTGCACTTAGTGTATTAACGTAAATATTCGATTACAAAATGACAAAAAAAATACTATGTTAACCGTATCCAACCAAAAAGATTTTTTTTTCATTTTCTATGCATAAATGGGTTACAATAATGTCTTTAATTTATTTCAAATTGCAAGTTGGATATGGAAAAAGTTTAGACGAGCCGAGCTCAAGCCTCATATCAAGTTTGATAAAATTGTCAAGCCAAGCTCAAATTTTATGATACCCGACTTGTTAGTCTCGTGAACATGTTCAAATTCATTGATAATCACACATGTTCATGAGCTAGTCACTCGAGCATGTTCTTGATCCATATGCATTCAAACATACAAACACATTATGTATTTGTTAATTAAGAGCACACATTAAATAATTTTCGAGCCTTTCAAGAGCTCGAACTTGAATATCAATTATACGAATATCAGAAGAGTTGAGCTCGAGCTCGACATTATCAAGTATCACACAAGCTCATCTCAATTCGAGCTCAAGCTCAGTAATTGGGTGGTGAGTCGAACTCGATCAAGAAGACAGGCTTGAATGAAACTTGAACACCCGAGTCGAGTTTGAACAGAAAATATTCGGTCCGACTTGATTCAATTAAACCTTACCAAATACAAATTTAAAACATAGCAGCGCAGACGAAATAAAGGGCAAAAAAGAAAGTTGTTTAGTACTAATTTTGAATTTCCGTTCAATTTTATGTGGCTGAACTTTCCATAATTCAATTCTCTTAAATACTCCCTTTCGTCCATGATAAAATATTACAATTTTTATTTGGCGTCCACAAAAAGTATATCACTTCATTTTAGGACATTATTCATTATTATTTAACATCACAACCACTCATTATTTATCAAAAAAATCTTTCATATCACTCACAACCTAATACATGGTAGTACCATTTCTCCACTCAAACAGCATTCAACAACAATTTTATTAAAATTCATATCATCCACAAGAAATACACTTATTATGTACAAATGAAGTACTAATTATGCCACGATGATGGCATAAAAATAAAATTCGGGTATCAAGTATCAACCCATTGTTGGGTGCTCGTATATTAATTTGTATATCGCAAATCACACCACTTCTTACAAAATTAAATTAGCTCCAAACTTTTTTTTCTTGTCGAACCAAAATTCAACTTAATTTACACTTTCTAAATTAACAATTGATTTCAGAGAGAAAATAATCTTAGAGAGTTACAACGAACAATCAACTTGATTTTTATTTTTTTTGGGAGTATAGATTATGGTGCGGGTCTAGTTTATATAAATTTGTAAATTTTAGGTGTCAATTAAAGATTGAATAAGACGCTTCTCTAGATCAAATGGAGACATGCATGTATGTGCTGATTTGAACCTCTTAATAACTTAATTTATCAAGAATGTTCATTTGCGGAGGCACACAAATCATACCACTAAATTATAGATGCATGCATCAATCACTCACTTACCCATTCACCAAAATTCAATCACCATCTTTTAAAAAACTTCAACTTAGTTACTTTTCCAATACACATCCTACTCCACTATTGGACCTCATACTTTTGCCAACCCTTTTCCACCCTCCAAAAAGAGCTACTGAAATTAGATGAAATTCACTTAATTTTATATACAACAAGTGCATTTCGTATTTGCTATTCTAGAAAATTAAAAAATGAAAAAAAAAATCTTGAATGTGGTTAGGTGAACAAAGAAAGTTGGCATGTATTACTAAAATGACACAACTTAATTCGTGCCGTTATCATTGCCCCACATTTTTTTGGATTTGAATTTATCGAAGGAGATTTATTAAAGCAGTAAAGCCATATCTATGTCGATCCTCTGTATACAAAAGTTCTAAACTTATGGTAATTAAATAACTGGCATTTTTATTTGTTAAAAGTGTTGAGAATCTGAACACAGCTTTTAGGCCATTCAATACAAGTAGAGCCAAAAAAAAAAAACATCGAACATTTGATTATAAATAATTGGTTATTTTTAGGCTAAAAGTTTTCTTTTTTTAGACAAAAAGTTAAAGATAGCCTCTTTGTTTTGTTTCTTCGTTTTATTTCCCCCTTTCTGTACATTTGTCGAATTTCTAGTTTTCATAGGGTTTGATGTCGCAATAATTTCCAAAAACATCCAAATGCTTATAAAAGGCTTACGACCTATTCAACTCTTCTTTATGCAATATTTTTTAGACCTTACCATAAAATTAACTAACAATTTGAGTTTCATGTTGACGCAATCATAAACTTCATGTTAATATGATCTTCTCTTAAATACGAATTTAATAATGTTAATGGTGGATTTAATTAAATTCTTTACCCCTCAATTACTCGTCGAGTTTCAGAAAGATTTTTATGAATAATGTATTACATGCTTGAATCTTGCTAGAATAATACACGAGCAACTTTAGTCATGTAACGTTGGAAGCTTCCGCTTTTCGGTCAACTAAGAGGGTGTTTGGCTAAGCTTATAAGCTCTTCAAAACAGTTTATAAGCTGTTTAGGAGCTTATAAGCTTATGCAAAGTGTTTGGCAAAATAATCTCATAAACAGTTTATAAACTGTTAAAATAAGCTCCAACAGCTTATAAGCTCCCTTAAAAATAAGTAGCTCATCTCCAACTTATTTTTTCATAAACTTGCAAGTAACAGTGAATTTACCAAAATAACCTTACTATGATTCGTTATAATCTACATATATACTATCGACTTCACCTCTCGTTAATTTTCTCGCTCTAACTATGATTTTCTCTCTCTAACTCACGATTCTTTCTCTAGCTTATAAGCTAAATTATCCAAACACTTTGACAACTTATAAGCTCTTGAAACATTATGTCTTATAAGCTCTTGAAATATCTTATAAGCTCTTAGAGTTTATAAGCTCTTTAAAATAAGCTTAGCTAAACACCCTCTAATTTTATTCACTTACAAACGTTTAAAAAAAATAAAAATTTATCCACTAGCAAAATTCGTGTTGGAAAAACTAATTTTATGATGAGGAGGAGGAATAAACAAAAGGAAAGGAATGAATAAAACGTAAGTGCTGAATTCGTTTCCAAGTAGAGAACAAACGGATAGAGAACTTTTCCTCAATCTTACATATCTTGATCATTATATTTATATCACCAAACTATATATAAGCTTCATATACAGATAAATTCATGATCGGATGTATATATACATGAGCTGGTCTCCTGTCAGGTCGGCTGTGTCGTGCCATAGACTGGCCTCTATATTAATTCATTTATTTAATTTCAATTAGTTAATTAATATGCTAAACCGTGCCAAGTTCATCGAATCAATTTCGCGCCACATCACATAGCACCAAAATTACAACTAGATACTAATAAGTAATAAGACATCAAGTATTAGGAATTTAGGACTATTTTGCATTCCTCCATATATCGACACACATATCTGACGCACACATACATGAGTGAGTTATGATAAACACCAATCTTATTATGTTATATGTGAATAAATTATTATTATTATATAAATAAATAAAATATTATCATAGAAAAAAACATTATTGTATGCATAAAATAATTATTTCATTTAAAACCAATCTTGACCATCCATCAATTAAGAGCAATCAACTAAATTAGTTTCTAGTATAATAAAATAAAGATAGTTTTTAGTTGATACCATATATTTATATATATGAAGTTGAGACAAGACAAAGAGAAGAATAGGGATGGCAACGGATCCAGTACCCGGTCCAGATCCATGGATCCAGATCCATTTTTAAGGATCTGGATCCTCAAAAATCTGGATCCGACGGATCTGGACCGGATCTGGAACATATAACACCACCGACGATCGAGTTGTTTGTTGATTCATACTTTATAGTAAATTTGTAACTAACGTCTTCCAATATAGTGATAATTGTAAAAATTCTAAATAATTATTATAATATTATTATGCATTTAGATTATTATGGTGTTACTGTGAATTATAGTTGATTAGAATTTATTTTAGAAGCGAAAATATATGGATCCGGGTCTAGACCCGGACCTCGTGGATATGGATCTGGATTTAATTTTTGGATCCAATGGATCCGGACCGGATCCGGATCAAAGCAAAAAAAAATCGGATCGGATGCGGACCTAGCGGATCCGGTCCAGATCCGGCTCATTGCCATCCCTAGAGAGGAACAAGTACTGATGATATAGCAATGGGTCAATATAAAAAGACATGAATAATTCATTAACAGTTTAATTAGGCAGAAAATCTACCAATCAAAATTGTTAAATAAAACAGATAAAATTCTGACTGGCTTTCCTTGAAGATATTGAGAGGCACCGAACCTTCTCCTTGTTACTGAGGCATGGCCTCATCGGTTGAGTTAAACAAAACACACTAAAAAGAGCACTTTATTGAACTATTTGAATAAAATATAATTATTTGGACGTACTATGATAGAAGAAGAGGACGGTCTGATCGCTAATATTCCTACCAAATAAATTGATAGTAAAACAGCAAGTATATATATCGTATCCACAGGGACTACGACTCGAGAACACAGCAAGTAATCAACACATAATCTTGATTATTATCCAGGCAACAAAATTCAAGTGAGAATATAATAAAACTAGACTCGAAAATAAAGATAGGAATAAAACTCAGATATAAAAGACTGATCCTAGGGATGTACTTAACCTAACCAAATTCACACAATTTACCTATTAATCTGTTCACCAATTTAATCCACATTCATATGAAGGATCACTAATGTAACTATAGTTTCCGCCAGGACAGCCTATAGTAGTAGGTTAGCCTAAACTCTATCTTCGTCGGGTCTCAAGAGAAGTAAGCTAATTACCAAAAGCACACAAAGATTTAACCTCCTACACCACCTATCTCCGTCGGTCTCAAGGCAAAATCAGTATTATAAATTCGATATCGATTATGCAATTAATTCCACAAGACATCAATCACATAACTAGCATGCATCAATATTGGCCGATACCAACACATGAGAATTAAACCCAAGAATTATAAATCATGAATGGGACGGCAAAAAAGATCAACAGATTAATTATATAAATCTAGTTAGACATACAAACCCTAGGATCAATACTGAAATTTAGCTACGCATAATTAAAATAACAAAACAATAAATAAATAAGAATAACATAAACTGAATTAAATAAATAAAACCGTAGGAATCCACGAAGAACAATGTAGCGACTTCGATCCAGTAAATAAAATTGAACTCTAAAATAAACTAAGCTAAGAAAAGCGGAATAGAACTTGCAAAAGAATATAAAGAAGAATTTGTGTTCTGCTATGGAATGGTGTAGATAAGCTACTGCTCTATCTGCCTATTTATAATAAAACCTCGCTCTCTTTTCTCGTGAATTCCCCATCCTTTTCGGACTCTGATTCAGACATGTATGCGGACTCTAACACTGCATCGCGAGAAGCCATCCTCTCCTACCTCGCGATAGCTGGTCGCGAATCTTCAGTGATTTGGGCTTCAAGTGCTCCTCTCTAGCTTTGCTAGAGATAGCCCCTCGCGAGTACATGTCGAGAAGACTTCAAAATAGCCAAAATTCGTTTCTTCCTCGCGAGGCGGGCTTGCTCTCTTCTTTCGTGATAGTTGGTCGCGAGGTATGTTGTCCCTCGGCTATGCATTGCGCGACTTCGCTGTTTTGCTCCGTTCTCTCTCGTCCGGACTCCGAATTGCGATCCGTTTGCGCCTACGGACTCCTATCGAGATGCTCTTTAACATAGTACACTTTTCACAACCATCTTTTTCAAATCCATTACGTCATATTTACCGTCGTTTTCAAAGCAGTTTCTTCGCATGAGCTCGCGATCGGGCTATTGATTCCTCTTTATCGTGATCCACCTTTTACATTAAAACCTATGCTAAAATGACATGAAATACATACGGCATAATATCTTCCAAGGTAAACATAAATATATTAAAAGACAACTCAAAAGATCACTTATCACTTAGAAACAAAACGAATATAGCCTTATAAATCATGTAAACCGGGGCTTATCAACTCCCCCAAATTTAACCTTTTGTTTGTCCTCAAACAAATCAGAACAAAGAGAGACAACCGAGAGAGGTAAAGAGTCGAACGATAAAAGCAATAAGCCTCGAGCAATGAGCAATAAACGATTCACTCAAATGAATCAAATCACAACATCTTCGTTAAACTCCACACATCATAATAATCATAAGCACAAGCCTTTTCAAACTTGAATCCTCATGACATGGATATATATAAAGAAATCTCAAACACTCAAGTGTATGAAGGAGGATGTGTATACTCTCAAAGTTTAAAACACATGGAATCTACCATAAGCTTGCAAATCGCCTAATTCTCCATTGCTCAAATATGTGCTCAAGAACTAAGATCAAAAGGTCTTTATAAAGGTTATAATGTAGGCTCTTTGGTAGGGTCGGATATATTTAGGCTAAGTGACTCATAATCCCATAATGAAAAATACCATAAGTATCACAAGACATTATTCCCAAATTTTCACAATTCATTTCAATTCTTTATACCAAAGCCATTTTCTTTAAGCACTCCATAATTTTCATATAAGTGATATACTCATCTCAAGCACTAGCTACTTACCCATTTATGTTCTTTTCACACACTTATGCTAACTCTCTTTTTTTTTTTTTTTTTTTTTTTGAACTTATATGGGTGAGCAACTATTTTTAATATTCACTTTCTCATTATCTATATTTTCTTTCTTTCCTTTCTTTTTCTCAACCCTCAATTCAAGCAGCCAAATATCACTAACTACATAACCCAACCCATGGCTATATGAAAAAAATTAGGTAGACTCAAACGGGCTCATCAAAGGATAATAGAATACAGGTTAGTGTTTGGATAGTGTATAGGCTAAGAAAAGAATGCCTAATATCATCTCATAATTCTTAAGCACATCAATGCAACCTCGAAAAAGAACCAGAGCAAGTTCTAGAGAAACACATGCTATTTCAAACTATTCACACAGAAAGAAACAAGACTGAAAAGATATGACAGTCAAAAGCTCAAGTCTCACAGGTTTCAAAAGTGTGATCAAGTTCTCAAAGGCTCAATACTCACAACAATCATAACATGCTTCGTCTCACAAAATCAGTTACAATAAATTTTCTAATAAAAACAATTCTCATCATCGGCTGCTCGTCATTCAACTCAACCCACAAAACAGACACAGAACCCAAACAAGAAAGACAAAACAAAACAAAACAAAACAAAACGAAAACAAAACAAAAACGAAAAACAAAACAAAGGAAAACATTAGGTTACCTCCCAACAAGTGCTAAATTTAAATGTCTTTAGCTAGACCATTTCATACCCGATCAATCTGGCGTTTTGACAGCAGACTTCTTCCCAAATCTGTGCTTGCCTCGATATTTCGCATTGACCGCAGACCACCACTGAGTATGGAAGTGACCTCCCCCAAACTTGAACAAGACACTCGGAGTTCCATGCCGAGTCCATCTTTTCTTTCTAGCACCCTTATCAACTGGACGGTTCACATCCAAGCTCGAGATTTGGCTAACAACAACATGGTGATTGAATGACACTCTTCATGCTCGACTATCATGTTGCTTGATGACATCATATATGGATATTTTCACTCCTCATCGTTCACACGAAAAGTCGATCGCCTTCCCGCATCAATTAAAGCACGACCGGTTGCTAGAAAAGGCCGACCCAAGATTAGTGGTTGGTGTTTAAATTCAGGAATGTCTAGAATAACAAAATCAGCAGGAAAAACAAAATCCCGAATCCTTACCAACACATCTTCAACTATGCCCTTAGGATATGCAACTGACCTGTCAGCCATCATTAATGAAATTGAGGTCTTCTTCAGTTTGCCCAGCTCTAAGCGATTGAACACATTTAATGGCATCAGATTTATGCTCGCCTCGCATCACATAAAACATTGGGGAAGGTGTTCCCGGCGATCTCGCACTCCAAAGTGAAGCTCCCCGGATCCTTTTGCTTCAGCGGCAACTTTCTCTGCAAGATAGCACTGCATTCTTCAGAGAGGTTGATCTTGTCAAATTTCCCCAACTTTTTCTTATTCGCCAATGCATCCTTGAGAAATTTGACGATCCGGCATATTCAAGCGCATCAAAAGAGGAAGATTAATGTTCACTTTCGGAAGATCTCTTTGAAGCGAGCGATTCTCATCATATTTCGCTTTCTTAAAACGCCAGAAACGGGTCAGTAGGCTTTGGAAGCATCGGTTGATCATGTGCTACTCTCTCGCGAATCCTCTCTAATCATGCCGCGGGCGCTTTCTATCTTGGCTCGCGAATCGCCGCTAGCGCACTTCGCGACCTTCCGTCGCGATGATTCCTCGCGAAGGCTTGTCGCGAGGTGCTCTCTGTCTGTCTTCGCCGCCCTCGCAATCCTTGGTCGCGATGCCGGGTCGCGAGGAAATCATTCTTCTCGGCGAGGCTTCCAGGTCTTGGGCTCGCGACATTAGCTCGCGACTCGCGCTCTTGCCATGTCGCGAGGCGTGATTTCTTCTCCTCATGCGTATGATCCTCTTCTTCCTTTCGCATCTCGGATAATTTATGTAGCTCTTCCACTTCTCGTATGAATAGCATTGCACCGATTCGTAGGTATATGATTTTAGGATTACGCTCGGTGTTGCTTGGGAATTGCCCTCGCTCGTGCGCTCCAGCTCTCTCATTGCCATCCGCCCACTTGGTTCTCCAACATCTTTACTTGTTTTCCAAGGGCTATCATCGTATTGTTGATGGCGTTGACCGTGCTCTCCGTAGCGCTCATCCTATTCCCAAGTCTTTGGATCACGAATATTCTGCCGAGTCACCATTTGTTGGTGACTCGTTGCTATCTCGCGATTGCTCACCAACAATTGTTGCATCATATCCTCAATGCTCGGCTTCTTGGGCTCCACAATCATTCCATTATTAACAAAGAAACCGGTGGTAATTGTCGAGCATTCTGCAGCGTTAGCATAGGAAAATTGGGATGATTCCTATTGTTGGGATGATAGGCGGATTCCCACTCGATTCCCCCTCATTACTCCTTTGGTTCAAAATTGAACCTCTTCGATATTCTGCGCCATGGCCACAAATATCCGCCTTTCCTCTCGACCGTACTCTTCCGCAGAGTTGTGAACTTCTCAACAAGTCATCATACTTGTCATCCAACTCTACAAAGCCCACTCTTCTGATCGGCTATCTCTCCATCGGCCATTGATAGCTATTGGATGCCATCTCCTCAATAATTCTCAACGCTTCGTCTATTCCACGGTTGAGCAGCATCCTCCTACCGACGATCTACAATGCTTCGGGTGTTAGCACTGAGTCCACTATAAAATTGCGTTACTTGCTGCTCAGGTGAAAACCCATGTTGTGGACACTTTCGGAGCAAGTTTCTGAATCGCTCCCAAGCCTCAAATAACGACTCATCTCCCAATTGTGAAAAATGGGAGATCTCGGCAATGATCTTCTGAGCCTTGGCAGGTGGAAAGTATTTAGACAGAAACTTCTCACAGAGTTGCTCCCACGTGGTAATCCTCGATCTATCCAAGCTCTTGAACCACTCTTTCGCTTGACTCCTCAGCGAAAATCCGAACATCCGCATCCGAATGGCATCAGCTGGCACACCGTTCTGCTTGATAGTATCACGATATCGAGGAACGCCAAGTGCGCATTGGGGTCTTGATCACCCTCCCCAAACCGCCCGCTGATCATGCCGATGAGGCGGTTTTAGCTCAAAATTATTAGCATTGACGTTCGGCCCCCATCCTCCACCTTGAAACTGATCCGTAGGTGGCCTGTGCATGTGGTTGAGCGGTATGGGTTGTGCTCGTCCACCCATCTGGTCCATCTGATTATTCAACGCCAGTTGGCGTTGCATTGCTGCCAGCATCGCCTCCATTTCGGCCATCCGATCTTGGCCTTGAGGCTGTCTATCTGCCATTTCTTGTTGTCTTCTTTCTCGGCTCTCTCTCTTATATGATCTGTCAATCTCAAGATCTAATGGAATAATTTCTCTTCTTTGAGATCTTGTAATCATGCACTGCACAGAGAGATAGAAACAAAATCAGATCCAAGAAGCAACACAGAAATATTTATTTTTTCTATTTTTTTTAAGCCTGAATTAATAACTATAATTCAGAAAATTATCACTATGCAATCTAAACAGTCCCCGGCAACGGCGCCAAAATTTGATCGCTAATAATCCTACCAAATAAATGATAGTAAACAAAGATGTATATGTATCGTATCCACGTGGATCATGACTCGAGAACACAAAGAAGTAATCAACACATAATCTTGATTATTATCCGTGCAACAAAATTCAGTGAGAATATAATAAAACTAGACTCGAAAATAAAGATAGGAATAAAACTCGATATAAAAGATCGATCCTGGGATGTACTTAACCTAACCAAATTCACACAATTTACCTATTAACTGCTCACCAATTTAATCCACATTCATATGAAGGATCACTAATGTAACTATAGTTTCCGCCAGACGCCTTATAGTAGTAGGTTAGCCTAAACTCTATCTTCGCTGGTCTCAAGAGAAGTAAGCTAATTACCAAAAGCACACAAAGATTTAACCTCCTCACCACCTATCTCCGGTCTCAAGGCAAAATCGTATTATAAATTCCGATATCGATTATGCAATTAATTCCGTCAAGACATCAATCACATAACTAGCATGCATCAATATCGCCGATACCAACACATGAGAATTAAACCCAAGAATTATAAATCATGAATGAGGCAAAACAAGATCAACAGATTAATTATATAAATCTAGTTAGACATACAAACCCTAGGATCAATACGAAATTTAGCTACGCATAATTAAAATAACAAAACAATAAATAAATAAGAATAACATAAACTGAATTAAATAAATAAAACCGTAGGAATCCACGAAGAACAATGTAGCAGCTTCGATCCGTAAATAAAATTGAACTCTAAAATAAACTAAGCTAAGAAAACTGGAATAGAACTTGCAAAAGAATATAAAAAAGAATTTGTGTTCTGCTATGGAATGGTGTAGATAAGCTACTGCTCTATCTGCCTATTTATAATAAAACCTCGCTCTCTTTTCTCGTGAATTCCCCATCCTTTTCGGACTCTGATTCAGACATGTATGCGGACTCTAACACTGCATCGCGAGAAGCCATCCTCTCCTACCTCGCGATAGCTGGTCGCGAATCTTCAGTGATTTGGGCTTCAAGTGCTCCTCTCTAGCTTTGCTAGAGATAGCCCCTCGCGAGTACATGTCGAGAAGACTTCAAATAGCCAAAATTGTTTCTTCCTCGCGAGGCGGGCTTGCTCTCTTCTTTCGTGATAGTTGGTCGCGAGGTATGTTGTCCTCGGCTATGCATTGCGCGACTTATTGCTTTGCTCCTCTCTCTCGTCCGACTCGGTTGCGATCTCTTTGCGCTACGGACTCCTATCGAGATGCTCTTTAACATAGTACACTTTTCACAACCATCTTTTTCAAATCCATTACATCACATTCACCATCGTTTTCAAACAGTTCTTCTTCGCATGAGCTCGCGACTGGGCTATTGATTCCTCTTTATCGTGATCCACCTTTTTACATTAAAACCTATGCTAAAATGACATGAAATACATACGGCATAATATCTTCCAAGGTAAACATAAATATATTAAAAGACAACTCAAAAGATCACTTATCACTTAGAAACAAAACGAATATAGCCTTATAAATCATGTAAAACTGAGGCTTATCACGGTCTCACGGACTTAGTTCAGTTGGTTAATAGTTAGTAGATTTGGAACAAGCATCAATGATCGAAATAGCCACAGTGTGGGAGTTTCATCTTCTTTAGGGTGGCTCTTTGTGGACACTAGACAAAATCCTCCTAACTTCTTAATCGTTGAGTCACCGTGATTTACCTCTTATATTCATATGGTTTGGAATTGGGATGTGGGGGTGATGGGATATGGCCCAACCACTTATGCCCACTGGCAGGCCCAAGCGAGCTGGGCCTGACCTGATGACGGCCCCACGCGGTTAAGCCTAAAGCCCAGCCTCTAAACCCTAATCATGATCCTAATTAAGACGAAGTCAGCGTAGATCGTGGTCGCTTATGGCGGAAATCGTGGTCGATTATGGAAGGATCGTGATCCCACCAATCAAGGATTCAGATGAGATCTACGGTCATGTATAAATAGAGGTTAGGTCGACAAGAAAAGGGTTAGCAACTTATCAATACTAGAGCCTTTTAGATACACTCATTGTAATCCGCTTATAGTGAAAGTATTGAGGATCATCACCTCCGTGGACGAGATCTCATTCTTGATCGAACAACGAAAACTCTTGTGTTCTTTATCGCTTCTTAAATCTCGCCTATTTACATATACTAGATTTATCATTGGCGCCGTCTGTGGGAACCCACTGAACAAAAAGCTTCATTTTTCTATAATTTAATGGCAAGAACACGTGCAAACGCTAGCACCGTCGGCGGTGCTGGCAACAACCGTGCAGATGATTTATTAGGTAGTCACGCAGCACCGCGGGAAGGGGATCGCGGACGCCACCAGCGGCAACACGCCTGAGGGTTACATATAGAACATTCATATACACCCTCAGGATCGCCGCCCTAAGGAGGAAGAAAATGCCGACCTCAATACCAGTGAACAGGCGGTTCACCGGTCTCATGAGGTCCTCGGCCGAGCCGTGTCTGAGTTTCTCAACACCAATCTCGCCAATTCGCAGTTTCCTCCACCGGAGGACAACGGAGCGGGCACCTCTCGAGTGCCCGAATCTGTAATTACGAGCGCCGAGGTCGTCGCCCCACCGGTGACCAACGCCACCTCGGCACAACAAACGAGAACGCGCATATCGCCCGCCACCGTAAGTCAATCACCTCGCCGAGGTGGTCGCAACCATTCACCCCCGCACCACCCGCGAAGTCGCTCATCACCTCGGCATGCCACCCAGGGAGGTGAGCGGGACAGAAGAGAGGAGAGGCGAAGCCGAACTCCTCCTCGAAGAGACGATAGGCGTCGTTACCGGTCTCCCACCTCTCCAGAGAGAGATGGCAACGATTTCCGGGTTCGACCGGTATGGAAGAATCATCTCTCATTTCTCCAGAGAAATTCGATACACCCTTGCCTCATACAGGGCACCCAACATCGCCGCCACGATGGTCTTGGGGATCCTCCGACTTCCTCTTCGCCACACCACCAACATGGCGAACCAAGGAATGGAGGATTTTCATATGTAAAATCTTTCCGGTGTCGATCTCCAACGCCCGACGTTGGTTCACCCGCCCGCCGTAACAACATACATCGCCTGTGATCTCATGGATCGCTTTAAGTGGCGCTTACCGTAAGATGCCACCTCGCAGCCTTCATCCGACTGCCACTATCCGCCAAGGGCGGACGAAACGATGTCGAACTTCGCCTCGAGGTTCATCAAAGAGTCTCTCAAAATTGATAAGAGTAACGATCTCTATATCATCAATGCGTTCAAGAACGGATCGGACTGCGCATCAATAAAGAGATCACCCGAAAAGCCAAGACGGCTAGTCGCCTGACTCGGTCGACAACCGTCGAAGGAGGCGAGTCGATCGGAAGAAGAGAGAGATCCGGGACGAGCGGAGGGTGAAAGAAAGAAGCCGATGACCGAGGTCGAGGCGCCGATCGCCAAGTGCATTCGAGAGGATCAAGAAAGGCCCGATCGAGTCCGTGCTAGACCTCGCCAAACCACGGCGGCAACGCGCCTCATTTGCTTAAATCGAGGGCGAGATATTCGAGCTCCACGAGCTCTTCCTCAAGCCCCTCCTATGAAAGGAGGATCCAAGAAGATGTCGACGGAGACATATTTTGATTATCACCAGGGTATGGTCACAATATCAAGATTGCGTAAACTTGGGCTCACAGATCGACGAGCTCGTCAAAGGAGGAGCGCTCAAGAAATACCTCGGCTGACCTGGGCCGGGGAACAAGAAGCGCAGAGGAAAGAATGGAGGTGGCAACAATTGTGGACCGACCTCGACGACGACCCAACCTGAAGACGACGAGGACGAAGGTCCCAATGCGATGGAGCAGGTCTACGCCATTACCGGACTGCCCATAGGAACGACGAGGTCGTCGTTGAAGAATGAAGCTCGGAGGCCGATCCCCGAGGAGCCGAAAAATAAGCGATTCCGGGACGGTGAGAACATCGTGTTCTCCAAGGAGGACCCGGTGCCCAAGATCATGCACCACCAAGATGTCATCACCATACAAGCCGTGGTGGGCAACAAGAATATCCACCGGGTCTACATCGACATCGGTGCCTCCACAAGATCATCTTTCGAGTTGCTGGATAAACTCGAGGTCGATGGGATTCAAATACATCCCGCACCATCCCGCCCACGGAGCTTCACTTAGGAGGCGGTTCAACCCGAGGCGTCATTACCCTTTCTTTCCATGTAGGGGCGTGCTCCCTGTGCCTGGTCACCAAGGCCATTTAATTTTTCCCGGTCCGAGCTCCTTCTCCATACAACATCATTCGGGAAGAGACCGGTTATACGCCACCAAAGCCGCCCGCTCGGTGTACCACCACCATCAAGATACCCACCCCGGTGGGAGTGCTAAGCATCCGGGTGACCAAACGGCGGCCCAAAGAGTGCCTACGAGTCTCAACCCAAGATGTGGCCTTACCTCGTGCCTAGCAATTACGTAACCTCGTAGTCGACACCCCAGACGACTGACCGAGAACCTTCAACTATGCGACGACGATCCTCCAAAGTCGCCAAGGTCGGCACCGGGGTCCAATCGATATTCGACAAAGATGTCAAACAGCTTCTAAGGGAATACAAGGATATGTTCGCATGGTCCCCACTCGACATGACCGGAGTGTCACCCGAGCTCATCACCCATCGCCTCAACATCGACCCGGCTACCAAACCAGCTCGACAGAAGAAGAGAAGTTTCGCGGCGGCGCAGCCAGTCATAAGAGACGGTGACTCAACTCGGGAGGCCAAGATTCTGTTCGAGGTCAAAGCTCAGCCTCACGTAGATGGCAATCCCTCCCTACGCTAAGTACTTCGGCAACGGTCAGAGACGATCTAACGTCCCTGACCTTATAACCATTCCAAGCAGGAGAAATCGACGGAACCCTAGCGCTAATGCCTAAGGATTTACCCGCAAAATTATGGCACATGTAGTCCCTAATCTCTACCTCGCTATCAGGGGAAGAAGAAGAACGAGCAGAACCAGATATGGAAGAAGAAGTCATACTTACTTTTTAGTGACGGGTTATTGCTTCTTCGATGAATTGGGAATAGATTTACGAGAACTCAAAAATGTCTGCTTTATTTTGCTCTGGAACGATGGGGAGAAGAAAGTGAACAGTTTCCTCATTAGGGCCTATTTATAGTACGAATGGGCGCCCAAATTGCCGTTTCAACTTCCCACGTGGTCGATTGCAATTTGATGTAGAGTAGACGCACAAGACGCTTTCGAGCGCCCACCAACCGCCCGCGCAAGTGACGTGATCAAAGACGCGGCCGACACACCGGTCTAATCGCAATCATCATTCGACTCGGACTTGCGTCGACTTACAAACGACATCGCCACCCAACGCCGACGCCTCGGGTTGGACCTCATCGCCTCGACCCGGACCTCGAGTCGTCCTTCCAAGCGACGCTATCCAAATACGACGATCCAACTCGACCTCGATCATCCGTATGATATTTCTATCCAGATCGGACCTCGCATCATCCGTATGATATTTCTATCCGATCGGACCTCGGCATCATCCGATGGATATCTCTATCCACCTCGGATCTCGGTATCATCCGCATGATATCGCTAGCCACCGGTCCTCGGTATCATCCGTATGATATTTCTATCCGATCGGACCTCGGCATCATCCAGATGGATATCTCATCCACTCGGACCACGGTATCATCCAGCATGATATCGCTAGCCGCCCCGGTCCTCGGTATCATCCGTAGGTATCTCTATCCAGATCGGATCTCGGTATTACTCGGACGAATATCGCTATCCGTGTGGACCTCAACATCCCCCGCAGACATCTCTGTCCCATTACAGACGACTCAGTTCGGTCCTCGACAAGCAGTGCACGCCCAGGCCGACACACCGTCCAACTCAGTTCGGACCCAGATCGTCAGATCTAGCCCTAATGTTAAAAGGACAAGACCTTCGACAACAACCTCACCGAGCACCAACCACCTCGGTGAATACGATCTTCCCTCACCGACATAGTTGTTACTCGACTATTTGGGGGGCTATGATGAGATATGGTCCAACCGCTTAGCCCACCGGCAGCCCAAGCGAGCCGGGCTCGACCGATGACGCCCCACGCTGTTAAGCTTAAAGCCCACCTCTAAACCCTAATCAAGACCCCAATTAAGACGAAGTCAGGCGTAGATCGTGGTCGCTTATGGCGGAAATCGTGGTCATTATGGAAGGATCGTGATCCCACCAATCAAGGATTCAGATGAGATCCACGGTCATGTATAAATAGAGGTTAGGTCGACAAGAAAAGGGTTAGCAACTTATCAATACTAGAGCCTTTTAGATACACTCATTGTAATCCGCTTATAGTGAAAGTATTGAGGATCATCACCTCCGTGACGAGATCTCATTCTTGATCGAACCACGTAAAAACTCTTGTGTTTTATCGGTTTTCTTAAATCTCGCCTCTATTTACATATACTAGATTTATCGGGTTAGGGAAAAGTTTCCTTTGAACATGAGGACCACCAAGCCAACCCACAACCATCTCCACTATCATGCGAACAATTAGATATAATCCAAATAATTTTCTTAGCGGATTCAAGAATTCTATAAAAATAAGCTTAAGATGAAGCTAATGAGATCCATAAAGATTAATCTTAAACCTTTTTCCATTAATCTCTCTCAAGAAAAGCTTTTTTCTTCCAAGATGAAAGAGAAATACTCATGCACCATTCTCCAAAGCGAGGCCCTTACTAAGGTTCATCTCTTTAACTTCTTAATCATCTAAAAGAAACAATATAGAATTTATTACTTTTCCAGTCTTCAGCATTTATTCTCTCTGTTATAATTTCGATACTTTGTTAGGTGGTAGAAGCCGGCATACGGCCGCCGGAAAACGGTTGCCTGTGGCTAAACAGTCAAATAGTTTCTTCTTCTTTGAGATAGGGATGGAGGGAGCTTAATTGCATGCGGAATTGATTATACGCATCTGGATCAATAAACAAAGTCTCACTCTCCTTCACACACAGACGCACACATAATTTTTATTTTTATTTTCTGAAAATATATAAATAACTAAATAAGTTGTTGCAGACTGTAAGTTGATAAGAATATACATAAGAATTACTGTTTGGAATTTGTTTCCAAAACTTCATGACATTTCTATTATGGTTATAATAAAGTTTTTTTTTTTTGTCTGTGTGTGTGTGGAAGGATTATAAGATATTAATAAGGTCAATTCTAGAAATCAGTCTTCTTCATCAGTACTATTTTTGTGTATGTGTGGAAGGATTATAAGAGATTAATTAGGTTAGTTCTAGTCTTCTAGAAATCAGTCTTCATCATGAGTACTACATTTTCTTAATAAGAAAATATGGAGTAGTGGAATCTTGACTTGGCACTGAAGCATAGTTTCCGAATGTGATGACGTGCACCAGTCTATGGCGATTTTCGTGATACTGAATTTTAAAATGTTAGTTATTAGACATAAAACTCTCATCCACTCTCCCTTATGGTGTACATGGATCAGGTTCGGGTCGGACCCGATTCGGATATCCAATGAATGATCTATCTTATATGTAAGTAATAGTTGCTTTGAATAAAAATGACAATTTTATGAATAAAATGCATAATTATTTTGAATAAAAGTGATAGTTCTTATTAATAAAAGAAATATGTTTTTCAAATTTTAAATATTCTTATCAATTATTTAATATATAAGTCATAATTATCATGAACAAAAGTGACTGTTCCTATTAAGAAAAGTAACTGTGTTTCTGTTAAATTTTTTTTATGTTTTACCAAGAAACATGGTTCATTGAGAAAAAATTACACTTTTTACTATCTAGTATAGCTTTAAATCGTAAAGTCCTGATTTGTATTTTATTTATTACGATGACTTAACTAATTAAATTATAAACTCTAGTCTTTTACATATTTATTGTTAGCTAACAAATTTAGAGATACTAGGAAAATATTGATCTGTTGATTCGTTATAAGAAACTGGATGGCATGACTTCAAATTTTGCTTCGATTTTTTATCTTATATGTTGATTTCTTGTTGCTGATTATATGATATTTAATTGCAGTACCTTCTGGAAACAAGTGCCTATCCAAGAGAGCACCAACAGCTCAAGGAACTTCGGCAGGCTAGCGTTGATAAATACAATCACTTGTATGAACATCACTTAACCCAAAATCTTAATCGTCATTCAATAATATTCGAGGGTGTGTGTGTGTATAAAACTAAAAAAATAAAAATCAGTGTGACCCCCCAAAAAATAAAAAAAAAATAACACCTCACTGGATGATGATTAGTTTTGTCACTTTTTAAAATTATAATCGACAATAATAAAAAACTATTGTTTTCAGGAGTGTGATGAATGTGCCTGCGGATGAAGGGCAGCTTCTTTCAATGATGTTGAAAGTGATGAAAGCAAAGAAAACAATAGAAGTTGGGAGTTTTCACTGGTTATTCTCTTTTGGCTACTGCTCTTGCTCTC
This sequence comes from Salvia rosmarinus, assembly GCA_036937905.1. Classification (NCBI taxonomy): domain Eukaryota; kingdom Viridiplantae; phylum Streptophyta; class Magnoliopsida; order Lamiales; family Lamiaceae; genus Salvia; species Salvia rosmarinus. Next base: position 48,425,114 of record CM072823.1, read on the forward strand.
CCTGATAAAGGCAAAGTAAGTCAAATAAATATTATATTATATGAGCCAAAAAAAGAAAAAAGAATAATATGAAGTTAATGTGTACATCCATTTACAATTTGATTTGGTTTTTATTAGGTGATAGCGATTGATCCAGACACAAGCATACGAGGTTGGTTTGCCATTTTTTGAGAAGGCGGGTGTGGCTCATAAGATCCAATTCATTAGTTCAGATGCCGTTACTGCTATTAACCAGTTATTGGAAAATGTGAGTCCATCTTCTCTATTAATCTCAATCTTTAATCAAAGAAAATAAAAATAGTATCTCTACGGGCTTAATTCAGTTGTTGAAGAGTGATAAATCTAGCTACGTGAGTATGCGAGATTTAGAGAAAGCAGTAAAGAACACAGGAGTTTTTACGTGGTTCGATCAAGAATCAGATCTACGTCCACGGAGGAGATGGTCCTCAAGATGTTTACTATAATCGGATTACAGTGAGTATCTCAAAGAACTCTAGTATTCAGTAATTTGCTAACCCCTCTACCTTCGATCTAACTCCTATTTATACATATTTGAGGCCCCCCTAAAGACGCGCCCAATCCCCAGATTGGCGGGATCCGATCCCCTTCCATGTAGGGGCTCTTCGCCTTGCATGTAACCTGTAGGGACTCTTCTCTCTCTCTCGTAGGGTGGCGCCGATTAGGGTTTGGGGTTGATTAGGGTTTGAAGGTGGGCCTTGGGCTTAACCGCACGGGCCAAGATTAATGTCGCCCACTGCTTTGGGCTGTCGCTGGCCCGAGCGGTTGGGTCAGATCCCATCATAGCCCCGAATAGTCGAGTAACAACCGTGCCGAGGTGAAGTGAAGAAAGCGCTTTGCGAGGTAGAATGTTGCTCACCGAGGTTGCCGCCAAGGTGTTATCTTAGTGACGGGGGTTTATCCGACGATATGGGTCCGAGCCGAGTCGACGAGCTGGTCGCCTCTTTCGACGTAAGTCCTTCAAGAGGATGGTGATGTCCGCTCGGCAGATGCCGAGGTCTCGCATCGACTTGCGTGACTCGTCGAAATCCGGTTTGACTTGGGCGCCGCGTCGGTGTGTAACCGATCAAGTGGGGTGACGATCCCGAGGAGGATGGCGAGGTCCGGGTCGAGGTCGTATTTCAGCGGGATCTAGGGTGGATATTGCTCGATCGACTGACTGTTTGCCCCATTCCGAATCGAGGCGGATATCTTGATCAGTGGCTCGCCGAGGCCCGAAACGAGATCGTGTGTGCGACGGGTGAAGGCGGGGTTGGCGGGCGGCAGTGGCACGTGAGACCGAGGACGGTCTGTTGGCTAAGGCGGCCGAGGTGGCGCAGGAGACCGAGGACGGTCTGGGAGACCGAGGACGGTCTGTTGGCTAAGGCGGCCGAGGTGGCGCAGGAGACCGAGGACGGTCTGTTGGCTAAGGCGGCCGAGGTGGCGCAGGAGACCGAGGACGGTCTGGGAGACCGAGGACGGTCTGTTGGCTAAGGCGGTCGAGGTGGCGCAGGAGACCGAGGACGGTCTGGGAGACCGAGGACGGTCTGTTGAAAATCGAGGATCGGTTGAGGACACCGAGGTCCGAACCGAGCACGCCGCCAGCTCGGGGCGAGGTCGCGCTCTGCAGTCCGCCGATCTCGAGGCAGAGTTCGGCCTCGCCCAAGAGTGCCAGATCGTCAAGGAAGGGCACCAGCTCGGCAGCGAGGTGGCAGGGCGGACCGAATGACGAACCCAAGAGACAGAGGTTCGGCCTCGCCCAAGTAGTGCCCTCTCCAGGTCGGAGCATCCCCGCACTGCCGAAGGAGCCCTCGAGTACGTCGTGGCAACGCCCGACCGTGAGATCGGGTCAAGGTACCGAGTTCGTTCCGTATTTGGCGCCGACCGAGATTTTGCGCAGAGTTGGTGCGGCTTCAGTGAGACCTGACGAGGCGGAGCTCGGAAGCCCGAATGAGTTGTATATAGCTTAGTACTTTGTATGTAGTCGTACATGTATTTAGACTGTTTGAAGTGTATGCTTTCCCTCGAGAGGTACAAACATAGCTTAGGACTTCGCTTTGGTCGTAAATGTATGTGATCAGACATGTATGTATATCTTCCCAAATAAAGGGGTATCAACGAGCTCGGAAGCCCGGTTGACTTGATATGGCTTGAAACTCCGTTTGTAGTCGTTAATGCATTTAGACCGTACCGAGTGCATATCTTCCCAAATAAAGGGGTATAAGTTGGCGAGATCGGTCTGGATGTCGCGTGCGTGTAGACGCCCAACTTAATGGGTAATCAGTATGCTTTGCATGTAGACGCCCAACTTAATGGGTAATCTGATGTCGCACCCTACTTAGTGGGATTTTCATCTTCGTAGGGCGTCCCTCGTGAAGGTTTAGATGTGGTATATCCGAATGGATGTTCACATAGATATGAGACAGTGATGTACTTGTTAGTAAAACAAATGTTTTATTGATAAAGTAAATGACATCGCATTGAAAAATAAAGGAGGGTTAACATGATGCCGATCTAAAATCAAAGCAATGTAAAATACCTCCTCGGTGGGTGGGACGCTAGGCCGGGGTATGAGTGCACCGGTAGGTGAGCAAGCTTATGACCCTTTGCCGAGGTCCTCGTGGACGGGTATGGGCTTTCCCATGTCGGTCCGGTTTATTGAGGCGCCGGCTTCACCGGCTTCGCTGCTCCAAATGACGAGGTCGGGTGTGGAGGCTTTCACCCTCTCATCGCACCTAGGGCAGTCCGTGATGGCGTAGACTTGTTCCATTGTGTTGGGGCGCCGCCTTCTTCATCGCCGAGCACGTCGTCATCGAGGTCGACCCGCAATTGTTGTTGCCACCTCCGCTCGCTCTTCTGCGCTTCTTGTTCCCCGCCAGTCGGTCGAGGTACTTCTTGAGCTGCCTTCTTTAACGAGCTCGCCTATCTCCGAGCTCAAATTCTCGCAGATCGTCGGTATCGTGACCATACCCCGGTGGTAGTCACAATATTCGCCCGTCGACCTCTTCTTGGATCCTCCCTTCATGAGCGGCCCGGGAAGAGCTCAGCGGGAGCTCAAATATTTCCGCCTCGATTTGAGCGAGATGAGGTGCTGCCGACGCTGTGGTTTTGCCGAGGTCCGAGCCCGGACTCGACCGGCCCTTCTTGATCCTTTCGAATGCACTTGGCGCTCAAACCTCGACCTTGATCATCCGGCTTCCTTCTTTCGCCTTCGCTCATCCATTTCTCTTCTTCCGATCCGACTCGCCTCGACGACGTTGTCGACCAGGGTCCGAGGCGACTTGCCGCCTTCTACCGTTCACGGTGATCTCTTTATTCAGTGCGCCGGGTCGGATCCCGTTCTTGAATGCATTGATGATGAAGAGGTCGTTACTCTCATCAATTTTGAGAGATTCCTTGATGAACCGTGAGATGAAACTTGACATCGTCTCGTCTCGTCCTTGGCGGATGGTGAGCAGGTCGGACGAAGGTTGCTTGGGTGGCATCTTCCGGTGAAGCGCCATTTGAATTGATCCATGAGGTCCTCAAGCGGTGGATGTTGTTTTGGCGGGCGGGTGAACCAACGTCGGGCGTTGGAGATCGACACCTCGGGAAGACCTTGCACATATGGAAATCCTCCATTCCACGGTTCGCCATATTGGTGGTGTAGGCGAAGAGGAAGTCGGAGGATCTCCCGGACCATCGTAGGCGCGATGTTGGGCGCCCGATACCGCGTGGCAAAGGTGTATCCGAGATTTCCTTGAGAAAGGAGAGATAATCCGCCGTGGCGGTCGAACCCGGAGAGTTCGTTACCGCCTCTCCCGGAGGAGGGAGACCGATAGCGACGCCCGTCGTCCTCCGAGGGAGTTCGACCGCCTTTCATCTCTTCTTTCCGCCCGACCGCATGGGCATTATGCCGAGGTGGGGCGGCCCGCGGATGGTGCGAGGCGAGTGATCGCGTAGTTTGTCCGCAGCGATCGGCCGGACGTCGGGCGACGTCGCGCGTTCTCGCCATCGCGCCGAGGTGAACGCCGGTTGTCTCGGAGGGTCGACCTCGGGCCCGAGGTAGCGATTCGGGGACTCTCGGGCCCACTTTGTCCTCCGGGTCGAGGAAGCTTTGAAATTGGCCACGGTTGGCGTTGAGGAATTCGGTCACAGCTCGGCCAAGGGCCTCGTGAGATGAACGAACTGTCTGTTCGTCATCGCTGAGGTCGGCATCTTCTTCTTCGTTGGGGCGGCGGTCTTGAGGGTGTATGGAGGCGTTTTCCATGTAGCCCTCAGGTGTATGGCCGCTGATAGCGTCGACGATCTCCTTCCCATGGCGCTGTGTGACCACTTGGTCGTCTTCAACGCGGTCATTGCCGGCATTAGCGGCGGTGATAACGTTTGCACGTGTTCTTGCCATTAAAACGTAGAAAAAAAACGAAGCTTTTTTGTTCAGAGTTTCCCACAGACGGCGCCAATGATAAATCTAGCTACGTGAGTATGCGAGATTTAGAGAAAGCAGTAAAGAACACAGGAGTTTTTACGTGGTTCGATCAAGAATCAGATCTACGTCCACGGAGGAGATGGTCCTCAAGATGTTTACTATAATCGGATTACAGTGAGTATCTCAAAGAACTCTAGTATTCAGTAATTTGCTAACCCCTCTACCTTCGATCTAACTCCTATTTATACATATTTGAGGCCCCCCTAAAGACGCGCCCAATCCCCTGATTGGCGGGATCCGATCCCCTTCCATGTAGGGGCTCTTCGCCTTGCATGTAACCTGTAGGGACTCTTCCTCTCTTCTCTGTAGGGTGGCGCCTGATTAGGGTTTGGGGGTTGATTAGGGTTTGAAGGCTGGGCCTTGGGCTTAACCGCATGGGCCAGTACTAATGTCAGGCCCAGCTCGTTTGGGCCTGTCAGTGGGCCTGAGCGGTTGGGCCGTATCCCATCAAAGAGCTAACATATTTGGAACAAGAAAATAAAAATCGTGCTTAGTTGCTTCAAGTCACAAAATGGAATCATTATCAGAACGTTTGTCTAAAATCAAGATAAGATCAAAATTGGTGAACTTTCCGCAATTAATCCAAAAACAATAAAGTACATCATATATACACTTATTGGCACTTGGCAGAGCCACTAAAGAGGAGGACCGCTTTTAAACCTCCACCAAGTTTTTTATTTTAATTTTTTATTCTAATAAAATTGTGTGAATTGTTGTATTAAACAGAATCACAAGAAAACTGATCTCAAATTATAAATTTTAAAAATATAATCTCCAGTCTCCACAAAGATTTTTCTGCATACACTACTATAAAAGTATATGCTATTATGTTATTTTTTCACATTTGGTGAATGAAAGTAAGATTGAAGCATGATTATTATAAATAAATTTAAAATTAACAGGGAGAAGAAGGGACATTCGATTTCGCATTTGTGGACGCGGACAAGGAGAACTACATCAACTACCACGAACTGCTGCTAAAACTTGTGAGGGTGGGTGGAGTGATTGCCTACGACAACACCCTGTGGTCCGGCACCGTTGCATTGGCTGACGATGATCTCACCCAAGAGTGGAAGGATCAGATCGGCGAGAATCGGATCCTTCTTAGGAATTTGAACACTTTTTTGGCGAATGATTCTCGCATCGACCTCGCTCATCTTTCCATTGGAGATGGCCTATATCCCTTTGCAGGCGCCTTCACTGATTTCCTATGCCTGTAAATGTCGTGGGCTTATCCAATTCGCACGGTGGTTGCGGATTTCTCCCTAAACAAAGAGAGAGAAACAGATTAAGCGCAAATATGTTCATGATCAGTTGTTAGGATGCCCTTTCTTTTGTGAAAGTACTGATTGAGTTTTGGTATTGTGCTTTGTAATTTTTTATTAGTTGGATGGGTTGTGTTTTGTTGGAATAAATTGTATATGATCTTAAATTTGGAATTTATATTTTGTGTAGATCAATTTAGTGTATTTATGTGTTCAAATCAAATGTGGGATGAATGAACAATTAATGCACAAAGTTAGCTTCTTAATTATGACAATGGTTTTCTATCTCATATTGAAAAATTAATGAAGTTCTGAGCTATATATAAATGAGTTCACACCTATAAGAAATAATCAAGTATGCTCTATCTATGGTGTAACCTAGTGGGTTTTTAATTAGCTATTTTATGACTAACTCAAATGCCTACGAGGATGGTGCGAGAGTCTGAGCACGTCGCACTTGTCACATTGGGCGTTTTAGAGGCGTATTTTGCACTTCGTACGTGCGCATCTTCGCAAGGAGCCAAAAGTTTTGCCAACATGGCACCTGTAGATGGCTCGGACGACACGTCGGATTCGACCACATGACGGGGTGATTGGATTCGTGCATGGCCGAACCATCACGTCGGTTCGGGCTAACATGATCAGCCATAGATCGACGCACTGGTTCGAATCAACAGTTGGGTATTCGCACCACTTCACGAACAGACACTTTTGTCTATAAAAGAGACCCTACAAAAGATGATTAAATACACCAAAACGAAGATAATCAATCTACTTCATACATTCTTCAAAACCTCTCTGTCCCGAGTATCAAGTAGTTTGCTGAAAATACGTCTAGTAATGCAACTACTCGTATTTGTTAAACCGTTGTATCTTGAAGATAATAGTTAAACAACCGCATGTACTGTAGTGGAGCTAAATTATCTTGCGAAGAAAGAGTCCAACTCTTTCCTTGGTTTTATACAACTTTGTTTTTATCGTTATACTCGCATTTCTACATACCCGGTAGTAACATGTTTTATTCGCCTCGCCATGAATTTACCTTTCTCCGACTCGATGCTTCACCCCATCGGGGTGAGAGACGATTTTCAGCAGCTCTTCCAATAAAGGCAGTCACCTCCAATAGCTTGTTACTGCAGCAACGTGTGAGCTCCTTTTCGAGCAAATTCCTATGTCATCGGCACAACAACAACTCATGACCAGCTCCTCACGATAGCTCCTCCACAAAGGATCCGATAGCTCCTCCATAAAGGATAAGACAAAACCAAGAGACACACTCTTATTTATTATGTGAATCTCGACGGATTTTACTCTCACACTAAAAGAAGACAGCATCAGGATTAATAATCCCTAGGATGGGAATGCACAAGGAAAGATGAGGAGAAAAGAAAAGGGGAAGATCTCAAAGGTAAAAATAATTAAATAAAACACCTTTTCCGAATATATAATGTTTTGGTCCGCACGGCCACCCTAATTAACGTCAATTAAGATTAAATCCAAATTAATAAAATTTTATTTATATTCAATATATTTTAATTATGAACTAATAAAATTGAAAATTAATCGATTATAATAATCACCGTTACCGATTTATAATTAACTTAAATAATATTTGCGGAAGTCCGCGCGAAAATTTTTGTGTGATATTTAAGTTAGTGATATTTATATTGAAATCTAGAAGCAACTTAGAGCCTGTTCAATCTTTTAAGTTTTAACATATCAAATCAAATTAATTGAGTATTTTTGAAGCCAAATATCTGAGTTATCCTCATATATTGTCAATTCATAAATGGATGTCTGATGACTGAGTAATTGAATCGGAGTTGGCATAGTGGAGTTAGAGTTACATGAGGATTCAAGTAGCAATTCCAAATGTGTGGCAATTGAAAACACTGAGGGACAACTCAAAGAATGAGCTTTAAAAATCATCAATAGATTTTGAGTTTTGAAATCGAATATTCTTAGTTCCAAACTTATGCAAAAAAGGATTGACGAATTTATTGTTAGAAAGATTAGGACGTTATTAAAATATTTTAAACTTTTAATTTAATTTGCAACAAGATCCAAATTTAGAATTAAAGTAGCAATTATCTCTTTCTTATAACTATCGTCTTAGTCATATAGATTGTTTTTTCACTTGTTATGTGGGAAAAGAAAGTAAGAAATGTCGAGGATTTATAAATATTCCCCGGGCTAGGTGAAAACTGAATAAAAATTTAGTTGATCTAAAAGAAAGGCTAGCGGTTTCCACAAAGAAAAATGAAGAAAGAAAAAGAAAGAAAGAAAGAAAGGCAGGCAGGCTAGCTTGTCGTTGAAAGCCGAAGTTAAGTTTGTGGAATACGTCTCAATTGAACTTAATTTTATAAATTATACAAAAGTATGTAAATATAATAAGTAATAATTGTTAAGATTCCTATTGTCTTGAGGTACACCTAACCAGCACTAACGGCAAGCCATATTAAAATGAGAATTTAGTTGTATTAAAAAACCACCTACCCTAAACTTCATCAGGTATAGTGACCTCCACCTTTTCTTTCTTCAAAAGATAACGTTATTTGCCAAATTGTTTGGTAGGGTGGTAATCACAAGTTATTTCAACTATCCCAATTAACCCACAATTTAGTCACTAAATTACTTTCTTTATAATACTTATTTTATTTGTTCTCTTTGGAGTTATGGGAGGGAAGACCAGTTGAATGAATTGAATTCAATCCATCTTAGAGCAACTCCTACGTTTTTCATTTAACAATACCATAATTAAGTTTCACTTTCCACTTTTTCCGCCACTTAAAAAATCCCACTTTGATCAAGGTGGTGCCCATTAATTTGATTATTTGATTAGATAAACATCGTCCAACTTAGATTTTTTTAAGAATATTACATATGTAGATACTTATACCCACTTATATATATAAGTAAGAAAGGAGCACTTGAGCACGTCCGTATATATATAAGTAAGAAAGGAGCACTTGAGCCCCCACGGACGTATCTCAGTTAATTAAGAGCTAGCGGATTTGGAATAAAGACAAATGATCGAATCTTATCAGCCGCAGTGTGGGAGTTTCACCCTCTTTAGGGTGGCTCCTTGTGAGCACTAGGTAAAAGTCCTCCTAATTACTTCTTAACCGCTGAGTCACCGTGATTTACCCTCTCACATTCTCATGGAGCTGGGGTGTGGGGCTTCTGGGGGAGAGCTTTCCCTTTTGGAACAAGAAATGAGCACTTGAGTGGTGGAAACCGTTGTGGATTTCCGTTGTCATAAACTTGTAAAATTTTCGGAATGATATTATGTTCAAGAATACATCGAGCTGCTACAATGACTTAGAGGGTGTTTGGCTGAGCTTATAAGCTTCCTAAAAACAGCTTATAAGTTGTTTTTTAAGCTTAAAAAAAAGCTTCTAAGCTATTTTGGGGGAACTTATAAGCTCAGCCAAACACCCTCTTAATTGAGTGGATTAAGACGTGGTCTTTGTTTTGAATTTCAAACTTCCCCGCATAGAGTTTGCTTTAGCTTGGGAGATTAGATTTGTAATCCATCTCAATGTCTTGAGTTGATATGATTTAGTTGTTTGCTATTTTATGGTGAATTTTGTATTTCGTTATTGGATCGTAGCTCTCGTGTATATTAGAATAAATTTTACTTACCAAAAAAAAAAGTAAATTAGTTATTATTGAAAACGTCTGTGGTAAATATACGATAGACTTTCCTTATCGACCAGGAGTGTGTCGGTTTTCTTTTGAGGCATTCAATACTTATAATTCAATCACTTAATATTTATCAAAAACTATCACGAGTCCAAACTTAATTTTATAATTCAACATCAATCACTCATTTCGATATGATATGGCCATTTCTCCACTCAAATAATCTACTAAATATTTTATCAAAATTGTATTGTCTACCGCATGACACATTCTTGGTGGACGAGTCACGGAAGGAGTACATTCTTTGGTAGCGCTTTGTAAATTTACAAATTGTCTCTTGGTGTTGCAATCTTCCCGTTTCATTAATTTTAATCTCTGCCCCAAGCCGAACTTGTTAATAAGACAAATTTATGCCATGGTACGTAATACTCCCTCTGGCCCCAAAATTCCTTCTTAGAATCTTGGGTGCGGGTTTTAATGAAAGTTGTTTAGTGTATTGTGAGTGGAATAAGGGTTTCACATTAATGTAATATTAAATTAGTTAGTGGTTGGCTATATGTGGTAAAAAGGTGTAAATAAATAGGTTGTTGATGGTAAGAAAGAGAAATAGTGGTGGGTCATGGATGGTAAAAGATGTAAATAAATAATATTATTGAGGGTAAAGTTGGAAAGATAGTTTCCATAAATAGATAGGAAGAAAATTTGGGGATATCCCAAAAAGAAAAATTAGGAAAAAAATTGGGAGACGGATGGAGTATAATTCAATGTAGTAGTCATTGTCTACTTAATCTGAATTTGTTAGAAAAATATTATGCTCTCATAAGTCATTATCAAACACAAATATTTAAGTTGTTTATTATTATTATTATTATTATTATTATTATTATTATTATTATTATAAAAATGTGTTTTATAAATTTGATGTAATTTAATAAATACATAGTTTTATTTATTTTATTATGAAATAACAATACATTTGTTATTAAGATTATTCAAGATTGAAATAAAAAACCTATTTTGATATATATATATAGATAACATATGATTTAAATTTATTAAATGTGGCATGTACTATTTAGTTAGTAGGAATGGTGGAGAACTATGTGCAGTTGTCGGACAAATCGTAATATGACAACTGGCATTGACTTGTCCACCACTGGAAAGCGTGCTGACATTTTCCTTCATTTTGCTAGTCCTCAAAAATTGAATATCTAATATTGAGTTGAATTTTAAATAATAATATTGAACACCACTCCTACACGTTACTCGATTTCTATCGATTGATTTCTTATTTTTATTCTTGATGGCCTTTACCAAACTCCTAACTAGGAGTTCTCACTTTTATTCTTAATGGATTTTACCAAACTCCTAATCCCATTTCTATTTTTAATAGCTCTTACCAAACTCCTAATCTCATTTCTTTTTCAATAGCTCTTACCAAACTTCTAATCTTTTTATCTGTTTTTAATAGCTCTTACCAAACTCCTGATTTGCTTATTGAACCTATCACTAATTGCATATCATTTATTTGATTAATGACAAGAAGATGCCAACTTTGATTGTTTGACATGTGTTAATTTTAAGTATTGATTACTTACATGTCTTTTTTTTTGGATTGGGAATGGGATTGATATTTTTGTACCGATTTATTCACTTTTACGGAGGGAATAAATATCACTAAATTACAACTCCTATGATTCATATATTAACCTCAATGTTGAGGACTACAACTTAGTGTTGATTGTTATCTTGATTTAACATTTGACCCAAATTATACTTACAATATCACTTTCAATCTATAGACGATATCATATCCAATCTTTAAATTTATTGTAACCGGATCACCTACATATCTCCGGCCACCAAAAACTTGATGTGGATATTTATAACTCGCATGTCAAAACAATCCATGTACAAATGAAAAATAATGATAGAGTTTTTGATAATAAAAAATAATGGGATGATCCAATTGTAACAAATCAAAAAATCAGTATAGTCTCGCTATAAAGTAACACCGGTGCAGTAATTACTAACTGGATACAAGATTGGGCCTCAAATGACAAGTAGCCCTATAACTTATACAGTTACACGGGATGTCCTAATTTGTGGAGGATCTTGTTACTAAGACGTCCCTTTTTAAAGTATTATCAATATCTTACAAGTCAGAGTATATAATAAGTACCAATCAAGTAGTATAGGAATGTTAAAAATAAAATTTATTGAACTCTTTGGGCCTGATTGGTTGGTAAGAAAGTATGATTCTAAATAAAATAAGTCCTAACACATTTCTCATCACGTGTTTAGAAAATACCAAGAAAGCTGTAAGGAATTTAAATTGTCTTTGGTTCAATTAATCAATTAAGAATGTAACAAAAAAATTATCTATTTTTTTAATATCAGCAATGTTCATTCTTGTTATGGTACACACAAATATATTTCAAAATTTTAAAAGTTTAATTGATAAATTTCTTAGAATAAATTAGTAAATTGAGAATATATTGTGTATATAATTGTAAAAGATGTACAAGTACAACAAAGCATTGGTAGGTAGGGAAGATGAGGTTTTGAAGCATTAATAATCCTAGCGATCGAATAGCAGCAGCACTACAGATTATCTACTATGGGAAGGACTAAGGTAGCGTTTTAGGTTTCTTAATTTCAACATGACACAAATTTCTTGATAAGGAACTAAATCGTGGGTAAGTCTCATCATATATGTAATAACTTTTTCTGTGTTTATGGCCCAACATATACGGTGGTGTAAGCCATCACAATATATGTGATTTTTAATTACAAGTTACAACACTATGGATTGAGATTCGTACAGGCCTATTTCGTGACACTCCTCTATTTCACTTTTGTGTCCCATTATTTTTGATTGAGCTATCTAAAATACACCTGAGGCTAAATGTATTTTGTAAAAAAAGTTATCACCTATTTTTCATCTAGGTTTAAAACCAGACCAATTTTTAATCACTGGATTAATGTTTTAGAGCTACTAGCACGTCATTAAATTCTTGCAAATAATTAAATTTATAGAACTAATTGCCGTTGACCGGGAAAACCTCCATGACTAACCAACCCACCCAAAATCGAATATAAAAGATAATTGAATAAATATGAGCGTAGTTGTTGTGTTGTGTGTGACACTTGTTCCAAATAGAGGCTTTATAAATTGGTTCATTCTTTCAAACAAACATATCATCACATCACATACCGTTGAGTTTCTCCCTTCATTCAAACCCTGCCCTTAATTATCTTTCTACCTATTTTTGCCTTTGAAAATGAAGGACAAGTTCTACGGCTCCATTCTTCAGAGCGAGGCCCTCGCTAAGGTTTTATTTTTCTCTCGACGCATTTTAATTAATCCAGCTTATTCATTTCAAATTAGTGTTTTTTAATTTAATTTGCAAATTATTTTAAAACATCTTTAAGTTTCTTCTTTATTGAAATGTTCATTGTTTGCAGTATATTCTGGAAACAAGCGCCTATCCCAGAGAGCATGAACAGCTCAAGGAGCTCAGGACTGCTAGCGTCGAGAAATATCAATTTTGGTACGAACATCTAATATAAAGTTAACATTTCTTGAACATTTTTTAATCTTTTTTTAAGATGATAATAATAATAAAGTTTTGATAATACTGTGAAAAGTCAGTTTCAACTTTTTCCCTCTCTAGTTGATTATGTTCTTCGTCTAAAAATTGGGGTATATATTTTATCAGGAGTCTGATGAATGTGCCTGCCGATGAAGGCCAATTTATCTCTATGCTCTTGAAAATTATGAATGCAAAGAAGACAATAGAAGTTGGAGTTTTTACAGGTTACTCACTTCTCTCCACTGCGCTTGCCCTTCCAGAAGACGGCCAAGTAAGCCAATTTCGAGAACGAAAAATAAAATAGTTAAAAGTTGGATTAATTAACTATTTATTCATGAGTATTCATTTTCCAGATAATCGCGATCGACCCAGATAGGGAAGCCTACGAGACTGGATTGCCATTTATTCAGAAGGCAAACATGACTCACAAAATTCAGTTCATCCAGTCTGATGCTATGACTGTCATGAAAGAGCTCCTCTCAAGGTAATTATATATAATAATTGTTTTACTCAATTGATGTTAAGAAATATAGCACTTTACCCATATTTTTACGAGGAAATAAAGTATTTTGTTATGATTATCAGTCGTGCCATAGCATAACAAAACTACAAGTTGCAATTTCTTATAATTTAATCAAGATAATGAACTCTCCACTACCTTACACCAGTATTGGTTGGCCGGCCGCATCTCTTTTCGTTATAGCAATTAAGTAGTTATTCATTTTCTATTCCAATTTCCAACAGTGCAAAACTAAATTCGTGACATATTTTAATATTAAAATTATCATTAGTAATTAGATAGAAGAACCAAGAAATCCCACAGAGAAAAATATTTCAATTAAATCTAAAAATTGGAGTTACACACGTTTTGTGAGCACCACTAACGTTTAATCCATTCAGTATTTTTTATTCTTTTTAATATAGTATTTTATTAGAATATCGTAGAAATTATTATCGAGGCTATCAAATTTGTAAATTATATGAAAATTAAAGTCCGGTATATTCTTTGTTTAATCTCTTTGAAGTTTTTTATGATCCAAATCATAATTTTTGAAATATTAAAATAAAAAATATTAAAGTGGAGTAAATGGCAACGGTGTTTATGGAATGTGGTCACAATTCACAAATTGTGAGTTACATATTATTTGTCTAAGCACGGGCGGATCCAGAAATTTAGTATAGGGGCTGAGTATAACACGTATGTGGTCGGGGATGGACGTAGAAAATTTTACTAGTTGTATTTACTTGATACTCTAAGAGAATGGTTATGAGAGATGAGGAGTGTCGTCTCCTTTGAGTGCATATTACACTTTTTATTTAAGTATATATTCATTCTCTACTTCGATAATTATTTCTTTTAATTTCTTTAGACGTCTTTCAACTTGTTTTTTCCTTGCCCCACCCCTAACCTCATTATACAAAATTATCTTGAACATAAATATTTTTTGTATGAAAAATATGAGAATTTAAAGTTGGAGTTCATCCATTATTGGTTATATTAATATTTGTAAATATAGATTTTTAATTCTAATTAAAATTCTTAATTAACTAAATGATGTTAAGTCTAGATTTTTATATAGCACTTTTAGAGGATTTTTTTTTCAAATTTTATCACTTTTCTGCACGAAATATTATATAATTTGTATATTTAAAAAATATGAAAATTATATAAAGAATGTGATTAAACTAACTATTGCAACACAAAAATATATATATTCGTAGTCTTGCGAAAATAGTAATAAGAAACTTCCTAAAGTATTAGAACTATGATTAATGAATATGGAACAATTGAGAGTTGGAAAAAAATTCAAATTTTTCATTCGCGTGATTAACTAGAAAAAAAGTGATCAATTCCTTGTACAAAATCGTGAAAAATTATTAACCAAAAGTAAATCCAATATGTTATGTAATTTTGTTCATATATGCTGCTACATATCATGTAAGGATTAAGAGCTTTAAATTAAAATTTTAATTATTTGGGATGGACTAAATTGAAGTTGAACTACATATAATATATATAAATATAAGAAGAAATTTTGGGGTTGCACTGTGCTGGAGCCCAGTGCAGCCCATTAATAAATCCGCCCATGTATGTAAGATAAATTCTTGTATGTTGAAAAAGAATTCCAACTTTATATCCCACTACGTTGGATAACAAATTCCAAGTAACCATGTTTGATGAAAACAGGGTGAAGAAGGGACATTTGATTTTGCATTTGTTGATGCGGACAAAGAGAACTACATCAACTACCACGAACATCTGCTGAAGCTGGTTAAGGTGGGAGGAATTATAGCGTACGACAACACGTTGTGGTCCGGCACCGTCGTGGCGGAGGACGGAGATGAAATGGATGAGTTTTTGAGGGGCTGCAAAGAGCATATCCTTACTCTCAACTCATTTCTGGCCGCCGATTCTCGCATCGAATTAGCCCAACTTTCCATCGGAGATGGCCTCACTTTGTGCAGGCGTCTCATCTGATTATTTCCACTCCCATTTCAATTTTTAGTAATAAAAACCATGTGCTTTTATTCCACCACAAGTTGTTGAATATTGTATTTTTATTGGCATTACTGTATACTTCAATGCTCGAGTTTCATTTATTTGGAAGTTTTACCAATGTAATTTGTTTTTATAAATACGTAACTTAATTGATACATTTTGTTTATGTATACTTTTTTCGTTCATGTTGATGGAGAAGTATTTGAATTTTGAGGCAACTCACTCTCTATATAAAAATTTAAAATTAGAAATAGGATGTACTAATTTTAACTTTTTTTGGCTCTTAATACACGCATACAAAGAGGGAGGCAAATACGAACGTTAATTTATCCAGCAAGCGTTGAAAAGAAAAATATGACGTTACTATGGCTAATTTCAATTGTCTTTCTCGTGTTTTTTAACAATGAAAAAGTTCAATCCTCATTTAAAATTCAATATATGTATAGGGAGTGATTATCGTGTGGATACTCTTTATATTGTAAACATAAGGACAAATATAAACTCTTGATAAATCAATATGAACGTTTCAGATTCAATACATAAATTATGACGTAGATGTACGAATGCACAATTATATGCAAAAATATACACATAACTAATTTAGATACACACTTAAAAATAACCATTAAATTTTGAAATCTAAATAATATGATTTGTTCTTATTTATGTATGTTAAAGATTGTATGTACATGAACAAATTCATACATATATATATATATACATATATATATATATATTAGTAAAAATAGGTTAAATTAAAGTACTCGTTCGGCTGTTATCATTAACTGCTTTTACACAAGTAAAGAACCACAACTAAGTATGGAAAAATACGAATTTTCACGATTATGTGTATTGGCTCAGATTTCAATTTCAATAGGTAAACATGATTTATATGCAAAGGGTGATGATTCGGTTGTACAGATTAAATATCAATGACACAAAAAATAAGATCTCAACAGATTGGGCTACATCTAAGAAAAATACTATGGGCCTAAGTGCACGATTTTAATGAAAAAATATTGAAAGGGTGGTGCATTTGATAGTTTCGATTAAATATAGCACTAAAATATATTCTTCTAAGTGGACCATGATAGTTTGGACCAAACTAAAGTAACAAAGCTTCAATAGGCCGAACCGCACAATGAGATCAAGAACTCTACACTAATACGACTAAATAATTGATTAATCTATTTAGTAGCTAAATAAACATATTTTAGATTTACCAACAACTGAAAATATATTGTGGCATGAGTTTTTTTAAAAGATTAAACAGTTGGTCTCTTTAGGATTTCCTACTAGAGAGAAAATAAATCATATAAGCTTTTAGAAAATTTAGGTATACCCATTTTGCTACCAAGTCAAAAAAAAGAAAAAAAGTTCTGTTGCAAGATTTATCTTTCATGCGAAAAAACAAAATATGGTCAAAACTTGTTGCCCCTAATATAAAATTATGGTCTGCATCACGTGTAAGGTTAAACTCTTTTACCTGGATTTTTGGATTAGCCATTGAAAAGATAACTTGATCAAGTATTCGGTAACACTTAACATTACGTGTAAGCTGTCAAAGAGAGATCATGTTAGCAAATGAAGGTAATGAATAAGATTGAGAACAAACGAATATAATATGTCAAATGAGCACGATAGGTGCGGCGTCTCTGTTTCTGTATCAAATGTAAAGATAGAAAGGAGATTTGAAAGAGAGATGAACACGATAGATTTTACTGAAGTGATTTTGCATTAGATTTCTTCATGCAGAATACATGAGGTATTTATAACATACAAGAGAAGAGAGAGAGAGAAGAGAGAGAGAGAGGAGAGAAAAGCTAACTAACAGCGGTTATCTAGCTAACAACAACTCTAACTAATTAACAAACTTGAAACAGAAATGGTAACAACCATAACTGTAAACCAACAGAAATAGCAAAACGTTAACATACACCGGAAAAGGTTAACACTTGTTAACCATGATCTTCTCGAGGAATCAGCGGAAGCTTATCACGAAGAAAGCAGAAGTGTGGCTCAGCTAGGGGCTTCGTAAATATGTCAGCCACTTGATCAGAGGCTGGTACATGTCCAACTTCAAGGAATTTTTCTTGGACCTTGTCCCGAACGAAGTGTACGTCCACTTCAATATGTTTCGTCCGAGCGTGAAACACAGGATTAGATGCTAAAGAAACGGCACTGGAGTTGTCGCACCATAGCTGATGTGGCGAAGAAAGCAGAAGTCCAATTTCAGTACACAACGCATGAAGCCAGACAACTTCAGAGGCAGCATTAGCTAAAGAACGATATTCGGATTCCGTACTGCTTCTTGAGACAATGTGTTGTTTCTTCGAACTCCATGAGATCAAATTATCACCGTAGTACATGCAGTGACCTCCTGTTGATCTTCTATCATCAATGCAGCTTGCATAATCTGCATCAGAGAAACCTACAAGTTTCAGAGATGATGACGGTGTGAAATGTAGAGCCATATTCTCAGTCCCCTTTAGATAACGAAGTAGCCTTTTGCAAGCAGCCCAATGTTTGACAGTAGGCTGTTGAAGAAATTGACTTAGTTTATTTACTGAAAAGGCAATGTCCGGTCGAGTGTGTGTGAGATATTGTAAGGCTCCAACAGTACTTCGATACACCGTGGGATTGATAAATCCAGAACCATCATTCCGGGTAAGCTTCGTGGCTGGAGTCATGGGAGTAGAGCATGAATGGCAAGAGCTCATGTTTGTCTTCTGCAAAAGTTCCTTCAAGTACTTGGTTTGAGACACGATGAACGACGAGTTTGAGCGAGCCACCTCAAAGCCGAGAAAGTAATGCACTTGCCCAAGGCTTGACAAAGCAAACTTGTCATGTAAAATAGAGATAAGCTTGAGGATATCATCTTGACTATCTCCAGTTATCAAGATATCATCAACATATATCAGCATAATAGTGAGCACACCATTTTCTCGTCTATGAAACAGCGAGAAATCTGACATCGAGCGATTAAAACCAAGCTGAGTAAGGCAATGTCTTAGCTTATCATACCATGCTCGAGGCGCTTGCCGTAATCCATATAAAGACTTTTGAAGTTTGCACACATAGTCAGGATGTATAGGGTCTTCAAAACCCTTTGGCTGAGACATGTAGATAGTATCCTCTAGATCACCATTTAGGAACGCATTATTGACATCAATTTGTTGAATGCTCCATCCTCTGGTTGCAGCAAGGGCCAGAATTAAACGGATGGTAGTGGCCTTGACCACTGGACTAAATGTAACAGCCCGCTTTTCCAGATGACGGATTAGCAGGGACTATTACTCGGAACGGGAAATAAGAAACGTAACAAAGACATGGAACATTGAAATATGAGACATATATCGTGAATACTTCTAAAACTTCAATGCGTTGGAGATTTGACAAACATAATGTACATATGACTTAGTATTCTTGCAATGAAAACATGTGAATACACATATGACGATGTGCACTCAAGGTACTAACTTTCAAATGACAAAAGAATTCTATTGCTCAACATTGCTCCATCGCATCACTTTCAACTGCACATTTAAAAACAAACATGCAGGGTTGAGTACAAGAATGCACTTAGTGGACTCATGCCGAAAACATTTTTCATTGAATTACATCGCCTTCAAGAACCCACGAGGTTTTATTTGAAATACTCGTGCTTACTAAACATTTTCTTGCATTTTATAAATCGTCGGCCGACATTTTCTTTGTATGTATGATCCATATCCTTTCATTCCTCATATAACATTTCACGAATCCCGAACGCCGTAGAAGAGGCCTCCTCTACGTCGTTGTGACCGCCGTGAATTGTACTTACAAAGACACAACAACTTGAGTGTACACGTTAATCCGTGCTATAAAGCACGGATCCGAATTCGATTTTTCATGAATTGGGAGCGACCCAACAACTTTTCTTTCATTCATTGTTGGCGAACCAACACATTGATAGGATACATACATAAAAAAACATAAACATTTTGGGCAGGTAATTTCATAACATCATTTCATCATCATTTCTCAAAAGAGAAAGCATCATAAATAAATACTTTTCATTTTGCATAAAGCATCATAAATAAATCATTTTATCCTTGAGGATAAGAAAAGAAAAGCCCACCTTAAGAATTGACCTTCTTGACATACATGATAGTGATCCTTTGTCGTTTTCATTTACGTCCACGCTGGACCTTGTCAATGTAAGAAATATAATTTAATACATCATTCATTTTTTTCGAGAAGCATCGTTAAGATTTAACGAATTCGTTATTTTTTTAAATCTTAGAGTTTCTGAGTTTCATGATTTTCGTTATCGATACGACTTAGTTAACAATCTTTACTTCGTCTATTAGGTTCGTCTCGTCATGACGATAGGCGACACTTCGTCGTTGCATTCTTTACTTCCATCAATGTTTCTCCACGTCGTTTCATATAATATATGAATCCTAAGTTCATAACTAATCTTCGTCGTTTGTTAACGCGTATCGACAAATTTCGAGTTTCAAAAACTCATCCATGAAATCATCCTGCGCCGCGTTTCTCACCTCACACGTCCCATATTTTCTATTAAAGAAAACCAATATCGATACTAAACGATTAATAAGAATTTCTCTTACTTCAATCATCTTCTAATAATCATTCTATAAATTTAAGTTACTTAGAAATAATATTTCTTAAGTATCCACTTGACATAATCAACTCATTAATTAAATCTTTAATTTAATTAAGTAAATCCATAATTTAAACTTAATTAAATGGATTAAATAAAAGTCCAATAATATTTGATTAATCAATCAAATTAATCTAATAAATCTTAGATATTCAAGAATTAAGATTTAATTCCAATCCCACATTACATAAGATCCATCTCATTATATGCATAAATCACTTAAAGAATAATTCTCAATTTGTCCTTTAACATAATTAATTAATTAATTATGCTATATTAAAATTGACTTTATTCAATCTCATGAGTTTAATTAACTCACTATAATTATTTGATCTTTAGATTATTATTTAATTCAAGAATCCATCTTTCATTAAATCAAAGACCCAACATTAAAATAAATCTAAGTCCACCTTAAATTTAAGTAAAACCCATGCTAATTTAATTTAATAAGCCCATGGCCCATTCTATTATTGGTCCATAAATTAATCATAAATAAAGTCCATGGAAATAAACTTTAAACTGAGCCCATCTAAATTTCGGCCCAATAACTTAAGCCCCAAACATAATTAATATACATGGCCCTTATCTCATAAGCTAACATTTATTTATTTTCAAAGCCCATCTTCTATTTTTCTCGCCCATAATCACGCCCAACAGAAAATTAAATCGCCCACGATCAAAGCCCAAAATTAGTTAAACTTAAATGAAACTCTAGCCCATGACTTAGGCCCATATCATTTTAAGTTTTCATTGAGAACAAAGCCCAACAAACCTAAACTCCAACCTACCCTAGCCGCCCCTTCATCTCTCATATCTCTCTCCTTCCTCTCGGATCACACACTCACACACACGCAATCGGCGCGCGTCCCCATGACCGGCCGGCCACGCTGCCGGTCGGCGACGTCTTGCCGCCGTCGCGACTTTCGACCTCGGCCTCCTCTCTCTCTCTCTCGCACACAAACACATATACGCCAGACGAACACACCGTCCGCCTCCTTCCCATCTCCGGCGGAACATACCGCCGGTCGACGATCTCCGCCGCCACGGCCTCGTCTCCGACGAGCCATGGCGGCGACGGCGTGCCACACCATCGTCGCGACCTCGGCCCCATCTCCTTCTCTCGCCACACTCTCTCTCGTGTCTCCACCGCACACATAGAGCATCCTCTCCCACTCCGGTCTACTCAAGATCGCGATCGACGAGCACCGCCGCTTTGTTTCAGCCGCCATCGCCGCGCCGTTGTCGCCATATCGCCGGTGAGCCACACCGATCCGCACCGACGCCGCAGCTTTGCCATGTGCGCACCCACCACAATACTGCTCGTCGACCTCTGCGCCGCCGCGTGCCGCCTCGATCCGACCTCCGTCGACCGATGGCCGAGCCCTAGTGGCTCGGTCCAAACACTATAGCGTAGGTTCAACTGCACACTTGTTTTAAGTTCTTTTCGCTCGATTTCCTTATGTATCTAGTTCGTACAATTGTATATGAATGATTCTTGATTTAAGAAACACGAGAGATAGTTCTAGAGATTCGTATTTGGAATGAGAATTTTGAGAGAAAATTTTACCTTAGTTCTCCTTGCTTGAGTTGTGCGAGAATGGAAATATGGTCGTATTTTGATGAATGATATTTGCTCAATTAACCATGAGAATAAAAGGAGGAGATTGCATAGGATACCTGAATGTAATGACGAGGTTTGAAAAGAGTGAGCATGTATGGAAAAGTTGAAGATTTTATGCGATTTGAAATGATGTGTTGTGATGTGATAATTTATCCAATGTAAAACATCTGGTTCGGTTCGTAACTGTATTCGTTTAAATTTTCTCGTTCAAAATAAAATTGAACGTCGACGATTATAAATTTTTAATAATCACTCTAATTTCCAAACCCGATTTAGCTAAATAAATTAATAATTCAAGGTTTTAAATTTCTCGGGTATTACACTAAAGACTTCGAGAAAATCAATTCCAGCGATTTGTTCAAAGCCGCGAGCCACAAGGCGCGCTTTGAGTTTATCTAGCTCACCAGTGGATAAAGTCTTTACCCGAAAAATCCATTTGTTACTTATCACTTTGTAGGATGATGAGGAAGGAACAAGGAGCCAAGTACCTTTGATATTAAGAGCCTGCAGCTCTTTCTCCATGGCTGCAAACCAATCTGGATTATCGAGAGCTTCTTCTGTAGATGTAGGAAGAGATGGAAGCTTGGCAGCAGTCATAGCCGTTAGGGTTTCATTGTGAGGACCAACTATAACAATCATAGCCTCAGGTTCAGAACTTTCTTGATGAGCAAAATAACTTTTTGGCTTGAAAATTCCATGTTTGGCGCGAGTAATCATGGTGTGGGTGTTTGAGGGACACGGTGGATGTGGGAGATTTGGTGATGACTGAGGTGATGAAGATTGAGATGTAGATGTTTGAGAAGGTGGATTATCTGACTCATGAGGATCAGTGTTATGTGAGAATGATTCATTGGACGGAGAAGAGGGAGTTTGAGGTAAATTTGGTGTTGATGAACTTGGCTGAACTATGGGTGGTCCAGGTGATGAGTTGAGCATCGAGGGCTGAGGAGATAGCTGTGAGTCAGGAATAGGCAAAATAGGAAGAGGATGACTTGAAAGATATTGACTAGGAGTAGGTGTAGAGGAAGATATACTGGGTTGAGTGGAAAAGAGTGACTCATAGGGAAACTCTTGCTCGTTGAATAGAACCGTGTCAGCCACATATATTCGTTGTGAAGGACTTGCATTTATACCCTTATGACAGTCACTATAGCCCATAAATATACACTTTGTTGACCTATATTGGAGCTTGTGTTGATTATAGGGTTTGAGATAGGGAAAACACGTACACCAAAAGACTTTGAGCATAGTATAATCTGGTGGTTTGTGATAGAGTTCAGAAAAAAGGAGTGGACATGTTGAGAGTCGGAGTAGGTAACCTATTGGCAAGGAATGTGGCTGTATGAAATGCCTCCCACCAGTACGACAAGGGAAGTTTGGATTGGGCAAGGAGAGTGAGACCATTGTCCACTATATGTTGGTGTTTGCATTCGACCCTTCCATTTTGAGTATGAATATACGGGCAAGGGTGTTGAAAGTGAATACCAAGAGTGAGAAGGTACTCAGTGAGAGGCCTGAACTCTCCCCCTCCCCCCAGTCAGACTGAAACTTTTTGATAGTTACAGAAAACTGACACTTAACCATGGTTATGAAATTTTTGACAGTTTGAAAGGTTTGTGACTTGAGAGATAAGGGGTAGATCCAGGTGTATCTAGTGTAGTCATCAACAAAAATGATATAATAGCGATATCCTTTTATTGAAGACACCGAAGATGGCCCCCATAGATCCGAATGAATGAGATCGAAAGCTGAAGTAGTTTTGACAGGTTGTAGAGTGTGAGGTTTTTGATGTAATTTTCCAACTTTGCATGCTTCACAGAAGTTTAACTTGCTGGAATTAAACGGAATACACATCTTATTACAGATTTGGGCTAGAATATTTATTCCAGGATGCCCTAGGGATCTATGCAAGACATCTAAAGAAGTACACATTTGAATGTTAGTCTCATTACTACATGCTGACTGCACAGTGGAAAGGAAAGCTTTGATGAAGTCTGGTTCTGAATTCTGCTGATTGAAGGCAGGAGCAAGATTGGTCTTTGTGTAGAGAGGTGAGAGATCTAGCTTGTACAGACCCTTAGACAATGAGCCCGTCAGGAGAGTCTTGTGAGTTTTGGTGTCCTTGACAAAACATGAACTAGAGTTAAATTCAATGATAACACGGTTGTCTTTAGTTAACTGAGAGATGCTTATGAGATTTTTGGTTATATTTGGTACGTATAGGATGTTGTTTAATAGCAAAGGGGTTCTTGAGGTAGGTGACAAGTATGTAGAAGAACCAACAGATGAGATAGGAAGGGAATTACCGTTGCCAACCACGAGTTTTTCTGAGCCTTTGTAGTCATTACTCTCATCAAGATTCTGCACTTGATTCGTGATATGCGTAGTGGCTCCACTGTCAATATACCAAGTGGATTTGCTCGGGCGAAACTCACTGTTGAGGTCAACATTATAGGCTGCATGATCACTTTTGGATTTGGAACTTTCTTCCTCAGTGTATGCCTAAGAAGCATCATTAGAGTTGTTAGTGAAATGCACATCAAACCTTTTAAAGCATTTGATGGCAACATGACCATGCTTGCCACATAGTTGACAGATAATTCCTTTGGAAAAGCGTCCACCGTGGCTGAAACCTCCACGTCCACCTGAGGATGGATTACCACGGTTGCCAGTGGATAAACCACCTCTATTTCTAGTATATCCACCACGATTTCCTGGCTGATAATTTCTTCCTTGGCCACGGTAGGTGATATGCGCTGTTGGATCAGACACTGAGAAGGAATTTTGCTGCTGCAGCAGACGGAGTTCATATGCTTGAAACGCATATTGAACCTCCTGCAAGTTCGGAAGATCACTGCGATGCATCATGTTCACCACGAGCGCTTCATATTCTTGTCCAAATCCTGAGAGCAGATAGTTGAGTAATTCATCATCCGAGATGACTTGTCCCACTGCATTTAGATTATCTGCGTAGCCACGCATTTTGAGGAAGAATTCCTCAACAGACATTGCACCTTTCTTCGTAGTCTGAAGTTGTAATCTAAGTTGCATAATTCTTGCCTTAGATTGTGACATTAACAACCTCTCAAGAACAGTCCAGAATTCATGAGATGTAGAGCACCTAACAACATGTCCAAGCATACTCTCACTTACAGAAGATAGCATCCAGCTTAGAAGGCATTGATCTTTTCGTATCCATGCTCCATGTTCGGATGATGTTGTTTCTTCAGCAGAAGATGTTGATGGATTGAGAACCGATGATATAACTGCAGATTGAGAGATGAAATCACAGTATCCATGTGCTCTGATTGCTGTGATAGCTTGCACTCTCCAAAATGAGTAATTTGACCGATCAAGTTTGATAATAGATGGAAAATGTGGAAGATGTGTTGTGATGTTTTGCGAATCCATGGATGAACAAGAAGCAGAAAGCAGACGAGGAGAACAGAAGATTTAGAGTTGGATGAATTTGCAACTGATCGTTTGCTCTGATACCATATCAAATGTAAAGATAGAAAGGAGATTTGAGAGAGAGATGAACACGATAGATTTTACTGAAGTGATTTTGCATTAGATTTCTTCATGCAAAATACATGAGGTATTTATAACATACAAGAGAAGAGAGAGAGAGGAGAGAAAAGCTAACTAACAGCGGTTATCTAGCTAACAACAACTCTAACTAATTAACAAACTTGAAACAGAAATGGTAACAACCATAACTGTAAACCAACAGAAATAGCAATACGTTAACATTCTGGGCCTGGTTAACCTGAATGCGAGAAATGAAAAGAGCATCCACATCCAAGCCTTTGACCTGCCAAAAGCAAATTTCATTAACCAAAACTCAAAATTTTATTCAAATATATTAGAGTGAACAAATAATTTTACCTCAGCATTGCTTTCAGCATTCTTAAGCAAATCAAAGATGAACTTAGCAGACTTAACGGGCCAGCGCCCCTGTTCATTGGAGTGTCTGTTCTTTGCTTGAGCAGTTCGGCCTACACCTCCACAGAACCGGGTGAAAGGAATGGCCTGCTTGTGGGCAAGCACATCCTCCAAATACCTCTTGGCCTTGACCAGAGGAAGCTTCCTGATGGCGTGTGCGGTCTCCCTAGTGTTCTATGTAAATGTCGGAATTAAGATATGTCATCACCATTTCAAAGTTTCATGATATGAATATCACAAAAGGATGAAATATTGGATAAAGAAACATAGCTGCATAAAACCATATCAAGTCTGCATCCAGTGAGACATTGAACTTTGATGTGATTTTGGTTTCTTACCTAACTTTAAAATGAGTATATAAATATCTGAACTTTGATATAATTTTGATTATACACACAAACTTTAAGAAGAGTATGTAAATACATGAACTTATTAATTTTAGTAATTTTACCATGGTTTATTTTTTTCGACCAAATTGAAACTGACGTAGCATTAGATATGATGTGTTGATAATGATGTGAAAATAAATTAAAAAATAAAATATAAAAGAAATATTTATACTTGGTAAAACACGCTCATTGACTCATTAACACATACAAAACACATATACATTTCACATGAAAGAAAGAAAAAAAATAAAGGAATATAACACAAACACACAAAACAAAGAGAACATTTCAAATCTTAAACCCAACATTTGTAGATGGAGTAAATGGCGAACAAGTAGGCTACTATAAATGTCTTCTTCTTCTTCTTCTTCTTCTTCTTCTTCTTCACACACGAACTTTAAGATTTTCACATCGTTGTCAACTCATCATATTTAATGTCATGTTATTTTCAATTTGATCAGAAAAATAAATTATCGTAAAATTACTACAATTAATAAGTTCGTGTATTTATATACTCCTTTTAAAATTCGTATGCAAAACCAAAATGAATCAAAATACTCCTTTAAAAGTTCGTATCAAAATTTGTGTATTTATAATATGATACTCAATCTTTAAATTTGTTGCAACTGGATCACCTCAATATATATCTCCAACCACCAGAAACTTGACGTGGATATTTATAATTCACATGTCAAAAAAATCCATGTAAAAATGAAAACTAATCAGAGAGTTTTTGATAATAAAAAATACTGGGGCTGATCCAATTGCAATAAATTAAAAATCGAGTGTAGTCTCGCTATAGAGTAAAAGTGGTGTAGTAATTACTAATTGAATAAAAGATTGGGCCTTAAATGACAATTAGCCCTATAACTTATACAGTTAAACGGGGTGTCCTAATTTGTGGAGGATCTGTGTTACTAAGACGTCCCCTTTTAAAGTACTTCTTCTTCCTATTTAAAATATTCCATTTTCTTTTTTAGTTTGTTCCATTATAAATATTTCATTCTATTTTATGAAATAACTATTTCTTCAAAAAGTGTGGGTCTTATCCACTTTTTATCACTTTAACTACTTTATACATTTCTCTTAAATACTGGTACCCAAAAGAAAATGGACACTTTAAATGGGACGGAGGGAGTACTAGTATTCCACCCGTGCATATGCATGGGGTAAATTAATATTAAATGAATTTATTGTATATTAGTAGATATTATGTTATCTTGTATAAAATAAGTAATAAGCATACTGAACTTTACTATTACATGAAAATATAAATTATTAATATTGAAAAAGCCTAACTTTTTATTAAATCTAAATAGATGTATTATGATGAATAAAATAATAAGGAATAAATATAGAGTTCATAATTAATATTACAAAAACATAAGAAATATAAATTATTAATTCTAAATATTTTGAAAAATTCCTTATAAACAACATTATTTGTACTTGAAGTGATATTATTATCTTTATTCTATTCCATAGGAGCAACATATGCATCCCTTAGTTCCGTTGCACTTCGTAGTAACTGAATCGATCCTCCCATAGATCCAAAACTTACCGACCTAATATTTTGAAGATTATGATTAGTTGGAAGGAAAGGGTAAAATATTATTATATATGGATTGTAGATATAAATATATTTTAATAATAAATTAAATTAAGTAGCTTATCTTCCTTCAACGATTGTATAGTGGTCATTGTGCTTTGGCCACTATTTAATTCATCTTCCACATGGTTGATGGATGACGCCGATTGTGTCGGTAAGGCAATCGACACTAACATCATTGTTCACGACATACTACGAAAATAAGATTACAATATAAATAAGCGTTAAAATATACATGTATCCCATTTTATAAATTAAAGTGGGATATCATATGTAATTATGAACTATATATATTACCTTTCTTTAAAATGAGATATATTTGGAATGTATGTATTCAATATCATAATTCATATTGGTGATGTGAAATGTGTTAGATATGCGAACTTGATCCGAACATACATAACAGATTTATCAAACATCATACACAACAATTTAAATAAACAACTAAAATGTTCCAAAATCTATAAATGCAAGATACAATTGTGCATTCTATTTATACCAAAAAGTTTGAAAACCAAAAGTAACTTCTTGTTATAAATTTTGGCCCGACATAATTGAAGAACCATAATGATCGGATGTTTTACTTGTCTCGCCAAAATCTAAGTATTTTTCCATCGCTACGCCCAAAGCGTATAATTGATATGTTGTCCCTAATTTGATAAATAAGAATACTTAATAAAAATATTGTATAGAAAGAAATTTAATACATTATTGATAAATAATATTTCGCTAAAGAAATTGAATAAAATATTCTAATAAAATAAATAACAATGAACACATCAATATAAATTACCTATATAATTTTTTTGATAAATAATATTTTGGATATATCAACCTAATTAGTTAAATTACTCGTATATTTCAAAATATCAACAAAGACCACAACTAAAAAAAAGACATTATATTACCCTTCAGTAAATTAACAATAATATATCCAAATATATTTGTTATTGCGTGGATAAATAGTGTTTTGTGGGGAAGTCAGCTAGATATATGTATCATCCGATTTAATTGTAACAGTTGGAACACATGCACTAATTCATTTTTTTGTATTTCCATAGCTAAATATGTATCGCTATAAATCACGATTATATATATATATATAAAGATTGATTCACTTCCTTGATTAACACGGGTAATTTTATTTAAGTTTGTAATATTGTCTAATTCAGCTTAATTAAGTGATGTTAATTTAATATACCTTAACTATGAATCAAAGCTAATATAGGGTTTTTTAGGGAGATCACGACCCACCTAAATAAATCTATATATTATATTTTAAAGTAAGTGATATCATATAAGAATACACATTGAATTTTCAATAACCAAAAAATATTTAAGACTTATTTCGTCTAGCTTAAAATGAACATCAATCTATGAAGAATATAACTATATTTTATATATACACGTAGAGCCGACAAAATTGGCCTGGCCCGATGGGCCGGCCCGGGTACCCGAAATTGAGATCGGGTTGGGCTCGTGAAAATAGTGACCCGAAAAAAATCAGACCTAAAAAGCCCACCCGCATAGTCCATCGGGCTGACCGGGCTTTGGGGCTAGAAAGCCAGGGGTTAACGGGCCTAAAAGCCCACCCATACATTTACGTTGAAATTGATGTTAGACTTGTTAGTAGACTTAATTTATTTTATTTACTTTGGAATTGATGCTATTAGACGTAATTTATCTTATTTACTTTGAAATTGATGTTAGTAGATTTAATTTATTTATTGTTATCATATTTTTAAAATTAAAATAATATTTTATTAAATTAAATATTGAACGGGTTTGGCCGGTGGCGATGACCAGATAGGGGGTGATACTATATTTTAAATCCGATCCAAATTGACACGGTAAAAACAACTAGCCCGATGGGCGGTAGGCCACCGACCCACCCTTTTGCCACTCTATATACATGCACCAAAAATTTATCTCCACTATTCCTTTCACAATTAAAAGTAATTAAAAGAATATCAGTCGATATATTAATCTCTTATGTTTCTAATATTGTCTGATTTAGCTTAATTAAGTGTTGTTAATTTAATATACCTTAACTATGAACCACATCTAATATAGAGTTTTCCAGGGAGATCATGGCACAACTAAATAAATCTATATAATATCATATAAGAATACACATTGAATTTCAATAACCAAAAAATATTTAAGACTTCTTTCGATATATAAAATGAACATCAGTCTATCAAGAATATATCTATATTTTATATATACATTACATGCACCAAGAAATTTGATCTCGACTATTCGCTTTACAATAAACGTTGTTCTTTATAGATGTTTCTATATAATAAACGTTGTTCTTTACAAATTTCATTAATTCACAACTTTTGATACCTTAACAAATTTACTCCTTCGAAAAAGATAGAAGCAAATTTACATCCCATTTTGGATAACCGACAACAGAATAACTCTACCGACTAATGACAGCCATGTTTACTATGAGGGTGTTTGGCTGAGCTTATAAGCTCTTTAAAACAGCTTATAAGTTGTTTAGGAGCTTATAAGTTGTTGTAAAGTGTTTGGCAAAATAAGCTCCAAAACAGCTTATAAGTTGTGAAAATAAGCTCCAACAGCTTATAGGTTCCCCTAAAAATAAGTTAGTCAACCCAACTTATTTTTTCATAAACTTATAAGAAATCATGAATTTACCAAAATAACTTTATTATATAGTTCGTTATTTCCTACACATACACTATCAACTTCACATATCGTCAATTTTATCTTTCTAACTATGATTTTCTCTCTTTAACTCACGATTCTTTCTCTAGTTTATAAGATCAATTATCCAAACACTTTAACAACTTATAAACACTTGAGACATTACCTCTTATAAGCTCTCTAAAATAAGCTTAGCCAAACACCCCCTATATTACTTTTGTTATAAAAAAACAAATAATAATTCGCTTATTACATATAGTTGATGTGGAGCTTTATTATAATTAATACAATGTCCATTCATTAACAACTCTTATGACAAATAAAATACATCAATATCAACACAAAATTGAAAGAAATACGTACTCAATATTTTTGAGATGGACATCAACCAAAATACTATCACGACCATTAATAATCTTCTTTTGTGGTTTATCAATATAATCAACCCTGCCTATGACATTTGCACAATAGTCGATTTTTTTGATTAAATATAATATACATTAGTTATTAATATATATATATATATATATATATGAATTGTCACAATAAAAACATTAACAAACAAAATATTTTCGTCCAAGTATGCAGGATTAGTAAGAGTCGAAAATTGACGGAAGGCGAACATATAAGATGGGAAAGTATCATCAAACATCTCAACAGCATGAGTCTTTGTGGTAGACGCGAATTTAAACATGTATGAGGTGGTCTTGAACCGCATATTGTTTTATGAACTTTAATATATTGGAATGCATACATGTTACTTTCAATCAAATTAATTTTGAGCCTCTTATGATCGTCATGTTTGATCGATGCATGTATGTGATCACCACTCCGGTCATGACATACTAACTCGTACAATGAAACTCCCTTTGTATTGCCATAAGAAGGCATTGTATAAACACAAACAACACAGAGTTTTATGATTAAATCTGCTCTAGAGTCACCCATGTTTTGAATATGTTTTATCAAGCTATAAAATAGAGCCATAGCTATTAGTGTCGTAAACAAACAATAGATGATTAAGGATGTTGGGTAAATGCAATATTGTGTTAGGTAAAATATAGATTTATATAGACTGAAATTATATATCACGACATTTGAGACTTGAAATGCACAATAAATTTGATTGCTGAACACATTCCGTGAATTTATCCACGATTTCATTCAACAAATAAATTATATAGAATGATTATCAAAATGATTGCATGCGTCATAAATTTTAACAGATAAACATACTGCGTGGAACGATGGATGACTCATGTAATAAATAAAGATATTATATAGAAGGCATTACCACAATATAACACCCCCAAATATAGTGGAATCATGGTTTAAGAAACACAATATTTTCTATATTAAAGTGATTGGACGTTATTATTTATTTATATTAAAAAAATGTTTCGTTAGAATTAAATTATTCTTATGTTAATTAGTGGCATAAAATATGCACGTGGCAATTACTAATATGGAAAACTAAACCAATTAATCATTATATTATAAAAAAATAGATAAAGACTCAAATTATTAGAAGTTACTGACATAAATTATATATTTTGCATTTTACATGCACTAACATCCCAGTAAATAATTAAGAATCATGTTTAACAAAATAAATTTCCTAAAAGGGAAATACAGAACTTACTATTAAGGACAACTCGGTATCGTTATTATATAGTACATAGATTATCAATATCTTAGAAATCAGAGTATATTGTATTTACCAATCAAGTAGTATAGGAATGTTAAAAATAAAATTTATTGAACTCTTTGGATCTGATTGATTGTTTTTTTTTTGTCAATTTAATACAGAAATTTAAAGACCGCGTCACGGTGGACTCGAACCCGAGACCTTTGATTTCGGACATTAACCACTCTACCACTAGGCCAACACACGCACACAATCTGATTGATTGGTAAGAAAGTAAAATTGTGAGAAAGTGCGATTCTAAAGAAAATAAGTCCTAACACATTTCTCATCACATGTTTAGAAAATACAAAGAAAACTACAAAGGAATCTAAATCTTGTGTTTGGTTGAAATAATCAATTAAGAATGTAATAATTAATTAAGTTATCATAACAAGCATAAACAAAAATTTATCTATTTTTTAATATCAACAATGTTCATTCTTGTTGTGGTACGTACAAATATATTTCAAAATTTTAAAAGTTTAATTGATATTTACTTATGTTAGGGACTGCTATCGTCACCACTCCGTCCAATTAGTATGATATTGTCCGCTTTGGGCCAAAAGCTCGCACGGATTTGTTTTTGGGCTCAACAACTCCCAAAAGGCCTCATACTAATTGGTGTGGTTTCTTAATATATAGAAGACAATTCTTCTTCTATCTTCCGATGTGGGATGAGTTTGCCAACATACCCAACAATCTTCCCCTCAAACCAAGGACCACATCATTGTCCTCCCCTCGAACGATAATCCGTACATCTTGCACCGCCGTTACCACCATGGGACTCGCCGCCTGACCACTCTTGCAGGAAGACTTTCGACACAAGGAACCACCGGATTCAATCGTGAGTTCACCGGGGGTACTCCTCCATCATCGGGAACGCAGCCTCGTCCCGCCCACATATTGGGCCCAGCCGAACCGTCGGCTCTGATACCACTGTTAGGGACTGCTACCGCCACCACTCCATCCAATTAGTATGATATTGTCCGCTTTAGGCCAAAAGATCGCACGGATTTGATTTTGGGCTCAACCCCCAAAAGGGCCTCATACTAATTGGTGGTGGGTTTCTTAATATATAGGAGACAATTTTTCCTCCTATCTTCGATGTGGGATTGGGTTGCACCACACCCAACAATCCTCCCCTCAAACCAAGGACCACATCACCGTCTGCTGCCTGACCTCTCTTGTAGGAAGACTTTCGACA
The DNA here is from genome assembly GCA_036937905.1 of Salvia rosmarinus. Taxonomy (NCBI): domain Eukaryota; kingdom Viridiplantae; phylum Streptophyta; class Magnoliopsida; order Lamiales; family Lamiaceae; genus Salvia; species Salvia rosmarinus. The sequence goes on from CM072823.1 coordinate 48,458,385, forward strand.
CAAGGAACCACCGGATTCAATCGTGAGTTCATTGGGGGTACTCCTCCATCATCGGGAACGCAGCCTCGTCCCGCCCACATATTGGGCCCAGCCGAGCCGTCGGCTCGATACCATCATAGGATCACTACGCCACCACTCCGTCCAATTAGTATGATATTAATGTCCGCTTTGGACCAAAAAGCCCTCACGGATTTGTTTTTGGGCTCAACAACCTCCAAAAGGCCTCATACTAATTGGTGTGATTTCTTAATATATAGAAGGCAATTCTTCTTCTATTTTCCGATGTGGGATGGGTTTGCCAATATACCCAACAACTTAGAATAAATTAGTAAATTGAAAACATATTCTGTATATAATTGTAATAATTGTAAAAAATGTACAATAAAGCATTGGTAGGTAGGGAATGTGAGGTTTTGAAGCATCGGTAGGTAGGGAAAATTTTATTGAATGAGGTTTTGAAGCATTGGTAGGTAGGGAAGGTGAGGTTTAATTTGAAGCATTAATAATCCTAGTGATCGAATAGCAGCACCAGTGCAGCACTACAGATTATCTATGCGGCTAGGCTACGATGGGAAGGACTAAGGTAAGGTTTTAAGTTTCTTAATTTTAACATGACACAAATTTCTTGATAAGGAACTAAATCGTGGATAAGTCTCATAATATATGTAATAACTTTTCTCTGTTTTATGGCCCAATATATAGGGATGAAGAGATGGGAATTTTGAGGGGGGAGGCTCAAACTATAGAATACATAGCAGCAAATGATACCATATTAAATAAATTTACGTCACCTCAATCGGCTATAAATCCTCTTATATACATAGCACTATCTTAGGTAAAATATCGTATTCAATCTCATCAATTCATCTCTTATATCATATGGTGGAGATTTTTTCGGATTTTTAAGCCACTATGCGTTGATTTCACTACAGTTATAATACATTGCATAGATTGAACACAAAACTACATAATTTGATTTGTCATATACATGATACAGAAAAACAAACCATGCATATTATAAAACAGAAAACTACATACGCTTGGACATAAAAACTACATAAGATTTGAACAAGAAAATGAATATGAGAATGATTTCTCCAGAATTTCTTCTCTAGTTTAGATTGCTTACTTCTAGTTTCATAATTCAAAAGAAAATAAATGATCAACACGAAAGAAAGCAAATGATCAGTAAGAAAAGTGTTTGTGCATATTAGAGAAGATAGGTTTCATGGTATTATATTTGTGTTTGCAAATATACATGTTTATATTTTGTAGTATACATATTTACGTTGTGTTGTATGTATTTTTATGTTTGTAATATATATGTTTACATTTTGTTATCTGCAAGTTTCTCTCGATACACATGCAAGTTTCTATGCAGTCGTATTCATATACCTCGCGGGGGGCTTCCTTCTCATCATCTCATTCTCTGATTTTTGATGAACTCCGCCGTAAACCATTCGCAGGAGACTTGATTAATATTAATATAACTGAAACTAGGGATGCTTATTGGATCGGTTTCGGAAACCGATATCCGTCAAATCCAATAACCGATACTGAATCGATTGGTTAATCGGTTAACCAATTAACCGATCGGTTAGTCAGTTCAGTTATTGGATATCCAAAATTATCCAATTCAGAAAAAAAAAACCCACCATATTAAGTTCTTAACTATTAACTTATGTATTTAATTTAATAATAATAAATTAATAAATTAATAAATTAATAATTATTTAATTTTGGTTATTCGGGTATACCTATTCGGTTATCGGTATACCCGATAATCAAAATTAACATCAATTCATTATCCAATATCGAACCAAATATCCAATTAATCGGTTATTGGATACCGATAACCGATGGATATCGGTTCGATTCGGTAATACCTGTTATCCATTTACCCAATAAGCAGCTCTAACTGAAACTATCCCACCAATTAGAGGTGGCAAAGTAGCGGGCCGACCTGAAATTTTTTCGGGCCTAGAAATACGAAGCCCAAACCAACCCCTAAGCACGGGATTTTTTTAGATTATTTTTAAGTTTTTAATATATAAAATTAATATTTGAAATTTAAAAAAATAAATAAATTAAATACATAATTAAAATCTCATAACTGCAACTTAAATAAAGAATCAATGATAAAAACATATTAAGCTTACTTATGCTTATGATAATGCTTCTTGTATATTTTGACATATTTATGTATTCATACGATGATATTGTAATGCAGTATAATTTTAATTCTTTAATTTAAGGAGAAATAAATTAGTAATTACAAATTAAAGGTAAATGATATTATCAAACGTCAATTTCACTTATACTCCTAAAATAATAGAAAAAATAAATTAATTATACAATATGTATTTAAGATCAATGATTCAAAATAGTTTTTACATATTATAAAGTCATTAATCATCAGCCTATATATTTTTTGGAGATAATTTCTTTTATGAATTATTTTTGAATGAAGTTATTATTTTTTTCAGAATTTTGATGTGTTACAATTCAAAAATATATATTTTCCTGACCAGTATATGAATTAGTAAGAAACTTTTACTATAAAATATAATTATTATTATTAAAAATTTATAGATATGTATATTAAATAATTTCTAAATATATATATTTTATAAAATATTGGGCGGACTTTTTTAGCCCAAAACCCCGGGCTTTTTTAGCCCAAAACCTCCATGACTAACAAACCCACCCAAAATTGAATATAAAAGATAACAAGTAAATTATTGAATGAATAAGAGTGTAGTTGTTGTTAGGGTTGTAAATGAGTCAAGCTATTCGTGAGCTATTCGAAGATCGGTTCGATAAAAGTTCGTTCGAGTTGTTTAGTGAAGCTCGTTAGCTAAACAAATCAAGCTTGAGCATGATAATATTCGACTCGTTAGCTCGTGAACAAGTTCGTTAACTGATTTACTTTGAAAATATAAAATTATTAACTAGATATAATTATTTTCTTTCTATAATTAGTAATTATTGTATTAAATCTCTAACTATTTTTATTTTTTATAAGAAATCAATAAATATATTGTGTTATTATGGATAAAATAATTTATTTTTAAAATAAAATAATCAATATTTTAAACATATATCTAAATTTAGAAAGTTTATTTGGGTTCGATTAAAGCTCGAATAAGCTCGTGAGCTCGAAATATTCGATATATAAAACTCGAGACTCGGCTCAATACTAAACAAACCAAGCTTGAGCACGATGGTGTTCGGCTCGACTCGGTTCGATTACAACCCTAGTTGTTGTGTTGTGTGTGACACTTCTTCCAAATAGAGGCTTTAACGCGGTGTTTTGAGCTTTATAAATTGGTTCATTCTTTCAAACAAACATATCATCACATCACATACCGTTGAGTTTCTCCCTTTATTCAAACCCTGCCCTTAATTATCTTTCTACCTATTTTTGCCTTTGAAAATGAAGGACAAGTTCTACGGCTCCATTCTCCAGAGCGAGGCCCTCGCTAAGGTTATATTTTTCTCTCAACGCATTTTAATTAATCAAGCGTATTCATTTCAAATTAGTTTTTTAAAATTTAATTTGCAGATTATTTTAAAACATCTTCTTTATTGAAATGTTCATTGTTTGCAGTATATTCTGGAAACAAGCGCCTATCCCAGAGAGCATGAACAGCTCAAGGAGCTCAGGACTGCTAGCGTCGAGAAATATCAATTTCGGTACGATCATCTAATATAAGTAAACATTTCTTGAACATTTTTAATCTTTTTTTTAAGATAATAATAATAATAATAATAATAATAATAATAATAATAATAATAATAATAATAATAATAATAAAGTTGATACTAGGAAAAATCAGTTTCGATTGTTTCCCTCTCTAATTGACTAAATTGTTCGTCGTCTAAAAATTGGTGTATATATTTTATCAGGAGTATGATAATTGTGCCTGTCGATGAAGGCCAATTTATTTCTATGCTCTTGAAAATTATGAATGCAAAGAAGACAATAGAAGTTGGAGTTTTTACAGGATACTCACTTCTCTCCACTGCTCTTGCCCTTCCCGAAGACGGCCAAGTAAGTCAATTTCGAGAACGAAAAATAAAATAGCTAAAAATTGGATTAATTAACTGATTATTCATGAGTATTCATTTTCCAGATAATCGCGATCGACACAGATAGGGAAGCCTACGAGACTGGATTGCCATTTATTCAGAAGGCAAACATGACTCACAAAATTCAGTTCATCCAGTCTGATGCTATGACTGTCATGAAAGAGCTCCTCTCCAAGGTAATTATAATAATTGTTTTATAAAATTGATGTTAGGAAATATAGCACTTTACCCATAAAAATTTTGCATTTTTTTTAAACTAGGAAATAAAGTATTTTGTTATGATTATCAGTCGTTTAGCATAACAAAAACTACAAGTTGCAATTTCTTATAATTTAATCAAGATAATAAACTCTCCACTACCTTACACCTGTAGTGGTTGGGTAACAAATTCCAAGTAACCATGTTTGATGAAAACAGGGTGAAGAAGGGACATTTGATTTTGCATTTGTTGATGCGGACAAAGAGAACTACATCAACTACCACGAACATCTGCTGAAGCTGGTTAAGGTGGGAGGAATTATAGCGTACGACAACACGCTGTGGTCCGGCACCGTCGTGGCAGAGGACGGAGATGAAATGGATGAGTTTTTGAGGGGCTGCAAAGGGCATATCCTTACTCTCAACTCATTTCTGGCCGCCGATTCTCGCATCGAATTAGCCCAACTTTCCATCGGAGATGGCCTCACTTTGTGCAGGCGTCTCATCTGATTATTTCCACTCCCATTTCAATTTTTAGTAATAAAAACCATGTGCTTTTATTCCACCACAAGTTGTTGAATATTGTATTTTTATTGGTAATGCTCGAGTTTCATTTGTTTGGAAGTTTTATCAATGTAATTTGTTTTTATGAATACGTAACACCTTTCAGATTTAATGTAACGTAGATGCATAATTATATGTAAAAATATACATATAACTAATTTATATACACACACTAAAATAACCATTAAATTTCCAAATCTAATGAAAATAATTTGTTCTTATTTATATATGTTAAGAATTGTATATATATGAACCAATTCCTATATATATATATATATATATATATATAGAGAGAGAGAGTTTGGCTCAAATAAGAACCATTCTTATCCTAAAACCAAGAATCAAATGAATTATATGAAAGTTGATGAATCCGCTGAGAAAGTTAATGAATTCAAAATTCGTAAATTTTCACCCGGTTCAATCCCATGAGGCTTAAAATTCTATTTTTTGGATTCAGAATTTTCCCAATGATTCATCAACTTTACCGTGAATGAACGCTCACAATAAAATGACGTTAACCTCCCCTAATATATATATATATATATATATATATATATATATATATAGAGAGAGAGTTAGGTTCAAATGAGAACCACTTTTATCCTAAAAACTAAGAATCAAAATGAAAGTTGATGAACTGCAAAATTCATATTTTTCACCCGGTTCGAATCCCATGAGGCTAAAAATCTATTTTTTGATTCAAGAACTTTCCCAACGGATTCATCAATTTTCATAATGAATTCATTATTTTTTTGTTCTCACGATAAAAATAGTTCTCACGTTAACCCTCCCATATATATATATAGAGAGAGAGAGAGAGAGAGAACGTGGGAACCAAAAAATGATGAATTCAGAGTGAAAGTTGATGAATCCGTTTGAAAAGTTACTGAATCCAAAAAAATGAAATTTTTGTCATTCATGAGATTCGAATCCTGAGTGAAAATTCTAAATTTTTGATTCAGTAATTTTCACAGATGATGCATTAACTATCATAGCGAATTCTTTTGTTCACAACTATTTTCGCGATTCTTAGTCACGTTAAAATTATTTTATTCAACTTCACTCTCTATATATATATATATATATATATTGTGAAAATAGGTTAAATTAAAATTACTCGTTCGGCTGTTATAATTAACTGCTTTTACACAAGTAAAGAACCACAACTAAGTATGGGAAATACGAATTTTCATGATTATATGTGTATTGGTTCAGATTTCAATTTCAATAGGTAAACATGATTTATATGCAAATGGTCATGATGATTCGGTTGTACAGATTAAATATCAATAGCAATGAGTCAATGACACAAAAAATAAGATCACAACAGATTGGGCTACATCTAGAAAAAAGACTATGGGCCTAAGTGCACGAGTTCTATGAAAAATATTGAAGGAAATGGATTTGATAGTTTCGATTAAATATTGCACTAAAATATATTCTTCTAAGTGGACCATGATAGTTTGGACTAAACTAAAGTAACAAAAGTTCAATAGGCCGAACCGCACAATCAGATCAAGAACTCTACACTAGTCACTAATACGACTAAAAAATTGATTAATCTATTTAGTAGCAAAATAAACATATCTTAGATTTTCCAACAACTGAAAATATATTGTGGCATGAGTTTTTTTAAAAGATTAAACAGTTTGTCTCTTTAGGATTTCCTACGAGAGAGAAAAAAAATCATATCACAACATTGTTCTGTTAGAAAATTTAGGTGTACCTATTTTGTTACCAAGTCAAAAAAAAAAAAATACTGTTGCAAGATTTATATTTCATGCGAAAAAACAAAATTTGGTCAAAACTTGTTACCCCTAATATAAAATTTTGGTCTGCATTACGTGTAAGGTTAAACTCTTTTACTTGGATTTTTGGATTAGCCATTGAAAAGATAACTTGATCAAGTATTCGGTACGTAACACTTGACATTACGTGACTGTGTTATCCAAATCCAACATGTTAAGGGTTATCCGATCATGTTATGAAACCAGGCTCGGTCCTGAACTTAGATAAGAAGTACGATCAAATTGGGGCCAATAAGACTATAATAGGCTCAAAAATAGTCTATTGTTATGTTGGAAAAACAAATTGATAGTCCATTCTATGTATTACTTCTCAATAGGCCTTGACTGAAGGAGCATGCATAAAGCTTATTTGAAATACTCTTTCAATCTCGTTATAAACGGATCATTGTTTTTGAGTAGTGAATTAAGAAGTATTGTGTTTTTATGTAATGTAATATGACTCACGATTCGATGCATTTTGTGTGTAAAAATAATTCCTTTTGGGTATGGACCACTTAGAGTGAGATAACCCAAAAAGAAATACAGGCCACTTAGAACGGGACATAAAGAATATAAGGTTGTCATTGATTCAAAAGAAAAAAGAAAAATAAATTAGAAATGAAAGCAATAAACCATATATCCCAACAATACATCTAATTTTAAAATGTATATGTATATATTATATTTAAATCATTTGCTGACTTATAGACGAATTGAATAAACTCATATCTCATGTGATTGTGTTGGCTTAATGATAGAATGGTTAATATATGAAGTCAAAGATCTCAGGTTCGAGTTCATCGTGACATGACCTTTAAATTTTCTATATTAGTTGACAAAAAAACTCGTGGCTCACTATGGACTTGGTAAAATGGAATAATTGATCTATATATTTATAATTCACGTTACAAAATAAGCATCAGTGAATTCACAAACAAATATCATATACATGTAAAACTTGGATTCTAACAAAAAATATAAGCTTGATTCTTACCGGATCCAAGCAAACGAGAGTCAATTTGTACTTGTATCACGCAAATTAATAAAGGTAAATTTGTTTCTAATCTTACTCCAAATTTAATATTTCTTAATCAATTGAGCTAAATTGATGAGAATAATTTGTTTCAAATTTCTAATCGATAAAAATATTGCTGCTTTAAGAAAATTTCAGTGCTTTTGGAAAAAACGCTGTCCCGCAAACAGAATCAATTTGGATAAATATTTGTTATGTCTAGAATTCTAATATTTGATGTCCACATAAACTCATCTATTACAATTTGTATTTTATTTTCAATCTAGTATCGTCCATATAAATTATCTAGATAAATTTGAGGATATCATAAGTATACACTTAATAAATATTAATAATATTGTTGGAATAGAAGATTAGATTGAAATATAAATAGCGTTTTCCAACAGTTGTATAGTCACAATTGATCAACAGCCTCCACGTCATTTAGGAATTATAATATGATTTTAGTTATTTTGACTCTAGACTTGTGAAACACTCGTACATTATTTATTGCAAGCATGTGAGTACGTGTATTTTTTTTTTTTTTAAATGTTGGATTTGGAAAAAAGCTCACGATTTAGCATCGTTCTCGTTTACCTCTGCCACCTAATAAAAGCGTATTGATAAGGAAATGCTACCAAGAATTCTAGAATTTAATCTACATCAAATGGACTCCTAAATAACATAAGCATTGTGCTAATTTTGTTTCTGAAAAAATCCCTAAACATTGGTCAAGGTAAAATGTCCTTTTAAGGACAAGGCATCACTAATCTTATTGTCATCATTATGTCCATAGAAATAGGATAATATTAGGTCATCAACTCCAAATTTATTTTCTTTTCTATTTTAGTCCTACAAAATGCAGATGAAACATAAATGTAATGATACTGACAAAAGAATTACCAAGACAGATTCTAGTCGTTTTTATTCATAGTTTGACTATTATTGGCGAGCACAGCATCTCTCCAACAATATGATGCAAGCAAATACTGATTTTACTAATTAGCTGAGTTAAGATGGGAAAGTTTCCAAGGAAAGTGGTTTAATTGCCATAATTAAATATCAATATAGAATAAAGGTAAAAAGCATGAGACCATAATCTAGTAAATCACATATGATAACCTAATAACAGAGATTCTCCCAGCACATATATATGATGCCTTACCATTTCTTTTCCCTTTTTTTCTTGAGAGCTTTGCTTGAGAATCAAGTCCTGCTTAAAAGCAAATAAAGAGTGATGAAATCTCACAATCATTTGAAGCTGAACTGTGATGAGAGAATCAAAGCATGAACCTACTTGTTGACACAAACACAATTAACTCTGAAAGTAAAGTAGGAAGAGAAACCTTGAAGATCAAAAGCAACAAAGATCCTTGAGCCTAAAGTTTCACTGTCACCCACCAGTGAAACCTTATCTTTTAAGCAAATATTCACTCCCAAAACCAAAGTCCCACCTCACTATGGTCCCTCCATCTCTCTAGTTTTTAAAGCTGCTCTTGCAGTACAAGATAATACTAGTCGCTTCTAGAAAACGACTGCTACTCTAGTCGGGCTTAAGATTTTCTCCCGCTCATCTTCCATCTCATCACTGTCAATGGGATCCTTACAGAAATCGAATGGTGGGATGGGAAGTTTAGCACTGTTGGAGACATCATGTGGCTACTTGCTACAAGAATTACAGGCAAGTCTTTTCAAATTTTAACTTATTACAATGTGATGAATCGGCTTGCTTACCAGATTGTTGTAACATGAGTTCTTGGCTTGCAGATCATATGGGATGAAGTCGGAGAAGACAAATTTGAGCGGGAAAAGGTTCTGCTGGAACTTGAACAGGACTGCCTCGAGATTTATAGAAGAAAAGTTGACACAGCTAACATCTCACGAGCCCGACTACATCAACAACTTGCAGAGTCCGAGGCTGAGTTTACTCATCTCCTCTTGTCACTTGGAGAAAGATCACTGCCGGGAAGGGTAAGATATATACTACAAACTAGTTAAAACAAAACCTATGTATAAGCAACTTATTCAGTAATGTATCCTGGAAGAGCCAAAATATTGTTGTAGACAGATATTGCAAAAATTGTAACCAAAATGTGATAAAATTAAAGAGAAATAAAATTTGAAGCGTGAAAAATACTCTCAATGCTTTCTGCATGAAGATCAAAAGGGACAAGCATAATGTAAAAACAAAATTGAAAATGTTGTGTGCAATTATGTAATCTGATTCAAAACATTTGTTAATGTAGAATTACTGGGGGAGGAAGCTTGACATTCTAATATTTTTACATTACAGCAAACAATTATTATGGATCTTAGCAGGAGAAAAGCTTTAACATTTCTACTGCAATGTTTTGATGCAAGTACCTTTTCATCCATGACAGCCAGAGAAAATGGCAGGAACGCTCAAGGAGCAGCTAAATTCTATAACCCCTGCACTAAGAGAGATGCAGTTAAGGAAAGTAGAACGAGTAAAGCAATTCCAAGCAGTACAAGGGCAAATTCATAAAATTTCTGCAGAGATTGCAGGTCGGACAGAGTATAATGATTCGACATCCCTGTTTGTGTCAATGAGAACGATCTTTCACTTAAGAAACTCGAGGAGTTCCAAAATGAGCTTCAGAGACTTCACAGTGAAAAGGTACTATGATTAAAGTATGTTATTAGGGGTTAAATAAATTGAGAAACCAATCGCTTTAACTGTTCTCTTGCATGCTCATATCCGTACCAAAGAGTGATAGACTTCAGAGGATGGAAAACTACATAAGCACAATCAGAAATTTTTCAGCCACTTTAGGAATGGATTCTTCATTGATCATAACAAAGGTGCACCCAAGCTTGAACGAATTATCAGGATTGTCAAAGAACATCAGTGACGTTATCCTGGAAAAGCTTGATAGAACAGTGAAGTCCCTTCAATCAGAAAAACAAACACGGTTTGACAAGGTAACTAATTTATATATATTTTCTGCAATTTCATTGAGCAAGAGCTGGTCTGAAAATATCACATTATATATCATACACGGAATGTACACACAATGGTCAGACCGTAGTGTTTGTTAGACATGGACCATGGTCAATGCAAACAGTTAGCATATTAACACTATTTAGTTGATTTATTTAATTCAGCTGCAACAACTTGGTAAAGCATTGTCTGATTTATGGAGTCTCATGGATACACCCTATAAAGACCGTCAAGAATTTCTGCACATTGCGAATCTATCATCTATGGCATCAGCAGAGATATCTACTCCGGGCAGCCTTACTCTTGACATGGTGCAGCAGGTATGCCTTCAGATACTTCACTAGAATTTTATGCCAAAAATGATTTAATTTGATTAAAAAATTTTCAAGGCTGAGACTGAAGTGAAGAGACTGGATCAGCTAAAAGCAAGCAAGATGAAAGAATTTTTCTTCAAGAAACATATAGAGCTTGAGGATATATGTCGTAGATCACACATGGAAATAGCGTCAAGATCAGAGATGGAAAAAATAATCAACCAGATAGACTCTGGTAAGACTGAACCTTTTGAAACAAAATTTTCAGTGATTGCTCATATATCACAATTTGACCTGTGACAATTGTAAAAGGGGAGATTGATCATGCCGATCTCCTCACAAGCGTGGATGAGCAGATATCAAGAGCTGAAGAAGAAGCTGCTAGCAGGAAGGTGATCATGGAGAAGGTTGAAAAGTGGATATTGGCACGTGATGAGGAGCTTTGGCTAGAAGAGTACAGCACGGTCAGATTCTTCTCTTCTTCATTTAAATAATACATAGATTAAAAACTTTCAGCAAGAAAAGCTCAGCAACTAATTTACCAATTCAGGATGAAAATCGCTATTCAGTTAGCAGAGGTGCTCATAAGAACCTTAAAAGAGCTGAGCGAGCCAGAGTGATGGTCAACAAGATACCAGGTTAAGAGTTAGCTACATGATATACTTTCAACTAGACTTACTGATGAATCATCTAGTGCTAGATGGACTAAACCAACTAAATAGGTTTAAAGAGATCAATAACCATATGCACTTTGTCTGCTTCATCCTCCTGGCAGCTCTGGTGGACTTGCTGATATCCAAGACTAAAGACTGGGAAGATGAAAGAAAGAAAGTCTTCTTGTATGATGAGGTATTCTGTTCTGTATTGCTACTTGAAGTCTTGAATGACTCATTCTTGTAAGCACTATGAGTATCTTCTTCACAAATGATCAGGGAATATAACAAGTAAGAATTATCTAAATAAGAAATAACAGACTGAGAATCTGTTCTTGGATATCGATGATAGATATAGTATACATAGAAACTGATGAAATTATAGTGTCAAATTAGTTAGGTAGATTACTCTTCAGCAGACAAAACACTCTCAAGATAACTTATACTCACTTGAGTTGGTTTTGTATTTCAAAGTCGCTCACTTCTTCAGTTTTCTAGGAACTAAACTTTGATTTCATTCACAGAATCCAAAGCCTTTTATGCCTCATTATTCAGCTTTGCAATGTTTCTGAATAGACCATTCTACTAGAAATATGTTGGGGTTCATCCTCAAAAATAAAACTTCTGATTTCAGGTTCCTCTACTAGCAATGCTTGAAGAGTACCATATGTTGAGGAAGGAAAAGGAAGAGGAGAAACAAAGACAACGGGTAATACCTTCAGAACCTTTTCCATCCTCATTCACTAGTAACAAATATACTCTAATGTCTCCAGGCTCACATACAAACTACATCTATGGCCTTTTAAGAGTATTTTTATATACAAGGGTGATCTTTCATGCAGGAACAGAAGAAGGTACAAAGTAAAGTGGTAACTGAGCCTGACAGCCCATTTGGAACAAGGCCAGGCACCAGCAGTCGGCGTCTTTCTGATAAAAGCTTAAATGGAGGCTTTCGAAATGCAAGCCCTCTAAATAGAAAATCTTCCGTGGGCTTACAGCCCATTGGACCAAACAGCATCAACTCACCAAGTCAAGGCATATCTTTCATAAAGGGAGGAAAGAAAGCCAACAGACAAAGGGCGTACAGTCAGAAAGGCTTTTCTTACCATCTCAGGGAGGATACAGTTTCAGTTGTCTCGTCATTTTCTGGCCCCCTCTCACCCTAGGATACTGGGCGTCTCCAAGGATTAATTCAGTTGTATAATCAGTTTCGATACTCGTATAGTATGAAAAAGAGTTGTGACCAGAAATAAATTAAACGGATCATTTCACAGGATCTGAAGCCTACATTTGTACATGTTCTGCAGCATTTGACAAAAAGAACAATTTCAGGCTTCTTCATTGTGCAATATAATTTCGTAGAGCAAACCGCATGCAAAGATACTTCATAATTCAAAGAAGGATAACTGAAACACATTTTATTACAGAACCACCACCCAAGCAGATATAATTTTTCGCCACTTCACAACATTCACACACTAGGCTATTAGAGTATTGTATTGAATTATGTCAGTTGTGTCATCAGTTTATGGCTTCAGTGAGAAAATATGGTCATTTTTAGATTTCACAAGTTCTAAAGTCTAATATCATCACGACTGCACAGGATTTGTAAACCAAAGTAAACACCATTATGATGATGTTGAATAATAAAGTTCCAAAATTTTATCTTAACATAATAACTGAAACAGGTATCATTGAGTATCACAACAACATCCCCTAGCACGATAAACGATATAATTTTTCAACTATTTTACACCCTCGACGATCTAAACCTAACAGAAATTTCAAGTAGTCTTTTGAAAGAAAGCATCAATTGAACGAGTGGCGAAAGGAACGGGCTTCTTCTCTGGCCGGGATTTCGTACGATCTCCCGGAGGATCCTGCTCGGCCGGCCGCGGAGGCATCGGGAGAGAATCGAGCAGAAAATCAGCAGTCGGACGGTGTCGTTTGGCGGCAACTCGGATGTGTTCGACTGTTATAGTTTTTCTCTTCTTCTCGACGGCGGCCTGTGCCGATTTCTCGGCGAGGAACTGAAGGAGGAGCTGGGTGGAGGAGGCGACGAGGAATAAGGCTTCGGAGTTGACCTTGTTGATGTCCTTGTCGAGTTTCATGATGTTCTTGACTCGGCGAGTCGGGATCTCGAGCTTGTGCGGCTCTTCGATGGCGGCTGAGTTTTCTCCTTCTTCTTGCTCTGCCATTGCAGGGGCGTTTTGCGTTCTTTGACAATGATGGGATTGAGGGGGCATTTCTGTTTTTATGTAATTTTATTTTATTTTATGTTGGGGGCGGAATTTGGCGGGAAATATAAGTTGTCTTAATACGGGGAAATGGAGGGACCCCTGGCTTGTGCTTTCAAAATTTGAGTCAAATTTGGTGGATGAAAATGGTTAGAGAACAACACATATCTTATTGTAGCCATGTAGGTAAAAAATGGTTATCGGTTCGGTTTGCCCAGAGTTGAAAAAAATCGGTTATTGGTTAACTGATAACCGAACAGTTCGAACCGAAAAATCGAAAACCGTTTTTATTTTTAATTATTATTTCAATTACTAATTAATTAATTAAAATTATGAAAATCAATTTTAATTATTACTTTATTAATTATTGTTAAATATTTTATCTATTTTTAATAAGTTTCAGCTTTTAATTATTATTTTATTTATTTTAATTATTATTTTATTTGTTTTATTATTATTTTATTTGTTTTTATTATTAATTAATTTTAATTGGTTTTCGGTTAATCAAAACCGAACCGTCGAACTCGATCGGTTTTGGTTAACCAAAATTTAAAGCAGTTCGTTTCGGTTCACTTTTTCGGAGAAATTCGGTTCGGTTAATCGAAAATTCGATTCGGTTAACAAAACCGAATCATAGACACCCCTACATGTAGGGGTGAGCAAAATGTCCAATAATCGAATAACTGAATCTAATCAAATTGAAATATCTAATTTGGTTCGGATAAATCGGTTATTTCGGATAATTCGGTTATAACCGAAATATATTTTGGTAGTATGATTTTCGGTCGGTTATGAGTTTTTTTACCCGAATATCCGATACCCAAAATTTATATTTATATATAATATAATAATATTATAATTAAAATAAATAGTTGCCCTAAATTTGAACTTTAAATTTGGTGTTTTGAGAAGATTGTAGTATTTTTATGAATTGTTCGTATTTGGTAATATTTTTTGAACTTTGAACTTTGAACTTATGAAGATTGTTGACAATTAGTTGTTTAGTATTTGACAATGTTATTTATGAATATTGCAAACTAGTTATTTGTTGAGTATTAGAATAATTTTTGTATGTTTTTGTTTAAAATTCAGAATCAAGGCAAAAATTCGGTTTTATCCAAAATATCCAAAATAATTTTAGGTTATTTTGGTTTGGTAACCGAAATTATTTCGGTTTGGTTCGGATATCATTTCTAAAATTTCGATTATTTTAATTCGGATATTTTTTTGATCATACTCAACCAAATACCCGAATATTCACCCCTACAGCTAGGAGAGGACCCAAGGGGAGAGGGGTACTAGATCTCTTGGATTTTGATAAAATATCAAGAGTATATTAGTAATTATATGTATATATATTTATTTTGGATATTATATATATATATGTATATATTATTAATTTTATTTAGAGTATGCTAGTGTAGTGGTAGAAGCTTTGTTAGTGTATCCCATGAACATGAGTTCAACTCTTAATAAGGTTTTTTGTTTTAATTTAAAATTTTGTTATAATTGAATATGTAGTAAACCTTAGGGTAAATAACATATAATATCCCGACGTAATGTCTCAACATTACATATTGTTATTAAAATCTCTAACATTTCATAAATTTTCGCTTAATGTCCTTCGGTGAGTTTCCAGCGGCCACATGCTTACGTAGCTCGTCTGAGTGTCCACATCCGCAATCCACGCAGATAGAGGATAATAACATATTATATCCCAATGTTTGATTCCTTTTCACTTAGTGTCTCAATATTAACATATTGTTATTAAAATTCCTAACATTTCATAATTTTTCACTTAAGTGAGTTTCCAATCCTATATGCTAACATGATGCGCCAGAGAATCCACGTCCACAATTTACGTAGATGTTGTTGTTGATGATGATGATGATAATAATAAAACAATTGTATGTTGTTTCTCACATGCAAGTGCCAGATATCGAAGTTCTGATTGATCTTCTATCCAAATCGATCGATAAAAGATCATCGAGATGATGGCGGGGGTGTTCGATCTGCTCTGTCAGTGGGCGTAGGAGAGGGCTGAGCTATTGTGGCACGGTACCGGACTGGTCGTGGTCTCGAAAAAGATACTCATGGTTTTCCACGGGACGAGCGAGAGAGCGGTGGGGGTTTTGAACTTGGTCTCGAGGTCCTCGGTGTCGAGAACCTCGAGACCAAGCTCAAAACCATCATTCTCTCTCGCTCGTCGCATGCGACACCCTGAGTATCTTCTCCGAGACTACATTCAGTTTGACACTGTGACGCAACAATTATGCCCTCCCTATGCTCACTGGCAGAGCAGATCGAACACCACCAGCATCATATGCGACGACCTTTTATCAATTGATTTGAATAGAAGATCGATGAGAACTCTGATCAATCTAAAAATTGCATGCGAGAACAACATACACTTATTATTATTATTATTATTATTATTATTATTATTATTATTATTATTATTATTATTATTATTATTATTATCATCATCATCATCATCATCATCATCATCATCATCTATGTGGATTGTGGACGTAGATTCTCTAGTGCGTTATGTAATCATATGGGTGTTGGAAACTCACTGGGGTATATTAAGTGAAAATTTATGAAATGTTATGAATTTTAATAATAATATGTTAATGTTGAGATACTAAGGCCTCGTTTGGTACTGGTATAGATATAAAAATATAGATAGCCAACCTTGTTGTTTGATACATTTGTTATAAATATAGATTACGAAAAATAAAATAAAAATGAGGCTAGCGACCGCTAGCTACCTAGAGGTCGCTAACCTCATTTTTTAACCCGCTCAGAGGGCAAAAAATGAGGTACCTAGCGGTTGCTACCTACGTAGCGATCGCTAGCCTCATTTACTGTGCAGATGAGATACAAATCTGGGCTCAACCGTAAGTTACAAAACCAAACGCTACAGTGGAATCTAACCTACCTAATATGCTCTAAACAAAGCTACCAAAGATGGCCTAAGTAAAAAAAAAAACCAAATGTTGGAATAATATGTTAGTATCTCTTATCTACGTGGATTGCAGATATGGACACTCCGACGAGCCACGTAAGCATGTGGCCGTCGGAAACTCACCAGAGGACACTAAATGAAAATTTATGAAACGTTAGGAATTTTAATAACAATATGTTAATGTTGGGATACTAAGTGAAAAAGGTCCCGTAAAATTTATATATATCTAGTTTTTCTTATATATATTTTTATGGGGCGAACTTATGTACCCATCTTTGTGAAATTATATTCCACTCATATCCATTAATAAAATTTACTACACCACATACCCATTTCATTAAATTACTATATCTTACGTAAAGTGATGTGAGAGAAAGAATCGATTCCTTTTTTCTGTGCAAATTCGAGATTCGACTTCATTAACAAAATTTACTACTCAACCGATTTTTGAGAGATTCTTTTGACTACTTTTGGTCCTTTTTACTGACTCATACCCATTCAATTTCAATAACGTTCTTGGTAAACAAATTACTCCGACCATTCAATTTCAATAACGTTACTTGGCGAACAAATTACTCCGGAGACAAGGATTCTTTGATTCAAAAGAGAAGTCTCCGAAAAGAGAGTAGAGAAGAAGAAAAACCTATATTAAATTTGAAAGTTGGGAGAGAGTAGAGAAGAAGAAAAAAATTGTGGAGAAGTCTGGTTTTCGTCGAGAGAAGAAGAAGATAATTCAAGCACAAATTTTCTCAAACAAGGTAAGTTATTAATTGCGAAAACTTGAATTTAAGCTTTGGAATATTGTTTAAAACTTTAGATTTCAGTCCAAATATGTGATTCCGGTTGACTAAAGCAAGTCTCCGATCGAATTCACCTACTTTCCGATCGACTAATCCTTCTCTCCGGTCGACCGGAGAGAAGCTTTATTCGAAACAATTTATTTAATTTTCTAATTAGTTATTAATTGAATCAATTTATTTAATTTTCTAATTAGTTATTAATTGAATTTTGTAATAAATTGCAGGAAACCATATTTTAGGCGAAACCATATTTACGAGTGATAATATGGAATTACCGGTATGTTCTCGTATATATTCCTCTTGAAACAATATATTTATGCGATTATGATATTTTGGATAAATATTGCTAAATGTGATTGAATAATATGATTGAATATGAGTCGGTTGTTTAATTAGTTTTCCTTATTTAGTTATGCATTTTTAGCATATTATGATATGGGTTGTTCTCGTATATATTAATTTTAGCATTTTTAGCATAGTTGTTGATATAAGTGCCTTCAAAATTGTTGATATAAATGATGAAGTTGATCTTTGGGCCACTATAGTTAATTATATTAATATTATATAATTATATGCAAAGGATTAATGTAATGGGTAGATATATGTTGTGTGGGATCGATGCTCTATTATTTCTTCCTAAAGCTAGAATTGAACTATAAATGGATATTCTGATTTATTTCATTGTTGAACTGTTACCAATGTATTTATTTTATTGTTCATGTTTTGTTATTTGTTATTTGTTGAACGGTTACTAATATAAAGAAATATAGTTAGTCATAGCATTGATCTTGAGTTGCTATTACTCTAACCTGCTAGCTCTCCTGATTCTTTTACGACTAGAAAAAAAGTTAGTCATATTGAACTAGAAAAAAGTTAGTCATAGCATCATATTGTTAGTCATAGAAAAAAGTTAGTCATAGAAAAAAAGTTAGTCATATTGAACTAGAAAAATAGTGTTTATGGTTTAGAATGGTTAAATTGTATTACTTAATTATGGCCGTTTTGATAGGTGATTTGTAGAGATTGAGTTCTAATTATTTTTATATTTGTATGATAGGATGTTTATTGATGCGAATTATATACAAATGAAATAATTATTGTAGTAGTTTGTTGGTTTGTTGTACGTTGTGTAATATGTGACATTGATATAATTGTAGGTCGATCCTATTTTCTTGAGGCCTACCACGATAAATATGGTGGTGGATGTAAAGACTTATTATAGGACTGATTATTTTAAGTATATTAAGAATGTCTTGCTAGATAAGGCGCAAGAGTTGGTAGATATGTTTAGGGGTTGCTTTGGTCATCGATTGATTGGACTCCGGGCCTAAGTCTAGTTTATCTTTGCACCATTTAGTCTCCGTCGATAGAGCCTACGCATCCGGAGATGTATTTTTCATCAATGGAAGATATATGTTTTCCATTAAAGATTATGCTCTACAGTCACCGGCCGCAATTTGGGTCATCATCATTTGATCCCACACTAGACTACGACTTGAGCGGCGTTGAGGTCTATAGCCTTTTTGCGGGGCACACAGTTACATTACGTAATCTAGTAGATAGATTTTGTAGTAGTGATTTTAGTGATGATGTAGATCTTCGTCACTATTTACGTGTATTGCGTTATTACCCTCTATGGGTTCGTATTTGGAGTGCGATGCAGGCGGATAATAGCTGATTGGGTTTGGGCATTGGTTGACGATCCGGGGCGTTTGCCGATTTCCGTGGGGGCTATAGTTACGGATATTGAGATATTATCTGACGCATGTCAACCTAATGCTCAATACCACTTTTACGGACGATCTGGGCACTATATGCTTGGTCACTCGAGATCATACCGGGCTTGGGAAGTATAGTGGGATGTACATCAATCCCAGCGTATCCGAGAGTGTTGAGGTGGAAGTTCAAGAGTAGCTCTCACCGCAACTTCTGATCACTTTTGAGCAAGAGGTATTGAATTTTATTATAATTTTAAATCATGTATGAGGTATTGTATTTATTAGAATATTAAATAACATCTTTCAATTTATTGTGGGTCGATTATCATCTCACGTCCATCGAGCCGGACTCATTCGAGGTTAGCACCGTTCTTGGGTGTCTGCCTCACACCCTCTCCACTCGGTGTGAATTTTGTTATCTGTCAAATCCTTTGAGGAGGGACGGCAGTTCCCTTCGTCGTGGTGTGTCTCATCCACCTCCGGTGGATGAGCCTCGGCGAGACGTCGAGTTCCGGGAGGGCTCCACGGTTTGTTGAGGATCCCGATCTTCGGGGTCTCCATCGAGCGAGCCTCGAGCGCTTCACCTTCGATACCCGGCCGAGAGGACATCGTCGGTTGGGTTCGTTGAGGTTCCGATTGTTGATGAGCTGCGGCGCCATATGTGGATAGCCGTCCATCCGTTGAGAGGCGGATACGGAAGACATACCGGGAGGCGGCTTCATCGAGCGGTGGTGGTGAGCACCAGGCGTCTTAGTTCGCCGATCGTCGTTGGATTCGAGAATCTATCCGGAATCGTCCGGGAGGGAGGACGAGCGATCGACGCGTCGAGAGGTCTATCGAAAACAAATTTATTCCAAAGATAAAGAAGTGGTTTGAAAACCTCTTAGAAGACTCGATGTGGTTGCACATAGGGATGATCTGACTACACATGCACTCATGTCCCACGTCATCCGACAACGACGACGGCGAGGTGAAGATCGAGACCACATCACCACCCATCCGTATGTCCCCGAGGCGGTGGACATATTGAGCCGGCCGAGGCGACCTTGCATCGCCCGGTGATACCCTCCCGCTACTCTCACGGATCCATGGTACCGATCCTGAACTACATCTCATCATTCCATGATGGACCGGACCTATTTAGTGATCCGCCTCGGGACGTCGTGAAGCGGACTTTCGAGCCCGTCTGCAGCAGCAGTTGGAGCAGCGGTAACTATTAAGTCTCATATTTGGCGCTTTATAATATTTCATTATATTTGTTATGTTTTCATTTTCTAAATTAAATGTTTGTAGTTCGGGATACGGAGGGTGAGCAGGCACGAGACCTTCTACCGTAATGAGGTCACCATCGTGAATAGCCCGATGCCACGTCCATTATCCGGTGATATAGTGATAAATTACCGGCGTTTCTTGAACACAAATAAGGCAATGGTGGTTGTTCGGTCTTGAGCGACAAGTCCAGTTGCATTTTCGTGAATATCGAAATGCCGGAGGCGTTTTGATGTTCGGTGCGTTTTATACAATATGCTTCGTTTTTTAAGTACATCTACTTATATTGATATGTATCCTAAAATAATTTTACGGTCGTCGATCTATTCATGGTGTATTTGAGGATGAGACTCGATGCCGGATCGGCGTATTGGATGGGGTGGATTATCAAAACACAATCATCCTTGATACTAGTTTTTCGTAAGTCTTTAATACAATCAATATATAGTATATATGTGTAGTATCTCTAATTACTTAATTTTCAATGTTGAATAGATGTTTACGCAAAATTCATGGTCCGAGGTACACGCAATGCTTTAGTCCTACATTCAAGACCCGCGTGAGGCACCATTGATCATGACCCCGAGGCATTGCTTACATGGCGACCACCAGGCGCATTGGATAGCGATTGTCCTCGGCATGACGGGTTATACATCATGGTTACGTGCCACGCAGTAACCTTATTTAATACAATAAATATTAATTTATCTAAATGGTTACGTGTCCTTGTTTATTTTATCTAAATATTAATTTTATAGATCATTATCTCTTGCGTCATCGAAAGGCGTTTCGCGATAATGCGCGTGGATATGCACTTTGGTCATTGCGTCTTTGTTTGACTCGCGTATTTGGAGGATGGACCAGGGATCAAGTGGATGCGAGGATGATGGACTTCGTGTGCTGACTAGATTATTGCAGCCGTTTCTTCTCTTCACTAGATGGTTCGAGGCTAACTCCCACCGATACCACCATGGAATAATGATGCGATTATTACACGAGTGCCTCTTCTTGAGGTATTTGACCGGAAGACGATTTCTTGATGGTCCATTTGCGTGCATGACCGTGGAACGTCTTATTTACAGTTCACCGAGCATCGAATGGGTGCGTCTAATGTTGTAGCATATAGACATAAAGTAGGTGGAAATATATATGAGATATGTGATCCATATAAAAGCCGAGAGGAAGAGGAAGAGGAAGAGGTAGAAATTAGCATGTCTTGGTATATTGGTATGTATTTGTATATTGGTATGTATTGGTATATTGGATGCAAATGGATGTTCATATTATTTATCGAATATTTGATTATCGATAGTTATTAATCCTCGTGACAACAACTTAGTATTTAACTCGAAGCTAAGATCGTTGAATGAATTTGTGTCTTGTTTTGAAGAATCATAGCTCAATGAAATAAGTATTACATAACACATAAAAATGAAACAGACGTTATTCGAGTTAAATTTATTTTTACTAGAATAAACTACAATGAGATTTGGCATATTGATCATCCATTGGACTTGAGTGTCTCCTTCAATGGAAATGTTCTTCTTCTTCGCCTCTCCCATCTACATCTCATCGATCGAGAACAAGATATCGAAACGTAAATCTCAAACTAAACATAAATCTTAGGACTCGGTTTAAGTCAATGTTAGGTGAATCGTTAAACATACACTTTAACCTATAAAGCAACGAGCGCAATCGATAAGATAGTCTATCGAGAAATGAACAAAGCGGTCTCCAAAACAGGCGAAGGAAGCGAGAATCGGCACTAACATGCATGATGTAGATAAAATAAGCAACGGAAACCACATACTAGCACTCCATTAGTACTAAAACTCGTGAAGATCAAAGTTTTCACCGCTATTCAAACAAACAAACGTACCAAAAAGAAAATGGGCGAAAAAAAAATAGGGCGGAGAATGAACCTTTACCTCGGTTTCGGTGATGGAAACGATCGAAATTGTATGAGAAACACAACCACAAAATAGAAAGAAGCAATGTAAGGCGACAACAATCACAATCATCCTGAAATTGGACTTCATCGCTCAAGCTTCTTCTTTTCTTTTGATAAAAGATTAATGTTTTAGTTAGTGAGATATATATGTGTTCTGACGGATTGTTGATGTTTAGCGACGGATTTTCCGTCGTTGTTCGCATGTTTTTGTAGCGTCAATTCAATTCAATTTGATTAAGTTAAAATGATAATAATGTTAATAATATCTTTACATGAATGTTTTCTTTCATTACAATGTCACTCGTCTACGGATAAGTAAGGACACTTCCGGCGTATGAGATTCATTACCACACAAGCTACATGTCCGTAGTGCACGACTTCTACTACTCGATCCCACTTACATTGGATGACGATATCGACCCACTTTGGGCCCGACTGACGGACTCTATTAGGAGGCATAAGCGTAATTCCGGCAACATCGGAGGAACAGTCCAACTAGACTGTGGTGAGCAGGATTGATCCGATACTGGTATGCTTGGCTAGCTTTGCGAGAATGGTAGTACTTCCCACATAGTTAGATATATGGTGACCTTTATGACAAAAAATTTATATAATCAATTATATGTAAGTTAAATCAATTTGATCAAAAAATTAACATAATGAAACTTAAATTAGTACCATATAGTTTGCAATGACATGAGAACACGGTATCATATCCATGTCCCACTCCAAACACGCACACGATTGCGTATTGAGATTGACTACGAATGTTTTGCTTCCGTGCTTGACTTTGAAAGTGGAGTCTGATGAGGGCACTACATCGTATCTGCGTGATAGTTCCATTGATACCATCATCTTACGCGTTGCTTCAGGGGTCAATTCAGCCACGTACCTCTTTGCTGCTTCATGTCTCTCATCGAACCATTTTTCTGTAATGTGACGGATTGCCTCAATCATTGAGCAAATTGGCAATCGTCTAGCCCACAATATTCGAGAATTGAATGATTCGGCAATGTTCGATGTCATAAAACGTAGCGCCTAACGGGCACCGTGATCTAGCCCACTGCACTCCAACCTCCACCAACTTGGTATATGCGCCACTACCATCGGCCTTCACGAGACTTTAACATAGCCATCGCTTTTCAAAGTGTGCATCTTGGTGCGCATAAGCGGCTTTAAAATAACTGCGGATGGTTGCCCAAGCGGGGTGATTTTTCAGCGAGATGGTAGTAGCATAATCCGTGTGTTGCATCGGGGTGACACACTTGTCGCGTTCATTATCTTGACATGGGCATCTCGAAACAATCAACATCTCGGATTTGATCCATAAGCGACTTGTAGTCGAGGCGAAACCAAGTCCATGAGACATCATTCTCGATCGGACCAATTCCATAAGCTAATGGAAAAACTTGCTCGTTGCCGTCCTTTGTCACCGCAGCGAATAATATGCCTTTATTGCGGTCCTTCAGTGCGTACCGTCGACTACAATCACGGTTCGGAGGCACAATGTGTACGCCTAACTGCATGAACCGAGCGCGACAAAGAGGTGGCGGAACCGACCATCGATCCAATATCCAAGTCAGTCATCGAACCGGGATTGCTCATCCGTAACATATGCAGATAACTAGGTAGTAGCTGGAATGATTCTTCATGTCCACCGTATATCATCTCGATCGCCCTATTACGGGCTCGCATTGCTACACCGTATGTAACGTGTACACCGTACTCTCGCTGCAATCAGCCATAATGGACCTCGGCTTTAGCACTTCACCGTCTTGGCGTATTTTTCGTGATATGTATGCCGCAATTACACGGGCATTAACCTTCCTTACTCCGATATTCACTAGCATCCGCGCAAGTATGTATAGCATCAAACTTGAGGACAAACCAAAATCCACCTTCTTTGCGATGCACGTAGTAGAAAAGGACACCGATTATGATATCGACATTTGAATGTAATCCTCGAATTATCGGATCGAGGAATAAAAATTCTACTCGACGTTCCAAATGCCATAGTCCCACGGATATCTTGATTCACCCTTGCGTCGAAGATGGAACCTTCGCTCGACTCGTCGGGTCTGGAACCGAGTCCAGAGGACGAGCAAAGAGATTAATCAAGCATCATGAGGAATAACAGGGACTAGCCGGTTGCTCATCTCTCAACTTCTTCCGGCTCTGGGCCTCCTCGTGCTCTTGCGTGTTACTCGCATAATCGTAGATAGAAGCTTCCCGAATCCACCCTCTCGGCGGATCCATCGTCAAACTCTACAAATGAGCCATAGCTCACCAAAGCGAACTCGAGATCTTCTTCCTCTTCATCCGACTCTTTCATCTTCTTCTTCTTCAACGTAGTCGTCGTCATCACCGTCCTCAACAAGTGTATCACCACGGTTGTGGTTGCGACATATGTTGGGAAAGCGAATTCTGGATGGATCCATGTGTTGCGGCATATATTGAGATGTATCAGCATCAAACCAATCAGATGATGTAAATTGTTGTGTCAACAACGCATCGAACGATATGTTTTGGGAAGTGTAGTCATATGTTGGCGAGGATGGTATCTCAAGCGAAGGTCTATATAGTTCTTGCTCGATTGGGATGTGTCGGCATCGTGAGTCACATAGACCTCTGCTTGGGCATCATGAGCCAATCGAAAAAGTTGATCATCATTACTCAAAAGTAATTTGATAATTCTACCACTCCGAGATCTCGATAGATAATGCAGTTGGTAGGTTGTACTCAACGAATTTCCCAACATAATTTGATTAATCATCTCTATGAACTCCCAGATAATTACATTGTCCATTCGAACAAAGGCATTTGGTGATACCGCCAATGTAACATAAAGAAGGATCCCACTGCCTCCATATCGAACAATAATGTTCTTCCATCCCGACATCTATAACAAATACAAGATTACATTAACAGAAATATACAGTCTTAATATGATTTTTCTAATGTACAAAACAAATATACATTCTAATCAAATATACAAATAAGAAAAAAATAGCAATCTAATTAAATAATTAAAGTCTCTTACAATAAATTCATTAAAAGGAAACTTATCTAATAAACGAATTATGTCGGCACTTATCTAAACGAATTATCCAATAATTATATCCAATTATCTAAATGAATTATGCAATAATTATAAATAGCAGAAACAATCGAATTATCTAAACAAATAAGCAAAACAAATGTAAACAAAATTAACAATAATTAATGTAAACAAAATTAACAATAATTAATCTAAACAAATTTAACAATAATAAATCTAAATAAAACTAACAATAAGAAATCTAATATCATAAACAACAATAATTCGAAGATTATCCTAATTGATTTTATTTAAAATTAATTTCAGGGATTATCTTAATTGATTTCATTTAAAATTAAAACAACAACAATAATTCGAAGATTATCCTAATAAATCTAAAATTATCCTAATTGATTTCATTTAAAATTAATTTCTAAAAAAAATAATAATTAATAATTAGTATTAAATTCCTTGTTTCCGATCGATACATTCATCTAAAATTAATTTCAAGTTTTATGTCTCCGGTCGATATTTCCTTGTTTCCGATCGACCGAGACATAATAATTATATTTATTTAGTTAGTTATGCAATTAAATTTAAATACATAAAATCAATACACTAATAAAAATAATTATGCAATTAAATTTAAATATAGAAATAATGTTATCATTAATATAAAAGTAAATAAATGCACATTTTATATAAAGTTACTTAATGTATATTTAAATTTAATCTATATTATGCAATTAAGCATACGTTATCCATAAACTTAATCTAAATTCACCTAAAAACCATAAACTTAATCTAAATTCACATGCATCTAAAAAATCATAAAACCATATAAATACATCTAAGTTCACCTAAACGTAAACATTAATCTAAAATGCATAACTTAATCTAAATTCACCTATAAATTAAAATATACTCACTTAAATATAAATATATCTGAACGGAAATTGTAATAAACTATGCAATCATACAAATACATATTCTATCTCAATTTATCACTATATAGAATATAAATTGAAACAAACAAAGTACTAAACAAGATAATTAAAAATTAAATACACAAGATTTAAAATTTAAATTACCTCTAATGTTTAGGGTGATGTTTTCCTCGCGTGATGTTTTCTCTTGCCTCGCCTGAAACAGATTAAACTTAAATTCGTTCCCTCAATGTATGTTTTCTCTCGTGAAATTACAATATTTTAGTCTAGCCTCGTGATGTTTTCCTCAATGCTTGTTTTCTCTCATCTTTAAATCGAAGACTTATTTATATAGCATGTATGGAAATTAAATCGGGAAGATAAGTCACGGTAGTAGCTGAAATAGTTTTTTTTGTCGTTTTGTTACCGACAACAATATAAATTTATATTTTTGCATTTATTCATTTCAATATTTTGGAAAATTTCCACTGACTGAGTAACATTAATATTTTTGACTTTAATAAATGATTGCGAAATTATTTTGTTAAATTACTAGAGCAAAAGTGTGAGAAAATATGAAAATAATAATTAAATCAACGAATGATGTTTAAAAAACATAAATGAATAAAAATTTAATTATTCACTCAAGAATCGCTGATTCCGGTCGGTAATGCATGTTTCGGTCGATCGAAACATGGAATTACCGACCGAATCAACGATTCTTATGTGAATAATTAAATTAAAAATCGCCGATTCGGTCGGTAATTATTGATTTCGGTCGATCGGAAACATGTTATTATCGACCGGAATCAACGATTTTATGTGAATAAATGATTTAATTATTATTTTTCATATTTTCACATAAATCGTTGATTCGGTCGGTAATTCCATGTTTCCGATCGGCCGAAACATGCAATTACCGACCGAATCGCGATTCTTATGTGAATAATTACATTTTGATTCATTTATGTTTTTTAAACATCATTCAATAATTTAATTATTATTTTTCATATTTTCACATAAGAATCGTTGATTCGGTCGGTAACTCCATATTTACGGTCGGCCAAAAAACATGGAATTACCGATCGGAATCAACGATTTTAGGTGTTAATTAATTTTTGATTCATTTATGTTTTTAAAAAACAAAACCGATTCGATGATTTAATTATTATTTTTCATGATTTTCTCACACTTTTCTCTATAACTATAAAGTAATTTAAAGAATAGCGATTATAATTTGAAATCATTTATCGATTATGTTGTTAACAAACAAAATATTCTTGATTCACATGTTGTTAACGGACAAAAATATTCTTGTTTGGTCGGTGAAATGACTTGCCACCGTCGAAACTGCACTAGATATATATTAAAAAATATAAATGGGTATGTGTTGTATTCATTTTGAAAAATGGGTATGAGCTGTACACACTTTTACAAATGTGGGTAATGATATATATTTCCCCTATTTTTATTTCATTTTTGAATTTCTTTATAACCTAGTTTTGTTTACCAAAGTTGTCTTCCATATC
The DNA here is from genome assembly GCA_036937905.1 of Salvia rosmarinus. Taxonomy (NCBI): domain Eukaryota; kingdom Viridiplantae; phylum Streptophyta; class Magnoliopsida; order Lamiales; family Lamiaceae; genus Salvia; species Salvia rosmarinus. The sequence goes on from CM072823.1 coordinate 48,486,405, forward strand.
TCTATATTTCTTAATAAAAAAATAAAAAAATCTATAAATTTAGTTGAAGCATCAACTTCTCAAAATAAAACTATTTCTTTACTTTTTCAATATAATATTTTTTTTATTGTGATTATTGTCTATAAGATTTTTTTGAATTATTTTACTAAATAGGTCTAATAGAAAATATGAAAATGATTATGAAATAGAGCACTTGATTTATTGCAGATAATAAAAAAAAACATGATTAAATAAGTTCATCAAAAGATCAATTATGTGGCCAATAGATTAAATATATTACAACATCTTAATTATAAAAAAAATAGATAATGTAGTGACGATAAAGCATGAAAGTTGAAATGCCTTTTGGAACATTTATTTTATATGACTTTTTTTTTTAATATAGCTTAAGGCCCTTGTTTTTCTTAATTTGTCCTTGGCGTCGGGTAGAGATAGTAGTGGATCTTGGACCCGATTCAGATCCGTAGATCCAGATCCATTTTTTAGAATCTGGATCTTCAAAAAATAGGATCCGACGGATCTGAACCAGATCCTGACCATTCCTTTAAAATTTGGATCTGGATCTGAATCTTGATTTCTGAGATCCAGATCCGGCCCATGGATCCATATATATAATTATTTTATTTATAAGTATATTATATTATTTTTATTTCTAGTCGAAGTTGGATAAATTAGGTTATGAAATTGAATGGTAGGTCAATAACATTAGAAAATTGTACATTGAATTTGAAAAAAAATATCCTATATGAATTAAATATGAGTGGTCTATTTGCTAAGATATGTGCTACTTCTAATCCTATTATAATATTAGTTGCTGTCAAGAAAACAAAAGTAAATTTGTAATTAATATCTTCTTGTATAGTGATGACTGTAGAAATTCTAAATAATTATTATAGTGTTATTGAATATTTAGATTATTATTATTATGGTGTTACTGTCAATTATAATTGATTAGGATTTATTTTAGAAGAAAAATATGAATTTGGATCTAGACCCTGGACCATGCGGATCTTATGAATTTGAGTCTGGATCTATTTTTTTGGACCCAATGGATTTGAATCGAATCCGGACCCAAACAAAAATTTTGGATTTGGATATGGACCTAACAAGATCCGATCTAGATTCGATCTATTGCCATCCATAGCGTCGGGAATCAGAAAAAGCAGACGCAGTGATTTTGAGGGAGTGTAAAAGAGTATGTATGTGGATATCGAATAGAGAGAGAGAAGTGAAAGATAGCAGATATGTTGGACCCCCTAGACAAAAGGTCTAGGTCCGCCATTGAAACATTCCATAATAATGAATTCAAGGCCAAGTGTCGTGGATAGGGTTGTCTATTCGGTACGGATTGGGTACCCTACCCGAAAAAATCGGGTGCTCGATCCCGATTATGCATAAAATGTGCTACCCGACCACGACCCGATTTTGTAAATCGTGTACCCGAATACTCGACTTATTTTTTTAAAATATATATATATATATATATATATATATATATATATATATAAATCCATTTATTCGGGTATTATAATTAATAATGCTTTTGGAATTAATTCACGATAATGAGAACGTGCGAATACGTGATCATATGAAAGCACGAATGCACGAAATGAATTGATTGTGTATTCAAGTAAACGTTAAAACTGAATTGATAGACAAATGCATGAATTGATTTGTTCGTGCATTCATGTAACTATATAAATTGAACTGTTACACGAATGAGTGCATCTGATATCAAAAATTAAATTCAAGTAAACTAAATACTTTTGGAATTAAATTTAAAATTAATATTAAATAATAATAAAATTCTTCCTAGATGCACTTTTTGTTTTTGTTATTTTGTATTTATTTATTTTATTGTATATAAATCTATATATAAAATTATATAAAATATAAATATTTTTAAAAAATCGGATATCGGGTAATACCCAACTACCCGTCGGGTATACCCGATACCCGACCTCACCTAAGTAGTCATACCCGATCCTGACCCCGACACCCGATTTTCGGTGTCGCACACCGTCCGAGAAATTTCGGTTCGGGTATCGAGTACCCGACTACCCGATACTCAAATAGTCACCCCTAGTAGTGGATAGGGGTGGCTAATCGGGTATCGGGTATTACCCGACCCGACCCGCACCCGATCGGGTATTGAATACCCGATAACCATTTTTTCGGTTATCGGGTCGGTATCGGGTATTGCATATTAGAGATAATCGGGTATCGGGTATACCCATCGAAAAATCAGGTATACCCGAATACCCTCATTTAAATAATAATGTGCATTGATTCTTGACTATTGTGCCATTTTATGATATAGCCGCGGAGAGATCATAGGTTCTATATGTGAGCTGTCTAGCCCTCAAGTGGACAGCTACTCTGCCAGACAACCCATCCATTTTTCTCATGTGGCCATGAATGAGTTGTCACAATTACAATACATCCAAAATGTATTTCTCTCACAACATAGGTAGACTTTTTTTCTTCAAAATAGCAGACATCCCACATCTCTCCGTGTCCTCTCTGTGTCAAATGAAGCCTCTCATTTCAAAACTCAAAATTCATCAAACTCATCATCAATCACAGAGAGAGAAAGAGGAGAGAAGAAGCACCTGTTCATTACCTTATGAGTTTCATAGTGAGGGATGTCAGTAGAAATTCTCCAAGAGTAAGTAGATGGATTTCACCATTTGAGCTTCTATCCTCATCACTCCTAACTATTAAACAATAATGCATTGCCATTTCAGACTAGGCCTTACCGAGCCTCTCCTGAAATGGGGCAATCCCGTCGAGTATAAGGGCGGCCCTGCACTACAGCTTCGCCGTAACCTCACTCGTTTACAGTCATTGCTTCCAGACATCAATGTTTTTATTTAGAGAGAGTCCAATATCAAAATTTGGACTGGAGAAAAAGAAAGAAGAAGAAATGTCTTTGAGGCGTGAGGTAAGGATGTCCAGATTCCAAACCCTAAAAATCGGATGTTCTCGGATACCCGAATACCCGATCCGGATACCCGAGATGGGTATTAGGGTACTCGACTATGCAGAATGGGTCGGGATCGCGTGTTGATTTCTAGGAAAAAATCGGGGTCGGGTACCCGAAAATTTTGGGTTGGGTACCCGACCCGATTAGTCAGCCCTAGTCGTGGATGCAACGACGATAGTAGGATTTGTATGGGGCATACAATTTGGTTGGACTCAAATTAGCAGTCGACTTCTAAAAAGTTACGAAATACTCTATCTGTTCACTATATTCGTTTTTCAACTTTTGGTGACACAATATTTAATAAATTGTAATGAATGTAAAGTGAGTAGTGATAATAAATGAATAGATTAATGAGATTAAAAGATGGATCATGAAGATAATAAATGAATATAATAATGAATAAGGAGATTAAAAAATGTGGATCATTGATGATTTTTTATAAATAAGAGGATATATTTATAGTAAAAATTAGGGGTGAGAATCGAATCGGGACCGGCACTGTCCCCAGTCCCAAGTCCCAAATTTTGCAATTTTGGGTCCGGTCGATCGGGACTTGGGACTCGGTCCGAAAATTTATAATTTTAGTCCGGTCCCAATTGAAATTTCCAAAATGTCCCGAAGTCCCAAGTCACGAAATTACCCGAAAATGTCCCAAATTACTCGAAAGTCCCAAAATATCCCAAATTACCCAAAATGTCCCAAGTCCCAAATTACTCAAATGTCCCAAATGTAACGCCCACTTTTGCTTGCATTAATTTGTTTTAAATTTAAATCTTTTGTGTTGGATTTATGAATATTTGACATGCTCGATTTTACGTTGGACTTGAGGGAGTCCGTAGTTTGCGCCTCCTAGCTGAAAACGAACTTCATAATTTATTTTAGGGCATTCAAATATTACTTCTGGACATGAGCTAAGTAATAAAATAAGTTTTGGGCTTATATAAATATCAAAGTATTATTTATTCTCAAATTGAGTTTTGTAGAACATTATTTTTGTTGGGCCCAAGTTATATTTTATATTTATGTAGAATTAATATTTAATTAACAAGAGTCCAAGTAGAATTAGGACTTAATTAGGGTTTTTATATATATATATACACACACACACGCACAAATATCACACACACACACAGAGCATACAATTATAGTACATAATCATATCTCAACAAAAGGAATTTTGGGGGCTACCGTGGATTCTAATTGGTAAGCTTTCTGCGTTTTGAATTTCTTTTTCTTTTTCTGTGCATGTTGTCTTTGATTTCTTAGACGGTGTTTTGTAGATATGTTATTAATTAAGATAAAATATAGGCTTAGACTTGCGCCTGCAGCACAGAACAAGGGCTTTTAAAGTGAATTTTACGAATCGTCTTAATGATTAGCCGATTTACAATTTATTTGATCTAGGTCTCTGCCGTCCTTATGAAATTTTCTACTCTAGCTAGCAGTTGGTTTTGGGGCCATATTGTTGGATATTATCTCAGATTTTGGAAGTAGATCAGATTTTTGTGTCTGATTGGAAATTATTAGACTTTAGCTGATGTTTAGTGAATAATTTCATCTGATACTAGCTAATATTTGGTGTTCATGACCTGTCATTACATGCTTATTAATTTGCAGCATTTAATTATGTTAAAAACATATTCTCGTGAGATTGAAAGGAGATGGTTAAAATATAGTAGTCTTTTCAATTTGAATATCTATTTTGATTAGAACATATATATAAATATTTTAATAATGTTAAGCTCGGTAGTTTGAGATTTATGATTATGAATTGGTTCGATCACCATTGATGACATCAATCATGTATTGATTTGTGGACTTAAATGTATTAACTAATAAGTGAAGTTTGTTTGTAATTCATTTTAAATGATTTGGTTTTCTTGGTTAAGTTGATTTGAATTACCTTATTATTCAGTGTAATCCTTAAGATAGTCCTAACCTTTTTTTAACTTTGAATAATTAAGAGATTCGATTTTGAGTAACTATTGGGTCATAATTTTTTATTATTATTAAAAAAAAATGTGCTACTGGATTTATGTTGCCGGAGTTGAGGTTTTCATTTAAATATTTTTCTGCTATAAATTAATTTAAGTGGGGAATATGTTATCAAGTTGTATAATTGAGTTATACTTAATCGAAAAAGGGAAGTTTAAGAATTTAGTTAAGCTTTTGTATAAGCTCTTATAAAATATTTATTTATTGAACTAGGTGCGGTGCAACTAGGACCCTCGTCCCAAAATTGATTGATTTGGATTTGTGGTGCTCGACAAAACAAGGTGGGTGAAATCATCTTTAACTTGCAAACATGTGATTTGGAATAAACATATTTATCGTGGGTGAAATTTTCTTTAACTTGCAAACATGTGAGTTGGAATAAACATATTTATTGTGGGTGAAATCTTCTTTAACTTGCAAATATGTGATTTGGAATAAACATATTTGTTGCGTAATTTACTCTATCTGTAAGTTTATGGTGATAATCATTGTTGTGTTTTGTTACATCCATGATGAAAGTCTGTGTGACGTATTATTGCTTGTGTATTATGGCCTGTGTGGCATAGCCTGTGTGGCGAATCATAGCCTGTGTGGCAAATCATAGCCTGTGTGGCATAGCCTGTGTGGCGAATCATAGCCTGTGTGGCATAGCCTGTGTGGCGAATCGTAGCCTATGTGGCGAATCATAGCCTGTGTGGTGTATCATTACCTGTGTGGCATAGCCTGTGTGGCGAATCCAGCCTGTGTGGCGTATCATTGCCTGTGTGGCAGGAATTTTAAGTCGGTGAGGTTGAATATGATTGACTATTACTTTCTTGCGATATATACACGTTTGACAAATAAAATAATGATATTCCTTGTTCCCACCACCGAGTGCGTTTTGTGATCACCCCTTTTATCTAAAATATTTTCAGGTCAGTGATCATGGAGCGGCGTGACGGTGTGGGTGTGCCTAGTGGTGTCTTGTCGCTTTTAATTCCTTCCAAGACTTGTGTTATTTTTGTTTAAATTCTTTTCCTTTATTATCGTTGTTAGATTTGAGTTATTAGAACTTCAACTTATCTCATGCTACTAAGTCTTGCGTAGTTTGTTTTGGGTCGTTGGTTGGCGTCAGTTCTTTTGCAAAGTTTAGACTTGAGTTTGTTGGATTCATTATTTGATAATTTTATTCAAGAGATTTTATATATTTAAAAAAAAAATGACATGCTTCCGCTTTAGCTATTTTATTTAAGAAAATATAGCATTTTTAAATTATGAATTTAGGGTGTTACACGAAAGTCCCGAAAGTCCCGAAATTAAAATTAGATATATTTAAAATCGGAACTTCGGGATTTCCCGAACGGGACTCGGGACTTCCCGATACCCGAAAATCAAAATTTCTCGGTCCCGGTCCCGATCCCGAACCCGTAAATTTCGGGACTCGAGGTCCCGAATCCCGTCGGGACTCGGGTCGGGACGGGAATTTCCCTAGTCCCGGTCCCAAATTCTCACCCCTAGTAAAAATTATGGAGTTAATGTTTTCAAAAAAGGAAAATGAATATTTTTTGTGGAGTCGGACCAAAACGAAATTAAATGAATGTATTTGGTGGACGGCTGGGAGTAATATTTATATTATTAATGTTATTAACGATTCTATTCAATTATTAATGAAAAGTTAATTTTCTTTTTTTTCAAGGTCGACGGATGAAATTAAAAGCACTTTTGAAATCCCCATGATTTGAGCTTTAAAATCCTAAAATTAATTTTCCAATCTGACATCAACTTAACATCGAATTTCACATTAAAGTGTCACAAAACCCTAAGGCTCCGTTTGGTACGTGAGATAGGGTCTGGATAGGGTACCTATCCAGACTTATCTCTATGTTTGGTACGTGAGATTTGTATCTCAGGAGCCCGTGTAAAAAAAAAAGAAGCCCGAGCTTATATCCCAGCGCTTTATACATTGTATCTCTCCAAGAACCCCTTTTTGGTATCCTATTTGCACAGTTCTGGGATCAAGTTTACCAAAATAGCCTTCAATTTTGTTGTGGAACGTGAACGGAACAAAATTTTCACGCAACATTTGCTGCCCTAGCCTCCACTGCACAAACATTGATTTATCTCTCCATTCGAAAACTCTTGCCCTAGCCTCCACTGCAATTTCACCCGTAACGAAGGCTCATTCATCCTCTGCGTTTCTACGTTACTGAGGTGAGTGTGTTTCTTTCATCTTTTCTTCTATTTCCTTTTTTTTCTTTTCAGTTGTTGTATGTTGTTCTTGTAACTGGGGTGTGTGCGTGGAGAGGGGATGGCAAAGGGTGGTACCGACATGCCTAACCTCGCTGTGCGGGCCAGCGGCGGCTGAGGAATGAGGAGATTTGAGGATTATATATATTCGGCAATTTCCGGTGAATATATGGTAATTTTAGAAAGCTCGCAGCATGAATATATGGTAATTTTAGAAAGCTCAATAATCTCTCAGTTGTTTTCTAAATTACTGTGTCAGAGATCCCTTCCATTGTTCTCTTTCCTTTAATTGCACGATGCGATTTTCGTTCAGGAAAAGAGACGAGATAGAGGATGAAAAAGAACGTTAAAAAAATGTTTAAGGCAGTAAATCTGAAAAAGAAGTGAAAAAAATACAAAAGGAGAATAAAGACTTTCTGGTTAAAAAGATGCTTGAATAAACTATTCTTTTATGTTCTCAATTTCCAAAAACTAGAAAAAGAATAAAAATAAATAAAATCATTATCTACTACCTCAACTAGAAAATGTCTGGGAGCGAACTGCGGGCCTTCTTTCTGAATTGGGTGCCCTAGCCGAAGGTAGATGTTGGAGGGTAATACAGTCATTTTATCTATTAATCTATCATGTATTCTGGTATATCAAACAAGTTACGTATGTTATCTAGCTTATGTAACATGAGTACCAAACGAGCAGTCATTCTACCAATCTATTTGCTATCCTATCTAATGGGATAGGGAACATATCTTGCTATTACTACCAAACAAGGCCTAACTCTATAGCATCAATCAATGTCGGATTGAGAAATTTTGAGTTCAATTATCATTTATCACCATCCCTAAAAATACACGTGACAATAATTTGTCATATTAGGATGGCCTATTGCCAAAATAGGTTTTTTTTTGGAGGTTAAAGGTTACAGGTTCAAATTTCACAAACAACTTATAAGTGAAGTTTATCGTGAAATAAAAAGTTTGATTACCTTTTATGTGTAGTTTGGAATTTATTCAATATAATTTGCAGTAAATTTTTTTTTATGATTTGCAAACTAAGATTTATTCAATACAAACAATTGACTTTATAATATAACTATGTTCACCCATTGAAATACAATTAAATATAGATATGGTCTTCTGTACATCCGTCTATATGTGCGAATTTTGATATTTTTCTTCAGTGTAAATGATATTTGATACTTTTCTTCGATGCAAATGATACTTAAGCAAATGAAACCTTTTTTTAGTGTAAATGATATTTTTATCATTTCGCAAGGTGTAGACGGATATACAAGAGTTTTTGTATTAAATATATGCGGGAGATGGCCTGGTAACACTTAAAAGTAATATATAATAATTTAAAAACTATGATGCTTGGCTACTAGAAATATAAAAAATATTATTTACTTTCGGAAACATGGAACTATCTTTTGAGGAAAACAGTTGATGAATAAAGTCACCAAGAATTAACAATAGAGGGGTTTAACCGACTTAAGTAGAACATAGTGGAGGGGTTTAACCGTCTCAAGTAACAAATCCAAGAGAGAGAAGTGGATATAGTTATAGTTAGTTAAAGTCAAATAAAAAGTCCGAATTAAGAGAACGAAGGAAGCTTAAATTATCCACAACAGAGACTAAGAATACCAGTTGGTCGTAAAAGATCAGTTCCATTTACATTTGTTTCGACGCGTGCTCAACTGCTTGTGATTTCATATGCTCAGAAGAAGGAACGCCTCAATTCAACTCCCGCCGACTCCGGATGCAGAAATGGAGCGAACTCTTGAGCCGACTATTCAAGAAACAGTCAATATAAAGGTTTCTATTTTCTCTCTCCCTCAGAAATTTGTTTATTTTTCGCAAGTTTTAACCAGTGAACTGTCGAGACAAGTTTTAGGAATTTTTTAGATTTAGGTATTTATTTGTTGATTTCTTACTTAGTTGCTGGAGAGCGGAGAAAAGGAGCGATTGAAGGAAGTGTTAATAGAGAGGCTCATGGAATGTGGCTGGAAAGATGAGATGAAAGCCCTCTGCAGGTTCTGCTTAGACCTTCTTCATTTAATTAATATTTTTAGAGAAATTTAATGCATTTGTCAACTATTCTTGATTGCTCGAGGCCCACTGTTATACATTGTCTGGTAGAGAAGATTAGGGACTTGGGAGGCGCTTTTACCAATTTAAATTCCAAACATGTTTTATTTCAAAAGCTGAATTAAATTAGCAATTTGGAACGTCTGAAATAATTCAGGCTTTTCGTTGTACTAATGGAATTAAAACATTTTTATCATTCTTATTGGTTGCACAATAATTCTTCTAGACTCGTGGGAGGTTTGAGTTTTTGATTCGGAGTATGTTTGAATTAAGGACTTCAATTTAATTTGTTTTATGGTGGTGATTAGGGATGTCAACGGTGGGCTTTACCCGGACCAGAACTAATATATTAGTATTAGTATTGGTTCTGGTTCTGGAACCGGTCCAATAAATACTAGACCCGGACCGGACCCGGACCATTAAGTTATGGATCCGGACCGGGTATTATCCAATGCTAACCGGTTACCCACTGGGCTGCTTATACCACTACAAGCCTACAATCCCTCATACAAGCCTACAAGCCCACTGGAACGTCCCAGTAAAATGAGATGATTATATATTTTTGTAGGTGATTTGCAAATTAAATTTGTTTTTTATGTTTTTATACCCCCACCAAAATTCTCAACTTTGGCAAAAATTGATCTTTGGCTCATACAACATTTTTCTTGAATAATGAATTTGTGGAAATATTGACTGAACAAGATTATTAGGTTTTGTGAAAAATTTATCGGTTTTAATTTACATGTTTTTGGTAAATGTTGGTTTTAGTAAATTAATTAATATTTCGTAATTACACTCAAATGTAAAATGCTCTTACAGAAAAAGTGGATATGTAATGCTCAATTTAAAAAAAAAAAAAAAAACTGACCAGGTCGGACCGGAACCGGACAAAACGGGTCGGGTCTTGATCGTTCGGGTCCAAGTGGTTCTGGAACCGGAGCCGGAACCGGAACCGTTGTTTTAAAATTTAATGGGCTTTGAACGGTTTCGGATCGATCCGGGTAAAGACTGCCCGTTGACATCCCTAGTGGTGATTGGCAAAATGCAGGAATATCGAATGCTTAAATATTACATTTTCCATTTTCCATTTCTTGGCCATGCCTCTCATTTTCCTTCCACGTCTTTTTTCTTCCCAACTCTAATTTAATCATGGATTCTAAATTCCTTACTGCATCAATAGCTTGAAATTTTTTGTGCTATTTATTTGACAGGGAGTTTGCAAGGAAGAAGGGAAGGGATAATGTAACTGTTGACGAACTTGTCAGTGTCATAACTCCAAAAGGGAGAGGTGGGTTTCTCCATTGATTTCTGTTCTCAAGGACTAATGATTTGCTTCTTAAATTACATGGATTGTGTTATTATCTTTGGGTTTTTGTTCCTTCTTTCTTACTCTCATTTCTAAGTAGTGCGTATATTCTGATTTGTTAGTAGGGACATGTTTCAATGCTTCTATCTTTTGAACATGTCTTTTATGGCATGTAAAGTACCAATGTCCTTATTGTATTGCGTTTGTCTTATTGTGAATGTAATATACACGTGACTTTCTAGATTCTGGTTTCCTATAAGGGTTCAAAGCTGGAGGTAGCTAAATGTGATGGATCTCATTAACACAATGTAATCCAGAACAATGAACAGAAGGAGAGAATATAAAGTTGTTAGATTTGTTAAAAAATAATTATATTGCCTTCTTCTAGAAATTCAGCGGAGAACCAAATTTCTTTTTCTAGTAGGCGTTATTCATTATCTTTCGTTAGGTAATTTTGTAATAATAATAATATGATAAACTTTATCCAGCATTTTTCAGAATATGAATGATAGTGTAATTTTGAAAATTTGATAGTGAGCTTAGTTTATCTATTTAGTACAATTACCTATAAATAAAACATAGATGCAACTGCTTTGACTTACCACTGACGTTGGTTATGACCAAAGAAATACCAGCAAATCTCAGGGTTCACAGTACATTCATAGCATAGCGAGCATGTGGACAGCTTGAACATGGGCAGAAACATCAAATGTCGACTCGTTAAAGATTAGTGGAAAGCTAGGATTCATCGATGAAGTTTGTAGGACATGTCAGGGGTAGGCTGACAAAAGCTTTGCAGTTAAGGTTCCAAGTATCGAGTGTGATTACTGAATTGAATAATTATAGGGTGACTTGAGTTTAAATAATAGAACTTGTTTATTCTCTTGCATACGCTTTCATAAGGGGCAAGATGTCTTATATCTTCAAAGTTGAGTAGCAATGCTCACCCAAATCTTCTTGGTCTTTTTATCTTCTGTTGATAGATTTATTAAGTTCACCAGTCCTGACATTTATTCCACATATAACTTTTCCAAAACAAAGAAGTTAGACCTAGAACAAACAGTACAGATTTATCCTCAAAAGACAATGCGAAGTAAAATAAAATTATGTGTTCTTTTATGTGCACAGTTTGTGACTAGATTTGTTAACAGCAGCATTTGTTACTGGTGAATTTTCATTTTTGACAGTACTTCAGGAATATTGATGAATGAAAATTTTGTTGCTGAATATCAGAAGGATAATCTTTCTGTCTTATTAGTTCTTACCCTTACCTGAAAAAGCTAAGAATGCCGCACGCCACGTGTAGCTATCACTATGACTACCTATGAAGCACGGGACGGGGATGAAATACGGGAACGATATGATACGGGGACGAAAATAAGTCAATTTTCCAAAAATGAAGATATGATACGTCAAAAATACGTTCTGTATTTTATATTTAATATATATTTTATATATAATAAATATCAATAATTTATCAAAAAATACGCAAACACCACATAATTCATAACAAATACCCCATAATCCATAATAAAAATAAGTACATAGCAAATAAAAAGATGTCTTAATACATTAATAAACAGAAAACACAAACTAAAGACTAAACCAAGTAAAGAAATTGGGTTTGAGTTCCCAGGCAATGGTGACGGAGATCCCAGGCAACGGCGAGCCCAGGCAACGGCGAGCCCAAGCGACGGCAAACCCAGCGGCGGCGAGCAGTGGCGATGCTGCCTTCAAACATGACGAACAGAGAGCTGCGACGGCTTCACTTTCGAACACGACGGAGACCCCAGGCGACGGCGACGGCGAAACCAAGCAGAGGCGAATTAGGTGGTGGAGAAATTGGGTTTGAGTTTGTGAGAAGATCGAATTTGGCGTTTTTTTAACTAGGGTTTCACGTATTTTTTCTTGGTCAACGTATTTGACCGTATTTTTGTTATAAAAAGTCAACAATATGCCTCTTCAAAAAATACGTTCCCGGGGACGTATTTCCGGCGTATTTTGCCGTCCCGTCCCCGTCCCCGGGACGAGTACGCCCCCCCAGGGAGGCGTCCCCATGCTTGCTAGATGACTACTCTATCCCACACTTTCTCGATAGCCTTGAGCAAATAAACGAACTACAGGCATCATCAGTTTCTGTAAAATTATTCCATGTGCTTTACAGGGCTTAAAATTCTTTTTAACATGCCTTTACTGAGAACCTACCTTCCTTCACTTTTCACTCCAGAATCCCAATTAACTCGGAAGATTTTGGTTGATTATCTGCTTCTCTGCTTTTGTGTTCAAAGGATATTGCTGCAAGTTCAAGCTTTCACAATCACCTAATGTCTCGAGGCTCAAGTATTTATTATATTTTCCACCTATACTTTGCTCCAATTATGCTCCAAAGCATGCATATATACCAGCAGCCTACTATCAATATTTCCTGGCTTTTTTGTCTTATTTATTTAGCATTACATTCTATTTTGCTCCAATGTTGCAGCATTTCTACTTTGCTTAGTTTGTATGCGTTAGTTATCACCACGATGGGAAAAATATGAGATGACATTGACAAGTAAAGAAAAAACCTGGCAAATGGTTTGATGTTGATCTAGAGAAAAATGCTGATAAAAACATTCAGCACTTAATTACCTTGCAGTATTGGATTTGTCATTTTTATTAGGAAAAGACTCGATTAATTTATCTTAGAAAGAGGTTGCTCTAGACATCATTTAGGAACGGCTACTGGTCAGGTTTTGTATCCAGGCCTTGATGCCGGTTTAAACAGGTTGCTGCACCAGCTTATATCTGGTCAGGGCTTTTGGTTCGACGTATCCTGTATATAAAGTATTCACTTTAAAAAATACTTATGAAAAATTGAAACTAAGTATATAGTTTTCAGTTTAATAGTCTTATTTTTTTCTGATCTAGATCAGTCTGGTTTCCAATTGTGAACATTTTATTTCATATTATGAGAAAATGAAAACATCAGTAAAATTTAAAAACGAGTTTGCTGGTTGGACCTGTATCTGATAATACAGCAGGTTAGGTACAGGACCAAGTTCCGAGTTTTTCTTAGTGGGGTAGGCTTTGGTTTTTGGCTAAACTTGCATTGCTGCTGTTCCCTAACTTTATTTCTATTGTTTGACTGAGACATTTAATTTAAATGACACTGACAGCACTTGGGTGTGCCGACCTTACCTTGTTTGCCATCCCTAACATCACTAAGAATTAATTGAGACAATCAGCTGGAACCATATTAAATTTGTACAAACCTTAGTAGCAAAGTTCTGTTTTTCCTTGGATAATTAGTTAACGGGATAACAACATATTTTAGCATTACTACAAAATAGAAATTCTTCATGATGATAGTTCTGGTCCCAAAAACAAAAGCAGAAACAAGTCTAGCAAAATATCAGCAAGGGTAGCCAAAAAAAGCTCAAGTATCTTTTGTTTTGCAAGTGTTCTGGACATAGACAACATATAAGGTACCACATCATCAGCATATCTATCAAGATGTACATGCCACTAAATTATATCAATGAGATAGTCGGTTTCTTAGAATTTTTTATCAAAAACCTGATCCTTGTGTGTTATAATAGTGGAATGGGCTGCCATCAGTCATGATTCAAAGGACTCTCTGGTCTGGAGAAATCAGGAAGAGAAGAAGTATAAAAAGCAGGTTCAAAATCGGGCTTTAATGTATCAGATTATAGCTTCTTTTTTTGTTTGGCAGTGGCTGTGGATATTCTGTCCTATATTTGTATTATATCCAAAAAATGGAAAAAGATGTGACTTCTATTTTTTTACAGAACTCTGAAATGTTTGGATGACTTTTGGTTGGAGAAGAAAGATAAATTAAGTTTAAAAAAGGGAACATTTTAGGTAAAACTATACTGTTAGATAAGAATGTGTTTGGCTTTGTTTTGACTTTTGAGAGGAGAAACTGGGAAAAACAGATTCCCATTGTTTCAATAGAGACAGTAAAAAACATAGCATGGTTGTGTTTAACCAAGACGAAGGCTTATTGGGTTATTTTATTTTATTGATGTTAGTTGTAAGAAATGCTCTGGAAGATATTATGTTTCGTTACTTCAAGCATTTTCTACCTACAGGCAAACATAAACCTGTTTCTGTTCAAAATTTTTGGCATAAGGGAGTTGCTTAGCATGAGCGAAGTTGGTCATATTTTATTTTCGCATGGTTTCCTACCATCAATCTTCCAACTGAAGGCTGCAGAGTATTCTCTGTTTGTGATTTAGTGGAGGCCACATTTTTGGTAGTGATCACAATGTTTGGCTTCCTTTAAACTTGCATAAATTCTTTAGTTGTCACTCTGATACATATTGTGGAGATTAGTTGAAGATGAACCTTTTCATAACTGATGCTTGTAAAAGTTACTTTGTTGCAGTATATTTAAGAAGTAGAAGAATCTTTATTTATTCTAGTGATAAGTTATCTGGTTTAACAAACCTTTGCTTGGATAAGTCAATAAGCTGAGCTCATCACATTAAAAAACTATGATGAGCAACTTTGTTGGATAAGGGTGAAATTTCCCTAACTGTGCCTACTGTAACTTTTCGTGGATAACCCCATGGCATGTTATTATTTTGGCCTTCAGTGACTAGTTTTTTAAAACGTAATTATGTATCACATGTACAAAGTTGGAATATGATATATCAGTCTCTTCCTTGTTAGTGTATCAAAATATACATGGAATCAATTTATTGATTTTATCATTCATAATCCACAAACAAATCAACCCATCGAATTAGAGTATACCATGGAATTAGATGCATCAAAACTCCTCCCTAGTATGATTTTGTTAATCTGTTTTTCTTTTTTTTGTATTGCTTCATTTTGTAACATTTGACCTTTTCGTATCCAGCTTCTGTCCCTGATTCAGTAAAAGCAGAAATGTTGCAGCGAATTCGCTCATTTCTTGCATCAACGGCTACTTGATGTGGAAGAAACTTGTACAAGCAAGAGTTGTACGATTGGAGGGAAATGCGTAGATGTTACACTTACACACACACTATGCCCTCCGGATTCAGATGAGCACTGTTGGGACTGGCAGTCAATAGAAATTTGATGGAGGACAGATGGCTGTTATTAATCGCAGGATACAAGTTTGGTTGGTCACTGGAATGGTACATCTAAACTGAGATTGGCTTGTTGATGATAGATAGAGCTTAGTTATTTTATTAATTTTTGTGATTAAAGCTGAGATTAGTGAATAAACAGTTGTTATTAGCTGTAGCCTGTAGCATTGTTTGTCTGTTATTGGATGTTGCTGATTAGTGGTTGAGGGTGATGATGTTGGGAAACAACAAATGCGAAGGAGATTCACATATATAGCATGGCATTAGTTAATTTATGCTGCAAATCATAGCAGAAAATAGAATGTGCAGGAAGAAAATCCTTGTTTTTTTGTGACCATTATATTTTAATTTGATAGAGAAATGTAGGAGTATGTCTAATTCTGGAAAAGATATATTAAAAGCAGTGGGGTTACTTTTCCTCTTAAAGTGAATGCAGCTGAGTCATGTAGGTGGACCTTTTGGGCATAATATTATCGATGAAATATGAGATGTATTTGTGGAGAAGTAGTCCCACAAAACAACAACTTTCTCTTTGTGTCAATGGGTATCAGGCTGGCAGATTCACTTTTACATTAGTGGAAACAAGTGTTCATTAGTTTCCCAGTCTAGACATCTCATTGGCGCAACCATGCATCGGAAACGAATCTTATTTCTTATTATTTTCGTTATTTCTATATTGGTAGTAGCATATACTAACTCGATATGCCTTGTTGTTCGTCGTATCAAATATGAGATAAAATATTATTTTGAAAAGGGCACATATAAGTTTGTCCTAGTAATTTGCGACTTTTTAGTTGATATTTAAACCGAATTATATTTTTTATTATAATTCTTTGCATTTTAAAATAAAATATATTAATGTTTTTTCGATGGAATTTTGGCGTTCATTGCATCTGCATCGACTTTGAAGCACGATTCCAACCACACTAGTGATCTAATGACAACGGATTGTCTTTTGTTGATAAGCTTTTTGCATGTAGAATACATTAGACTTTGGTTTAGTGACATTTGGCCACATCTTTCAGATATAATTATGACGATGAATAGATAATGCTACAATATAGCGCTAGAATCTTTTAGGCGTAATTACGGGCACTTCGGTGATCGGATGATAATGAGCCGCCTACTATTGGAGAGCTCTTTAAATGTAGAGTACATTAGGTTTTGGTCTTGTGACATTTGGTAACCTTTCAAGTGTAATTTTTGTGATGAATATATACTGCCACCATAAAGCTTTAGGTACAGTTCCGCCGTTGATCGACGCCCTAAGAGGTGGCGACATTGAGGAATGACGTTGTCTTATTATTTTCATGTTTTTCTTTATCTATGTGCATTCATAAATGGCTCTTCGACGTACAGATGAATGTTAGAATTCCACGAGATTGATATTAATAGATTTTTTCTTTAAATATTGGGGATTAAAATAATAATATGTTTAGGTTAGAATATTATCTAAAAACGTCGCAAATTATTAGTACATACTTATTCTTTAAAAAGTGAAAAAGAATAGCATCTTACATGTGTGTTGATGGAATATGCTGAAATTTAGTCTGTGGGATTAAAGTATTGAAAGATTTGGTGCAGGCTGTTCCACTAATGAGACGTTTGTTTTGTCATTGTCCCCGGTGATGTTCCCAGAAGAATCAAGCTAAAATATTACGTATCCATCGAAAAAGACTGATCGCTTTTTAAGATATAAATCATATAAAACGCATTATTAATTAGGGTAATCGGATTCTGTAACTATGAAGCTTTCGATTTCCTCCTAAATTGTGACTTAGAGCTTGCCGCAATATTAACTATTCTAGGAGTTGATTAATGTTTTTAGAAAACATATTACAAGGCAAGACCAGATTAAGAAAAGTGAGAATATCAAACGAAATGTTAATGATGCTTGCATCATTCAAAGGCATGCTTAAGGGAAAAAAGAAGGAAGGAAGTGGAATACATGAAATGAGCTAGTGTTCATCGAACCTCTCGAATTGATTTCGAACCATCTAAAAATTTGAGTTGTATCGTGCAACACTCCAAATTTATAATTCAAAAATGCTATATTTTTTTAAATAGCTAATGCAGAAACAAATTAAAGTGGTTTTTTTTCTATTGAATAAAATTACCAAATAATGAATCCAACAAACTCAGTCTAAACTTCGCACGACAGAACTGATGCAACCAACAATCCAAAGCAAACTACGCAAGATCTAATAGCATGAGATAAGTTGGAATTCTAGTAACTCAAATCCAACAACGATAATAAAGAAAAAGAAATTAAACAAAGTAGCATAAGTCTTGGAATGAACTAAAAGCGACATAACACCACTAGGCACACTCATACCGTTACACCGCTCCACGATCATTGACCTGAAAATATTTTATAAAAAGGAGTGAACATAAAAACGTACTCAGTGGTGGGAAACAAGGAATAACATTATTTTTTTCCAAATGTGTATACATCGCAGGAAAGTAATAACCAATCATACTCAGCCTCACCGGCATGTCCACTTGCATACTCACTGCATGCAATCAATATCATATCCGGCCTCATCGGCCTAGAAACCCTACCTCACCGGCATAGAATATACACGTAGCCAATGACTCACAGTCAAAGCTCAGCTTCATCGGCTTAAAATCCTACCTCACTGACATAGGATATACACGTAGCCAATGACTCACCGTCAAGGCTTTCCACTTGCATACTCACTACATGCAATAAATATCATATCACAATCCAAACCACAATATACACCTTGGACATCAAAGAATATTTCTCAAACCAATTTCATATTCACAATAAATATGTTTATTCCCAATCACATATTTGTAAGTTAAAGAAGATATCACCCACCTTATTGTCGAGCACAAAATCAAAATCAAATCAATTCGGAGACGAGGATCCTAGTTGCACCGCACCTAATTCAATAAATACAAATAATCTTATAATGGCCTATAAAGAAATCTTAAATACTTAAACCTAACTCTAATTGAAATAATTAAATCAATATGAAACCAATTAAACTACTACTACTACTACTACATTACCCAACCTTTCTTTATGAACTAGCGTAATAGCCTATTAGCCAACACTTATCCCCACACTTTGTTATAGTAAAACATTTTAATAAATAAATGCTTAAGAATTAACTTAACGACAACACTAAAAAATCTCTTTATTTAATTGTTTACAAATGCATCTAATACGTAAACTTTTGATGGCCAAATTTTTAATGATTAAACAATCCGAACTAATTTACAATCATTATAATTAAACCAAATTTCATAGCTAATAGAGACACTATTTCACAAATTGAATGAACATACATAGGTTTGTTTGTCGTGCATAAATCTGGGACTAATGTTTGTATGCATGTAGTAACATAGTCAGACTAAAAAAATATTACTTGTCATTGATTCCAACCTAATTTGTTTTTGTAAGACTTGAGCACATAAAAAGGCAACACTTTTCCTAATTTTTTTATAGATTAACAAAAAAAAACTTAGAACAACGATAGAAAAGAAAACGAGGGTGAGTGGTACATCTGATATTTGTTTTCTTGCTTTGGTACGTAGAGAAGAAAAAACAATTAAAGATTAAAGACCCATGTTTATACTAGTCGATGCAAGAGTTGGATACTAATTACAAGTCTTAAGAAACCTATCGCTTTTAGAGTTTATTGTTATTTGCAACTATAGAAAGAGATAAAGATAAATATTAATCTTTTTCTTGATAAGCAAGAAGGAGTGATACGTGTTGTATGAAACTTACAACCTAACCTCACAAAATTTCTTCCAATTACTTATTCACAAATTTGAATTTGGGCCCACGAAATGAAAGGTGGGTAAAAAGTTTTAGAAATTTTAGTTTTTATCGATTATGAATGTTTTATTGATTATAAATAATTAAACAATTGGGCCTCAAAGGAAAGAAATATATGAGCTCAAAACATATAATTTTAAGTTCTTTTATAACAAAATAAAAAGGTTGAACTAAAGCCATTTTTTATAATTAGAAGCTCATTTTATAGCCAAGGGTGCAACTACAGACTCTCTCAAGTACAACGTAAAAAAAATATCGAGCATGTCAAATATTCACAAATTCAATGCAAATTATTTTAAAAATTAAAGCAAATTAATGCAAGCAAAAAGTGGGTGTTACACATCGTATCAACTACTGATTTAATTGCTCAATTGTCAAGCATCTTATTATGAATTTGACAATAAGGGAGAACAATCCAGACAATGAATTTCGAATATCCTCAACCAATTCCGAATTTCAACAGTGGATGTATGTCTAAATCTTAGGTCCCACCTAACAGGGTTGAATTGCAATAAGTTTGAGACACTTTAAAGATTGATTCTAATTTGGAACAAGGTCTAAAGTTTGAGATTTGGATTGCAATTATCTTTTTTTTTTAAATTCTCGAACTTTGCATTAGGTTTCAATTATGATTCACGAGTCAAGATCGAGAATTAGAAGTTTGGAAAGTTGAATCACCTTGCTTCCCGTCTGGAATATATAATAAATGAGTTGGATTTTTTTTATGACCTAACAATAAAATTTCTTCATAATCCTTTGAGCTGATTAAACTTTCCGACATTGAATTCTCAATTGTGGATCAAAATTGAGGCTTTCTACAAAGTTTAAGATTTTTGAAAAATAGACAAAAGTTCATGGCATTTTCTAAAAAGGCTCTAAAGTTCGAATCATAAACTATGGTAGAATAAGTTTGACGACTACACACTAATTGTTCTTTAACAAAAGTCAATATTCCTTTCATTCGGGAAAAAGAAGATTAAGAGGGTTTTGGCTAAACTTATTTTAAAGAGTTTATAAGATATTTCAAGAGCTTATAAGACATAATGTTTGAAGAGCTTATAAGTTGTCAAAGTGTTTGGATAATTGAGTTTATAAGCTAGAGAAAGAATCATGCGTTAGAGAGAGAAAATTATAATTAGAGAGAGAAAATTGACGAGAGGTGAAGTCGATAGTTTGTATGTAGAAAATAACGAACCATAGTAAGGTTATTTTGGTAAATTCACTGTTACTTATAAGCTTATGAAAAAATAAGTTGAGGTTGAACTACTTATTTTTAGGGGAGCTTATAAGATGTTGGAGCTTATTTTCACAGCTTATAAGCTGTTTATGAGCTTATTTTACCAAACACTTTGCATGAGTTTATAAGTTCCTAAACAACTTATAAACTATTTTGAAGAGCTTATAAGCTTAGCCAAACACCCTCTAAGAAATGTCATTCCAATAAATATATAACTAATCTCTCTCTCTCTCTCTCTCACACACACATGCACACAAAAACTCACACACATTTAATTTACTTTTACCAACTTAGAAGCGGATAGATAGTCACTAGGATGGTAATGGACCAGAACCTACTAAATTCATATTTAAATTCAAATTTTTTGTTTGGGTTCGAATCCAATCCAAAACTATTGAATCCAAAATATAAAATCCAGATCTATAGGATCCACAAAGTCCACGGATTTGACCCGAATCCATATATTTTTCTTCTAACATAATGCCTAAATTAACAAAAAATCACAATAACACAATTACATCAATATAATCATCTAATCCACAATAGCAACCATTAAAAAAGTAAGCCATTACACCATTAATCATAAAAATATATATTACAATTATCTAAATAAGTTATAACTCTGAAATATTACAATCATCTAAGTGGCAACATGACACATCCAAGTTCCAACAACATATACTTATAGCAAAGCAAACAATAATCTTCAAAAAAAAATCTATGTTATACTCTCAACATCCTAAAGAAGACAATAAAAAAATATCATACAGAATACATACTTATTTCAACAATATAAACATGTAACGGAAGACAATCAATTAGCATATGTTTTAGAGAAGTTGAAGTAAAAATGGGGAACAATTGAGTATATGTTTGGACAAGTTCAGGAAAAAAATTAAAGAATTATATTTAGGGTTAGAAATTTAATTACAATATATATATATATATATATATATATATATATATATATATATACACGAGTTATAAATTATAATTGTTTTATCTCACTATTATTGACGGATCCGTGTTATGTAAGTTATTTGTAATTTATTTTTAGAATTATAATTACAGAGATATAAATATAACTATGGATCTTGACCGGATCTGGATCTTAAAAATAAACTCCTATTCAATATCATTCAATTACATTTACTTTTCAAAAATATTATACTAGGATCCATATCCGAAATTTAGGAGTGCGATCCAGATCTGATCTAAATCCGTCGGATTCAAATTTTTAAAGAACCAAATTCTAAAGATAAATCTGAATCCATAGATCTGAACCGGGTCCAAGATCGAGTGTCATCCCTAACAGCCATTCCCACAATTCAGTTACAAGCTTTAATTAACTTACTCGCACACACATTTGATTTACTTTTTCCAACTTAGAAGTTAGAAGCGCATAGACAACCAAAATTCAATTACAAGCTTTAAATAATATTCCCTCCATCCTATTTAAAATATTTCATTTTCTTTTTGGATTGTCTCATTACAACTATCATTTTCTATTTTAAAAAATAAGTGTGAGTCATACTCATTTTTTATCACTTTAACTATTTTATAAATTTCTTCTAAATACTTATCTTAAAAAAATGGGACGGAAGTGTATTAATTTGTCATACTCTTATATCGAGTTCGGTGGGGCCGCGGCGTGATAACACTTTGAGCGGTTACGTTTGAATTAAAGGATTTGAAAATGGATTGTAAAATTTTAAAATATCGAATTCATTAAGGAATATCAGATTGATCATTACAATTTTCTATGATAGAATATCTATCCAACTTATTTTTAAACTATCTTTTGGTCATGAATATGAAATTCACTTATTAGGTAAGCATTTACAATTATCCCTTCAAACCAAATCACCCACAATACAAAATTATTGGCAATAAATCTACATGAGAAAAGACAACTAAGCTAGTTATCGGTTGTAACTTAACCTTAATCTCCTCTACTTAACACACACACACACACCATGTCATGTACATAAAATAAATTAAGTTAATATCTAAAGATTGTTAGTGATATATATAAAACCAAAATAAAAATACCATTAAAACGGATAATTCCGTTTAGTTAACCAGAAAATGGATCTTAAAAGTTGAAATATCTTGAAGGACGAACGAGGCTTGTACAAAGTAGTGTCGGTACCAACATATCTATTGTTTTGCTTCTTAAACTAGTAGGCAACAATACATATAAATTATTTATTCTTAAACTCTAGATTAAACTTATCGAAATCATAAGAATCTAATAGTATATCAAAGAAACTTTAGTTGATTTAAAAAGCATTATACTAATCAAAAGTATAATGATTCATTAATCCTTCTCTCCACTTTCCATTTCCTATAAATAAACCTAATACATCTCCAGAAATTTCCACTGCCATCAACATTTCGATCAAACATATATCCTTCAAATAAACATTATGGAGCCAATTTTGTTTACTTTCTTCATCTCATGTTTCCCGACCTTCTACCAAACTGCATGCTCTCTCTCTCTTCTTCTTCTCTCCTACTGCATATTCATCTCATTCTTCTCAAACCTATGTGCCTCACCAGGTGGTTTTGCATGGCGAAACTATCACCAAAACCCTACAAACCAACTCAAGGGCCCTAAATTCTCTTGGCCTTTTCTAGGATTTCTACCCCACATGGGCCCTCTGGCCCACCGTAGGCTCGCGTCGGTAGCGTGTGCGCTGCGGGCCAAGCGTCTCATGGCCATAGGCCTCGGCTTTGAGCGCGTGGTGATCAGCAGCGACCCTGAGACCGCGAGGGAGATCCTTTGTGGGAGCGCGTTCTGTGACCGCCCTATAAGGGACTCCACGCGTCTACTCATGTTTGACCGTGCCATTGGCTTCTCCCCCTCGGGAAGCTACTGGCGCCACCTCCGTAGAGTAGCCTCCACCCACATGTTCTCCCCGAGGAGGGTGGCCGGTCTCGAGGGTTTCAGGCAGGCTGTCGCGGATAACATAATCCAACGGGTGGAACAGGAGATGGCGGGGACGGGGTTTGTGGAGTTGAGAGGGATTCTTCAAAAGGCCTCTTTGGACAATGTGTTGGAGAGTGTGTTTGGGATTGGTGATTTAGGGTTTGGTCGTGAAATTGGGGATGAGTTGGGTGTGATGGTTAGAGAAGGGTATGAGCTCTTGGGAGAGTTCAATTGGGCTGACTATTTTCCAGTAGGGTTTTTGGATATTTTTGGGGTGAGGAGAAGATGCCATAAATTGGCAGGTAGGGTTAGTGAAGTTGTGACTCGGATTATAAAAGAGAGGAGAAAAGAGGGAGATTTTAAAATGAGGGATGATTTTCTTAGTGTTTTGCTTTCTCTGCCTCAAGAGGATCTACTTACTCATGCAGATATGGTGGCTGTGCTCTGGGTATGAATTTCTTGATTTTATTTGCTATAATTTCGTTAGTTTGTTTAGCATTTGAAATTTCGAATTCCGTTAGGGTGATGATAATTAAATTGTGTGCATATTGCACAAAATTTTAAAAGTTAATTAATTGCTGGATTAATCAAAATTGACTCCCGTGTTTTGGGACTAAAAATGTTGTCCCTTTTGCATTTAAAAAACCCAAGCATGCATCTATCTTAATTCTTCTTTACTTATTGCTTATTATGAAGTTGAAAACCCAGCTCTATGTTTGGAAAATAAAACCAGTATATTAATGAAAAGGGTATACAAGAAGATGTCTTTACGATATAATTTTTTCAATTAATTTTTAAGTCTTTCTTTTTACCTAACTGATATTTTAAAGTTATCGCCATATATGAGAAGTTCAGCCTTTTTGTTACATACGTTGTCGCTTACTTTATCCATATCAGTTAGTATAATTAAAGAACGTAAAATTGACCATAGGAGGTCAAAGGCAATAAAGTATATATAATTTGCAAAACCTTAGACCAAAAGGCTTTTGATTGCAGACTACATCATTATTTTGGCACTTTGTTATTTGTGTGGGTAAATCTTTGTGCATATTTACTTTGTTTTTAATAGAATCCGAGGAAACATGCATAAACCACTCCTAGCTAGTTGTGCTATTATAGTTAAACCAAGCTAGCCATGCACCAAATCTTCATTAATTAATTGCTTTCCTTTTCTTAAAGTTCTTAATAATTTGCGTTACATCATGTACATACATGTATTCTTTACTTTTGTCCTTATCTATGCATTCAGGAGATGGTATTTAGAGGAGTAGATAATATTTATATTCTCCTCGAATGGATTATGGCAAGAATGGTTCTACACCAAGATATTCAAGCAAAGGTGCGACATGAAATCGAAGTTAATGTTGGCCATGATAAACGAATTGCTGAATCACATATTTCGAATCTCCCATATCTTCAAGCCGTTGTCAAGGAGGTGCTCAGACTCCACCCGCCCGGCCCGTTACTCTCATGGGCCCGTCTTGCTGTCCACGACGTCCACGTGGACAAATGCTTTATTCCAAGTGGCACGACGGCTATGGTCAATATGTGGGCCATAGCTCATGACCCGACGATTTGGCCCGACCCGTGGGCCTTCAGGCCCGAAAGATTCATGGAAGGAGACTTCTCCATTATGGGATCGGATTTGAGGCTCGCTCCATTTGGGTCGGGCCGACGGGTCTGCCCCGGGAAGGCCCTCGGGCTGGCTACGGTTCACCTGTGGCTAGCAAGAATTCTGCAAAATTTTCAATGGCTTCCGCGCCGGCCCGTTAATCTTGGAGAATGTCTAAAACTCTCTCTTGAAATGAAGAAACCATTAGTATGTCATGCAGTCACCATAAGTTGAAATTTTGGAAACAATTTGAACATTGGAAAGACAAAAGGTTAAACCCGTTGGAATTATTACTTCAATTTTGTTTCACAATTACTAGATGGATTTTTTTGACTTAAATGCCTGAACATTAGAAATACAAAAGGTTAATGGCGCATCCAAAGCATAGACCAACCCAAAATCAGGCTTTTCCAGACTGCTCTTGGGTTCTTAAATATTCAGGTCGTTCTGAGTCTAAAATAATGAATCCAGTCGACTTAGAGGTGTTTGGCTAACCTTATTTAGAGAGTTTATAAACTCCAACATTTTATAAGATGTTTTCAAGAACTCACAAGATGTAATGTCTCAATAGCTTCTAATTTGTCAAAGAATTTTGATAATTGAGTTTATAAGTTGGAGTAAAATTATTAGCTAGAAATATAAAATCATCGCTAGAGTGAAAAAATTGAACAATATTAAATTGAAAGGTTATATGTTGGAAATAACGAACCATAATATGGTTATTTTTGTAAATTATTATTTATGAAAAAATAAATTGGGATTGGGGAACTATTTTTTGGAGAGCTTATAAGCTACTGGAGTTGATTTTCATAACTTATAAGTTATTTAAGAATTTATTTTATCAGACACTTCTTAAGAGCTTATAAATTATTTTGGAGAGCTATAAACTCAACTAAACACTCTCTTAATCCTAGACCAAACCTATTTTGACATCTTTTTTTTTTTTTTTGATATCATGGGGAACCCGCAGCCGCTACATTGGGTGTGAAATTTTATCGTGTTCAAACAAGTTTACATGAACACTAACGCCATAATTTTTAAGTTTATCATCATGTCAGCAAGACAACAAATGCGAAAACATAATCTAAATGCTTACTCATTATTCTTCTATCGTGTTCAATTCATATTGTGGAAATATTTAGTACTACCAGCATGTTATAGAGATCAAGTTATAGCGAAAATGACAGGTTTTCAGAAAAATTATAAATATTAGCCAAAATATAAATATGAAAAAGTAAAGAAAAAATCAAATCCTGAAGATCAAATGGTATATTACATATACCAACCTATGACTATTTTTTTTAATAAATATCTAATAGAGAACCCCGTTACTTTTGGTGCGTATTGAGTAAACTTATGTTCTTGTATAATAGTTTGCAAATACTTTGGATGTGTATTGGGTAAACCAATGTTCCTATGTAATAGCTTGCAAATCACACGAGACTGGTAAATCATATTTGAAAAATCAAATACGTACTAGGTAAACCTGACGTTCTTGTAAAACAGCCTGCAAATCATACAAGACGAGTAAACCATACTTGGAAAATCAAATGTGACAGACTCAGACTCATAGAAACTTTAATAGTATTCGAAACTGTGATCTTTTGACCATATCCATTTTTATCATTGGGCCGTCCCAAAGGGACTATTTCATAAAAATAACGGAAATATTACGAAACTAAACTAAATCTCTCCCTACTTATCCAAAAAAATAAAAAAATAAAAATAAAAATCAATCACTTAATTTTTAGTGGGCCTAGCTTCAGCGGATTTGGCTTGCCATAAGTTTGTGAACTAAACTGATGCCATGGGGTGTGTGTGTGTTGGCCTAGTGGTAGAGTGGTTAATGTCCGAGGTCAAAGGTCTCGGGTTCGAGTCCACCGTGACGCAGCCTTTAAAATTTATGTATTAAATTACCCAAAAAAAAAAAAAACTGATGCCATGGGATGAGCTTTGTAATTAAGGACTCCGCCATCGGGCCCAAATAGATGCAAGGACACTTCATACATCTTTTTTATCAAATTGGTTTTCAATGTGATTTTAAAAAATATCTCATTCATAGTATGACATTATAGTTTTTAATTAGTTATATATATATATTATTGTAATTAATAATGTTATAAATATAAACCTATCTATTTTCTTTGATATGTATAATTTAAAGAAAATTTTATTTGTTCATCCATTTAGAGAAACCTAACAAAAACATCATGGTCCATTTTCTTAAATCCATGAAAAAGAAAAGCCTTTTCGATCTCTTTTCATTTCCCTCTAATTTTTTCCATTTTCTAATCTTTGGAGGATTTTTTTTAAAAAATCCGCTCGAAAGTATCTCCAATTTGAATTGAGCTTACTAAAGAAATTTGTCGCTCTGTTTTTAGTAAATTGCTTTCAGCAGCTCACTTTCTTGATCTTGCAGATTTTTGAATTCCAGGTACGAATTATTTGCTACATTTATGGTGTTTTTGAATTTGTTTTGTAATTGAGTTGGTATACTCACACTCCAATTCTACAGTGTTCTTTTTTTGTGGTTATTTTATTTTTTCGTTCTTTAGGGTTTATTTTGATTGGCAAGCTGCATGTGGATATGCTAAGTAGTTTTCATTTTTTCCGAGAAAAGGTCTTCTTTTTTTTTTTTCAAATGTTGTTTCTCTGCAAATGGGAGAATTAGTTCTCTGGTTTGGTTATAATGAAATCAGTAGCTAGATATCTGTTGAGCTGCGTTCTGGGATTTATATGTTTTCCTGCAATTTTGCTCAACGATAATAGAAGCTCTATGGCTTCGGCTTTTATTTTTAATTTTTATTTGTTGTCAGTGTTCAACTATCATTTATAAGCTTGTAGGATGTAATTTGCGACAGCGAAGCTCTTGGTGCTGCGGTCGAGGATTCATTTAACCGCTTCGTTTAATTATAATTTTACAGATAAATGAATCTGTTAAGTAGGTTTTTATGCTCGATTTCAATATTGCTGAGTTGATTTTAACAATAAAAGAAAACAAACTTGGAGCTGATTCTTACTGTACCCACTGACGTAGGCAATAACTTCGTCAAATTGTAGCCATTTCTTGTTTCTTGAAATAATTGAATTTAGAAATTGTTGTGCGAGTGTGTGTATTCTGATGGCCTTTTACAAGAGTTTATTTGTAGAGATAGTTAGATTGTTAGTTTGTTAGTTTGTTAGTTGTTAGTTTGTTAAGAGAAGTTAGATTGTTAGGAGTAGTTATTAGTTTGTTAGTTTGTTATTTTAGTTTGTTAGATGCTTGTTTACTTCTATAAATACTCCATGTAATTCACATTTAGAAATGATGAAATAATATCCAATTATTCACAATGTAGTCCAAAGAGCTCTTCCTTTTATTCTCTGCAATTCTTCCTTTATTCCTGTTTTTATTCTTAGATATTCTACAAAATCTTCATGGTATCAGAGCCTTAGGGTTTTACCAGTGAAATAATCGTCCATGGCGGCGGGAAGAACGACTCGGCGACGGGATCAAGGGGCCATGGAGTCCGGAGGAGGACAACCAATCTGCGAGGCTGGTGCAGCAAGACACGGCGCGAGGAATGGTCCCCGATAAGCAAGTCGATTTCGGGAGATCGGGAAGTCATGCCGCTGCGGTGGTGCAACCGGCTCGCGGAGGTGGAGCATCTCCCGTTCACGGCGGAGGAGGGCGAGGTTATGTCGGCGTGGGAGCTCGTCAACGCATCTCGGTCCGACGACGAGGATCTATACTCCCACGACGATGAAGCCGCCCGGACCGGAGACTCGGTCTCGTCGATAATCTGGAGCCGGTTCGGCGAAGAAGATGACGACGGCGGCGGCGATGATGTCAGCGTGGATGAGGATGCAAGACCGTCGCTGATTTCATGACAATGGTGATATAATGTAATATCCCGTAGTTTTAATACTAGATTACGATAATTAATTCCGTAATTAGTATTATTAATTCAATAATTAAAATCTTAATTAGTCAACTCTTGACTTGGACCAAGCACAATTGGATAATTTCTGTATGAGATTCACTGAGCCTTAGTGAATTAAGGAATATAATTTTCAATATTCCTTCGAACGTAATTTTCAACGTTGAATGAATTCGACGTTTACGTCTTACAGTATTATTAAGCAGTTAAGCTTAATTTCGAAATTCCTATTATTATAGGAATAAATAAAGTTGTAACAAACTTTATTTTGAACATTTTAGAGATAATTAAGCTATGAGAATTTAGAGACGTTTCAAACGTCTACGTTTAGAGATAATGCGATAACTTTAGCATATGATCTCGGAATTATAAAATTCAAATTCCTATGATTATATTATTATATAAGAGCATTATTTATCATTAAATAATGCTAGAAAATTCAAAGAATGCAATGTACATTATTTCATGGGTTTCGAAAACCCTAAGTATTTAAATTAGGGTTTTTAAGACCTAAATTATTTTAATTACTTTCCTATGATTAAAATTATTATCTAAGGCATATAATATGTCATATAAATGTGTAGTAGCTATTTTATACAAGAAAATAAAATATTTGAATTACCATAGTAATTTTCAAAATGTGAAGTTCTTAAGTATGAATTAATATTTTATTCTTATCTAATTAATAATATATGATAAATATTATATTATTATGATGTCATTAAGGACCAAATGTGAGGTAATACAAGTTGCACAAGTGTGAGAACACACTTGCACATATGTGGCGAAAACTTAGCCAATTTTAGTATGATTTTATGTAATATTATTATCTTATAATTAATAATTAAATATGATTTGGATCCTATCATATTATGAGTTGTTAAGTAGCATTAATTAGCAAGTTGATCAACAAGTCCATGCTCATTAATGTGTTGGCCGAAATTGTGGAAAATATAGGTTGAAAAATTCTTAATTTCACACTATATATTAATGCCATTTGTATAGTTGAAATATTTGACTTTTCAAAGCTACTTTATACTATAATTATAATATGATAATAATATAGTATATAATATAAAATTAAATAAAATTTTAGCCTAACATATATATGTTGGCGAGAATTGCAAAATTGAAGGAAAATGTGATTAGTTCTTTATTTCTTGATAAATATGAAATAAATTAATAATTAATTATAATATAGTATAATTAAGTATATAATATAGTAATAAAATACCAATCAACTCTAGGCTATTCATTATAGCCGACACACACACATATTATAATATGTGAATTTGATTAGTTGTGACAACAAATATCCAATGTATTTAATTAGAGGATAATATAACAAGTGGTTGTGTATAGGATAAGATTAAAATTTTGTCTCCTAGTAAAGAGGAGGTGCGATTTTGTTGACAAATTAAGCAAGTAGTATAAGATTTTTTTTATGTAATTATTAGTGTACAAGTTGCTCAAGGTTATAAATATAACATATGCTCTCCACTAAGCCATTTTAGCTTCCCTCATTTTCGAAAATATAGTGAGAAATTCTTGAGAGAGTTCTCCAAATTTCCATCCCAAACTTAGATCATATAAACGTTGCCGATCAAAATCGAAACCGATTAAAAGGTTAGAAATTTTACGAGCTTCGATTACATGCTAGAATTTTCGATTTTAAATCAGTTAGAATTTATGTTATGATCTTAAGTTTATATATGATATTTCAAAATTTCATATTATATGTTAATATGTTTAGATATTATGTTTATACTATGTTATTAAGCATGTATATTAATTATATCATGAAATTAAACATCTATTAAATTTAAAGTTTGGACCAAAACTTAGGGGTTATATATGTTGATGATTTTGATTTTTAATTGTTGATTTAAGTATGAAATCATGATCTAGGGTATTAAATATGCTTATATGAATTTATTTAGAATTTTGAAAACTATAGCTTATATTTATATGAATACCGAAAATATAAGCATATGTTATAATGTTGTGATATAATTCATGTTTAAGTGTTATAATAGCATATTAAGTGTGTAGATTCATAATATATGGTTGTGGAAATTTATTGAAATTTATAAATATTATTTTGACCTAAGTCGAAAATTTAAGAAGTGACTTAGGTAAATTTTATTCAATAAGTCACAATAAATAACAATTATGTTGTAGTAAGCATAATTGAGGGTGATTAATTAAGATATGATTTTATTGGAATTTTTAAAAATCATTTGATGGGTTAGTTGTGAAGTACCGAAAACTATAGGTTATAATACTAAGGTGTATAAATTTTATTTGACTAAGGTAATTACATATTATTGATCACATGATAAAATAGTGTAACATATGAATTTATAAGAATTTTTGCACAAGTCTAAGCTATTTAATTTGTAATTACCGAAAACTTTATATTATGTGCATTAATGTTATAAATTTATTTTATCAAGAATAATATCATAATATGATCTAAAATAATGTTTTAGACATAGTATGATTTTACAAGAATTTTGGAACAAGAATTGCACATAAAATGATAAAATTTCATAAAAATTGAAAAAGTCAAAATGTTGACTTTTCGTTGACCAAAGTCAAAATTGTTGACTTTTGGTTGACTTGGTCAAAATAGTTGACCAAAATCGTTGACCAAGGTCAACGGGCACGCATAATCGATAATGCGTGATCAATGTGACGTGACGTTTAGTAACAATGCTACTTACGTTACGTAAGTACATTAAAACGTCACATTATATTCTAAAAGGTAGAATACCCTTTTATGTTAAGAAATTTCATAATCGACATCAATCGATTAGGAAGCGTCAAATTAAGTCCAACACTACCTTTATTTGAGTGCGTAGAGCGTTGTAGACTATGTTCGTCTCTATCGAGCGTGGCGGCGTACTAAATATAATTCTTACGTTAAGGTGATACGTGGACGGGCGTTGGCGTAGGAAAGGACCATAGTTAAGAGACCCACGTGTGCGAGGTGGGCTTTACTCAAAACCCTTTTATTTACGATGCTTTCTTGAAAAGTATTTATTTACTAGCTTTCGATTGAAAATGATTATGAATCGTTACATGCCCAAAATATTTATGTTTTAACGTATGGATCCTATCATGTTGTTGGGCGAGCCAACGATGTATGTGAATCGGTTATTGGGTCGCCCCAATTTATTTTAAATCGATATCGGATCTTAAGTCGAGGCGAATTCTCGCTAAGATTAACGTGTACACCAATTTTGTGATGTGAGCCGTTAGCAACATCATCGGCGATCATGGATCTGGTCGGATGAAGAATCACGACTATGTGATTGGGAGCCGTTAGCAACATCTTCGTCGATCACGGCGTCGGTAGAAGGAGCCTACTTCTACTGACGTGAGATCGGTTATGAGATGAGTTATGAATTATTATGTGGATGATATGGATCATACGTAATGAGAAAATGCTGCTGCAGCGTAATCTTTGAGAAATGATAAAGTATTTTGGTATTCACGAGTTATTTCAACTAAAATCCTCGTGTTATACTTATGGGCAATGTAATTAAATGAAATTATTTTGGCATGAGTCCACTAAGTGCAATCTTGTACTTAGCGCATGTTTGTTTTAAATGTGCGGTTGAGTGTGATGGGATGGACAAGTGTTGAGCGATCGGAGTTTTGTCTTTAATAGTTCACCTTGGATGTATATCGTCATATATGCATTCACATGCTTCCATTGTTCAAAACACTTTATATTATATTTTGCATATTACTTATGTTACCTCGGATCATTGAATCCTTTTTGTTAATGGTGCATTGGTCTAGTTTGTATGAAACCGTTGTGTGTTCATCTATAAAAGTTTGGCGTCTTGAAGGTTTGTTGGTCATTATGTTCTTAATCCTGCTTAGTAGATGACGGTCCGTCTAATCCGTACTTTGGAAAGGCGGTCATCATGATTAATATCGAGCGGTCGTCCTTTGAACCCTAAAACCTTCTTTTCAAAAGTTAAGTCTAGATTGAGTCACTAGACTTCTAGAAATCAGCTGACTGTGCTCAACACTCCATCACATCAAGCTCAACCGGAAAAGAGGTAAATTGTTTTCTCAGTTTTGATATTGAAAGTTGAAAGTTGAAACAGTGAACTTGAAATTTTGGAAAATGAGATTGAATTCACATTTTGAAAGCAGTGAAAGTTATGAAAGTTTTGGAACATATTCCAAAAGGAAATTTTCAATGTTTTGTGAAAAGTTGACAATTTTATGTCAAAGGTGAGATGATAATGGGTTATCAGTGGTATGAGACCAATTTTACGAAGAATGAGTAATAGTTGACATGATAATGTCAAAAGTGATGTTTGAGTTGTTGAAAGCATGAATGCAGAAATTATGTTATGATTTTGAAATATTTATTCAAAGTTTTATCGTTCATTTTGAAAATGGGTATGTTATTCCCACAAGAACATAGATGCTCTAAGAAGCATGCTCACCTCTTGAACCTAGAAGTATGAATTCTAGAAGCTTGATCCCTTTTGCGAGAACGATAGCGAGATATTGATTTACGAACAAACGAAAAGTCGATTGGAAACGAACTCAAGTTTTCAACGAAAAGCTGACGAAAGCAAGAAAAGGATCAAAGGTGCAAGACGCACGGGTTCGATAAGGACCAGAGAAAGCTAAACAAATTTTGATGAAAATCTCGTACGAAGCGGGGCACGAACTCACAATTGTCCGAGAGGAAGTGATTTCCGGCGCATAATCGCGCAGGCAGAAAACTGCACTGCGCAGTGTTTTTGTTTTGACCCATTCTCATTCGTTTGAACTCCGTTTTGCAAACGGTTTTCGCCCAAATACTCTTATCTCAACGAACTTCAGTTCATATGTAGGACAGAAATCCTGAATCCTTCTCCAGAATTCGTGAGGAACAGTTGAAGTTAGACTGAAATTTTTGCTGAAAATAGAGAACTTAAGAAGTTGAAAGTAGAAATTCCATAAGTATAATTATGATGTAGAATGAACATAGGATCTTTGATGTAAACATTTATCTGCTTATCAGATGTGTTTGCTTTATCTGCTTAACAGATATATTCTATTCTTTTATCTGCTTATCAGATATAGATTGACTTACGCTAGTATTATCTGTGATAGATGGCCAGTCGTTATTACTCACCAAGGCGAAGGATGATGCCGAGATTCACACCAGGAGAAGTCCTTCAAGCCTATCGTACATATAGCATGAGTTGGGGCGACAGTCTAGGAGAGTTTCTGATGAGTTATCTACGCTTATGGATGGACGCCCATGAGTACGGTGTGACGGGATATGACGGCATCAAGCGGTTACTCACTCGATTGCCAGTTGATTGGGAAGACTATGCAAGAGAGATATCGGGTGACTATATCTATCGTGCGGGCATTGACTATGACCTGATTGGAGATTTGCCGAGGTTTGTCAGCCATCTCATATATGTCTACAGCGTATATAGGGCTGCACGAAGAGGCCCTATCTGCCACCAAGGAGTATACTTGGCGGGACGACACACGGAATGGTTGTACACGGAAGTTCCTCGAGTGGTCAACCTGCGGTGCAAGGTTCATGGGCGCGAGATCGGCCGGGCATGTGGCGAGGGCATCGCGACCCAGGTCATTGGGAGTGCCAGTTCTTCCACCTATGACGTTCGGACATCCGACGCGACCGGCACCACCACTCCACCACCAATGACGGCACCCAATCACGAGAGGACATACATGGAAGCATACGGCCATCAAGAAGGCTATGTTCCTATGCGCGATGTGTATGCCATTGGGGACGAGGGGTGGACCATCACGTGGCGTGTTCGAGAGGAAAGCTCGGAGGAGGAATCCAAGAGGACCCGGAAGAAGAGGAGGACCTCAAGAGGATCCAGCGAGGACGAACTGCAGGGCGAACCATGGAGCGTGAGCGAAACATGGACGAAGACGGATATTAGTATACTGAGTAGTATGTAGTATGTAGTAATGATATTAACAAAGTTATAGAAGCATAGTATTTTGAGGCGCCTTATAACTAGTACGTAATTGACGATGGTATCGTGAGTACAGTGTGTACTTAGTTTCCTTTTAAACTTAATGACTTGCGAGAATAGTCCTTCGAGGCAAAGTTTTCCATATATATATGATGATGACCCAAGATGGGCTTTTATAAACATCAAGTTGTGCACTAAGAATGATGGCTGCTTAAGTTGTTTTATGATACGATTATATAAAGATGTTACGTATATTCAACTGCAATGAACCATTATTCGAATACTAATTACGTTTTATTAACAGAATGCCGCCCAGACGTGCACCTCAGCGGGAAGTGAGAGGCA
This sequence comes from Salvia rosmarinus, assembly GCA_036937905.1. NCBI lineage: Eukaryota > Viridiplantae > Streptophyta > Magnoliopsida > Lamiales > Lamiaceae > Salvia > Salvia rosmarinus. The sequence goes on from CM072823.1 coordinate 48,521,924, forward strand.
GGGGAAGAGGAAGAGGCAGGGGTAGAGGCAGGATACCACAGGCGAAAGTGAGGAAATCCCGTGCCACCCCCTCCTCACTCGACCGTAGAGTAGAAGAACTCTTTTAAGGCGAACCCGCCTCCTTCAATGGAAAAGGAGCCACGAGGATGCCGAACAATGGGTCGAGGGCTATAGAGCAATTTTCGACTTTCTTGTTTGTACTACGCAAGAGGGTTATCTTGCGTAACTTTCCAACTCACCGGACCGGTGATTTACGGTGGGAAGCGAGGAGAAAGACACCGACCCTGAACAAATGGAATACTTTACAGGACGACTTCAAAGCGAAATGTATGATAAGTACATCCCAAAAGCTACCGAACAAGAAGGAGATTGAATTTTTCACCCTAAAGCAGGGAAAGATGTCGGTCACTGAGTACGACCGACTGTTCTGCGATATGTCTAGATACGCCCCGGATATAGTAAACACCGACATGAAAATGTCGAGAAAAATTTAAGCGGGATTAAGATATGAGATAAGGATGTCATTTGGCGTGTCACGGCGACTTAACTTATCTGAAGCTCTTAGTAGGGCATTAGACATAGAGGCGGCAATGCCCGAAGAGAAATCTGCACCGACCCAGTCACAAAATGTCGGTGACAAAGGGAAGCGCAAATGGGAAGGAAGTTCCAATAACAACAACCCCAACCAAGGAGGATTCAACAATAACAATAAGAGGTCATGGCAGAATAACATGGCTCCACAATGGCAAGGTTGGAGAAGACCCGTATATACTCCACCTACCCAAGAAATGGTAAGGATTCAGCCATGCCCAAAATGCAACAAGAGGCACACAGGGGTATGCATGGCTAGGAATCCCATTTGCTTTAAGTGTGGCGTAAGGGGCCACTATGCAAATGAATGCCCTGGGATTCGCCAGATAACCATGGGAAGGCCGAATCAGCAGGCCCCGCCCAACCGTTAAGGGCAATTCAAGACCAACCCGGCCACAAAGAAGAAGAATAAAGAATAAAGCGGCGAGCCACAAAGACAAGAAGCGAAGCGGCGAAGAATAAAGAGAATCAACAGAGGCAAGCACCTCGCCGGCCGCAACCAGCTCGGGCGAGCCTATCGCTACATATGCATCGAGCAGCGAGAATCAAGGTAACCTAGCGGGTATGGGATTACTTTGCAATATACCTATTATACTTCTGTTCGATACGGGTGCTTCGCATTCTTTCATTTCAAAAGCATGCGTTGATATGTTAGAACTTAACCCTGAGGAAACGAATCAGGAAATGAGAATCTCATCACCTATAGGAGGTATTATGACCGTTACACAGGCTTGCTCGAACTTAGAATTGAACTTAGGCTCAATTAAGGTTCTAGCAAATAACTTGAACGTAATACCTATGGGGGATGTAGATATAATCTAGGGATGGATTGGTTGGCCGAAAACCATTCCACGATCTTATGCAAGGAGAGAAGAATTTCGATGCAACCACCGGGAAGGAAGCTACGAATTTCTATGGGATTAGCATGGGAAAGAAAATCCCAATAATATCCGCACTCAAGCCCGAGAATGATGAACAAGAGGAATGTCCAAGATTCCTTGTATATCTAAATGGAGAAGAAAAGACGGAAGTAAGGGTCAAGACGTAGAAATTGTTCGAATTTCGGATGTCTTTCCCGAGACATTACCGGACTACCCCGGATAAGCGCTAGTGTTCACAATTGATCCGGAGCCCGGATCGCTCCGGTGTCAAAAGCGCCTACGAGAATGGCACTCAGGAACTCAAGAGTTGAAAATCCAAATTCAAGAGTTATTGGACTTGGGTTTCATAAGGCCAAGTGTTTCACCATGGGGAGCACCAGTCCTATTTGTCAAGAAAAAGGATGGTTCGTTAAGAATGTGCATCGACTACCGAGAATTAAACAAATTGACGCTTAAGAACAAATATCCGCTACCAAGGATAGACGATTTGTTCGACCAATTGAGAGGTGCAAGCGTATTCTCAAAATCGATCTTAAATCGCTACCATCACTAAAGGTACGACCGGAAGATATATCAAAGACGGCATTCCGAACAAGGTATGGCCACTACGAGTTTGTAGTAGTGCCGTTCGGACTAACAAACGCACCTGCCGTATTTATGGATCTTATGAACAGAGTGTTCCATCCATACTTGTATAAGTTTGTCTTAGTCTTTATAGATGATATTCTCATCTATTCAAAGAACGAGGAGGAACATAAAGAACACTTGAGAACGATGTTACAGACCTACGAGCGAACAACTTTATGCTAAATTCAAAAGTGTGAATTTTGGCTTAAAGTGATATTCCTTGGACACATTGTGTCGTGGAAGGAATAAAAGTTGATCCGCAAAAGGTCGAGGTCGCGAGGATGGAAGCGCCGACCACTCAAAACGAAATCCGGAGTTTCCTAGGATTAGCTGGCTACTATAGGAGATTCATTGAAGGATTCTCCAAGATAGCAAGGCCAATGACACAGCTACTCCGAAAGGGGATCAAATTCACATGGACTGATGAGTGTGAGGCGAGTTTCCAAACGTTAAAAGAGAAACTGACTAGTGCACCGGTATTAGCTGTCCCAGATTCGAACAAGGAATATGTTATCTATACCGATGCTTCCAAAAATGGACTTGGTTGTGTATTGATGCAAGAAGGAAAGGTAATAGCTTACGCATCACGACAACTTAGACCACATGAGTTGAACTACCCGACTCATGACTTGGAATTGGCAGCTGTGGTTCACGCATTAAAGATTTGGAGACATCATCTTTATGGAGTAAGATGTGAAATCTTTACTGACCACAAAAGTTTAAAATACTTTTTCGAGCAAAAGGATTTGAACATGAGACAAAGGAGATGGCTCGAATTAGTAAAAGACTACGACTGTGGCATAAACTATCATCCTGGAAAAGCTAACGTAGTGGCTGATGCCTTGAGTCGTAAAGGTCAATCAAAACTTGGATGTCTCTTGACAACGGAAGGAAAACTCATCGAAGAGTTTGAAAAGATGTCAATAGAGATAGTCGAACCACCAAGGACAATCATGGATAATGTTGCTACACTTACTATGGTGTCCGACTTAAGGAATAAAATCATTGAAGAACAAAGAAAGGATGAGGAACTAGAAGACAAGGGCTAAGGTGAAAGGAGAATGAGAAGGTTTCAAGAAGCGGTGATAACGCTATATTGTTTGAGGAAGGCTATGTATTCCAAACAATGACGAGCTTAGAAATGAAATCATGAGTGAAGCTCATGATACTCCTTATACCGCCCATCCGTGCGATGCAAGATGTACAAGACCTACGAGGAAAGTTCTGGTGGGAAGGAATGAAGAGAGATATAGCCTCATTCGTCGAACGTTGTCTTACTTGTCAACAAGTAAAGGCGTTACATCAAAGGCCATATGGAAAGCTGCAACCTTTGGAGATACCCGAATGGAAATGGGACGACATAGCTATGGATTTTGTAACGGGTTTACCAAAGTCACAAAAGGGTAACACTGCTATATGGGTAGTAGTGGATCGCCTTACAAAGTGTGCTCATTTCCTACCAATACGAATCACCTATGGGTCCGACAAGTTAGCTCAGCTATATGTGAAGGAAATTGTACGTCTGCATGGAATACCGAAATCTATCACTTCTGATAGAGATTCGAAGTTTACCTCGAGATTTTGGGTAAGCTTACAAAAGGAATTGGGAACGAAGCTGAATTTCAGCACAGCTTTTCATCCACAGACAGACGGGCAATCTGAACGAACGATCCAAACGCTAGAGGATATGTTAAGAACGGTAGTATTGGATCGAGGTGCAACTTGGGAACAAGTTTTACCACTTATTGAGTTCGCCTACAATAATAGTTATCAGGCGACAATCAGCATGGCCCCATATGAAGCATTATATGGGAGAAAATGTCGATCGCCACTTTCTTTGGGATGAAGTCGGTGAAAGGAAAATCTTAGGGCCCGATACAATGAGAAATGATTGAAATTGTCGTCGATAAGACAAAGAATAAAAGAAGCTCGGGATAGGCGAAATCATATGCCGATACTCGTAGATCCGAGCTAGAATTTGAATGTGGAGACAAGGTTTTCCTTAAAACCTCTCCGTCCAAAGGCATTGTAAGATTTGGGGTAAAGGAAAGTTGAAACCACGATTTATAGGACCTTACGAGATCCTTGAGAAAATAGGCCCTGTAGCCTATAGATTAGCGTTACCACCAAGCTTGGGTAATGTTCATAATGTGTTTCACGTGTCTCAACTGAGGAAATACGTGTATGATCCGAAACACGTAATACATCATGATGACGTGGTCTTAAATCCTGATATGAGCTACGAAGAGGAACCTGTAGCCATTTTGGACCATAAAGTTCAACAGTTGAGAAATAAATCAATCCCAATAGTGAAAGTCCTATGGAGGCACCACGGACAGGAAGAAGCCACGTGGGAACTCGAGGACGCCATGAAAGAAGCGATACCGAACTCTTTTGAGGTATGCAAATTTCGAGGACGAAATTTTTTAAGGGGTAGAATGTAATATCCGTAGTTTTAATACTAGATTACGATAATTAATTACGTAATTAGTATTATTAATTCAATAATTAAAATCTTAATTAGTCAACTCTTGACTTGGACCAAGCACAATTGGATAATTTCTGTATGAGATTCACTGAGCCTTAGTGAATTAAGGAATATAATTTTCAATATTCCTTCGAACGTAATTTTCAACGTTGAATGAATTCGACGTTTACGTCTTACAGTATTATTAAGCAGTTAAGCTTAATTTCGAAATTCCTATTATTATAGGAATAAATAAAGTTGTAACAAACTTTATTTTGAACATTTTAGAGATAATTAAGCTATGAGAATTTAGAGACGTTTCAAACGTCTCACGTTTAGAATAATGCGATAACTTTAGCATATGATCTCGAATTATAAAATTCAAATTCCTATGATTATATTATTATATAAGAGCATTATTTATCATTAAATAATGCTAGAAAATTCAAAGAATGCAATGTACATTATTTCATGGGTTTCGAAAACCCTAAGTATTTAAATTAGGGTTTTTAAGACCTAAATTATTTTAATTACTTTCCTATGATTAAAATTATTATCTAAGGCATATAATATGTCATATAAATGTGTAGTAGCTATTTTATACAAGAAAATAAAATATTTGAATTACCATAGTAATTTTCGAAAATGTGAAGTTCTTAAGTATGAATTAATATTTTATTCTTATCTAATTAATAATATATGATAAATATTATATTATTATGATGTCATTAAGGACCAAATGTGAGGTAATACAAGTTGCACAAGTGTGAGAACACACTTGCACATATGTGGCGAAAACTTAGCCAATTTTTAGTATGATTTTATGTAATATTATTATCTTATAATTAATAATTAAATATGATTTGGATCCTATCATATTATGAGTTGTTAAGTAGCATTAATTAGCAAGTTGATCAACAAGTCCATGCTCATTAATGTGTTGGCCGAAATTGTGGAAAATATAGGTTGAAAAATTCTTAATTTCACACTATATATTAATGCCATTTGTATAGTTGAAATATTTGACTTTTCAAAAGCTACTTTATACTATAATTATAATATGATAATAATATAGTATATAATATAAAAATTAAATAAAATTTTAGCCTAACATATATATGTTGGCGAGAATTGCAAAATTGAAGGAAAATGTGATTAGTTCTTTTATTTCTTGATAAATATGAAATAAATTAATAATTAATTATAATATAGTATAATTAAGTATATAATATAGTAATAAAATACCAATCAACTCTAGGCTATTCATTATAGCCGACACACACACACATATTATAATATGTGAATTTGATTAGTTTGTGACAACAAATATCCAATGTATTTAATTAGAGGATAATATAACAAGTGGTTGTGTATAGGATAAGATTAAAATTTTGTCTCCTAGTAAAGAGGAGGTGCCGATTTTGTTGACAAATTAAGCAAGTAGTATAAGATTTTTTTTATGTAATTATTAGTGTACAAGTTGCTCAAGGTTATAAATATAACATATGCTCTCACTAAGCCATTTTAGCTTCCTCATTTTCGAAAATATAGTGAGAAATTCTTGAGAGTTCTCCAAATTTCCATCCCAAACTTAGATCATATAAGCGTTGCCGATCAAAATCGAAACCGATTAAAAGGTTAGAAATTTTACGAGCTTCGATTACATGCTAGAATTTTCGATTTTCGTCCGTTAGAATTTATGTTATGATCTTAAGTTTATATATGATATTTCGAAAATTTCATATTATATGTTAATATGTTTAGATATTATGTTTATACTATGTTATTAAGCATGTATATTAATTATATCATGAAATTAAACATGCTATTAAATTTAAAGTTTGGACCGAAAACTTAGGGGTTATATATGTTGATGATTTTGATTTTTAATTGTTGATTTAAGTATGAAATCATGATCTAGGGTATTAAATATGCTTATATGAATTTATTTAGAATTTTTGGAAAACTATAGCTTATATTTATATGAATACCGAAAATATAAGCATATGTTATAATGTTGTGATATAATTCATGTTTAAGTGTTATAATAGCATATTAAGTGTGTAGATTCATAATATATGGTTGTGGAAATTTATTGAAATTTATAAATATTATTTTGACCTAAGTCGAAAATTTAAGAAGTGACTTAGGTAAATTTTATTCAATAAGTCACAATAAATAACAATTATGTTGTAGTAAGCATAATTGAGGGTGATTAATTAAGATATGATTTTATTGGAATTTTAAAATCATTTGATGGGTTAGTTGTGAGCACCGAAAACTATAGGTTATAATACTAAGGTGTATAAATTTTATTTGACTAAGGTAATTACATATTATTGATCACATGATAAAATAGTGTAACATATGAATTTATAAGAATTTTTGCACAAGTCTAAGCTATTTAATTTGTAATTACCGAAAACTTTATATTATGTGCATTAATGTTATAAATTTATTTTATCAAGAATAATATCATAATATGATCTAAAATAATGTTTTAGACATAGTATGATTTTACAAGAATTTTTGGAACAAGAATTGCACATAAAATGATAAGAATTTCATAAAAATTGAAAAAGTCAAAATGTTGACTTTTCGTTGACCAAAGTCAAAATTGTTGACTTTTGGTTGACTTGGTCAAAATAGTTGACCAAAATCGTTGACCAAGGTCAACGGGCACGCAATTCGATAATGCGTGATCAATGTGACGTAGTACGTTTAGTAACAATGCTACTTACGTTACGTAAGTACATTAAAACGTACATTATATTCTAAAAAGGTAGAATACCCTTTTTATGTTAAGAAATTTCATAATCGACATCAATCGATTAGGAAACGTCAAATTAAGTCCAACACTAGCCTTATTTGGTACGTAGAACGTTGTAGACTATGTTCGTCTCTATCGAACGTAACCGACGTACTAAATATAATTCTTACGTTAAGGTGATACGTGGACGGAGCGTTGACGTAGGAAAGGACCATAGTTAAGAGACCTACGTGTACGAGGTGGGCTTTACTCGAAAACCCTTTTATTTACGATGCTTTCTTCGAAAAGTATTTATTTACTAGCTTTCAATTGAGAAATGATTATGAACTGTTACATGCCCAAAATATTTATGTTTTAACGTATGGATCCTATCATGTTGTTGGGCGAGCCAACGATGTATGTGAATCAGTTATTGGGTCGCTCCCAATTTATTTTTAAATCGATATCGGATCTTAAGTCAGAGGCAGAATTCCTGGCTAAGATTAACGTGTACACCAATTTTTGTGACTGTGAGCCGTTAGCAACATTATCGGCGGTCGTGGATCCTAGTCGGATGAAGAATCACGACTATGTGATTGGGAGCCGTTAGCAACATCTTGACGATCACGGCGTCGGTAGAAGGAGCCTACTTCTACGACGTGAGATCGGTTATGAGATGAGTTATGAATTATTATGTGGATGATATGGATCATACGTAACAGAAAATGCCTGCTGAGGCGAATCTTTTGAGAAACGATAAAGTATTTTGGTATTCACGAGTTATTTCAACTAAAATCCTCGTGTTATACTTATGGGCAATGTAATTAAATGAAATTATTTTGGCATGAGTCCACTAAGTGCAATCTTGTACTTAGCCCGCATGTTTGTTTTAAATGTGCGGTTGAAATGCGATAGGATGGACAAGTGTTGAGCGATCGAGTTTTGTCTTTAATAGTTCACCTTGGATGTATATCGTCATATATGCATTCACATGCTTTCCGCTGTTCAAAACACTTTATATTATATTTTGCATATTACTTATGTTACCTCCAGATCAGTTGAATCCTTTTTGTTAATGGTCTGTTGGTCTAGTTTGTATGAAACCGTTGTGTGTTCATCTATAAAAGTTTGACGTCTTGAAGGTTTGTTGGTCATTATGTTCTTAATCCCTGCTTAGTAGATGACAGTCCCGTCTAATCCGTACTTTGGAAAGGCGGGCTGTCACATATAATCACTATTCAGGCGATATCGGTCTCGCCGGCGATGAATTTTCCGGTAAGTATGGAGTGTAACTATGTGGATCATGATTACGCGGAGGAGTACAATGTCAGTGCTGGTGAGATAGTGGGAGAAAGCGAACAAGACGAAGACGAAGATGGAGATGGAGAGGAGGAAGAGATTTCGGAGGCGAGTGGCGATGTTGCGACGACCGCCGCGAAATGCGTGTTTGAGGAAGGGCATGTTCCGAGCGGAGAGGAGGTCTAGTGGTAATCTTGGTTCTTGAGGTTGAGTAGTGTGATCGCGTTGTCGCCTCATGGAGCAAGAGACCGAGAGATGTGGTGGTGAAGTCGAGACGATTTTGAGATCGCGTCGGCTATGGAAAAAAGTAGCCATGTTGCTAGAGATGGGAAAGGTGTCGTGTCGCCCTAGTTTCCTCAAAGTTCATCACGGATATTGTACCTTACGGCACCATGGTCGACATTTATGGATTCTTCGTCCGTACCATCCGTCACGTTTGCTTCTAGATCGGTGAAATTGGCAAAGTCATACTTTGAAGATGTTGGAAAGGAATTTGGCGCCAAGTTTGGTAGCCTTTCTTCCACACTGAACAAGCTATATGCTTGGGAGAAAAGGCTGTACAAGGAAGTAAAGGATGAAGAACTGCAGCCAAAGATAATTGCATTGATTAAACGACGATGCAAGTGATACAGTACATTCTATAAATGGGAAGGCATTTGATCGAGCCAAATTTCAACATTGGGAATTGGCTTTTATTGAAATTGCTAAGCAAAAGGTTGAAGAGAGAAGCTCTTCAAGATGAGTCGATATCGAGGAGATCGATTCGATCGAATAACGAGGAGTATGACGATGATGTCTTACTCATTTCTACCGATTGTGTATCGGTTGATTTTTTTTTACATATGCCTATACTAGGATCGATAGTGATCTTAGGGAAGATCGATGGTGATCTTAGGCTTTCTTACCTATGCCTCTACTAGGATCGATGATGATCTTAGGGAAGATCGATGGTGATCTTAGGCTTTGTGATAAATCCGACGTCATTTTCGACGTGTGCTTGGAGCAGGATTTGAAGACAAACATGATGATGGTCTTTGGCGAGATTCGGGATCTCGTTTTCGATTCATTATGTCCAAGCTTGGGCTGGTGGATCTCCACCATCTCCAGCTTGCGGGGGGGTGTAGAGATAGTTAGATTGTTAGTTTGTTAGTTGTTAGTTTGTTAAGAGAAGTTAGATTGTTAGGAGTAGTTATTAGTTTGTTAGTTTGTTATTTTAGTTTGTTAGATGCTTGTTTACTTCTATAAATACTCCATGTAATTCACATTTAGAAATGATGAAATAATATCCAATTATTCACAATGTAGTCCAAAGAGCTCTTCCAATTTTATTCTCTGCAATTCTTCCTTTATTCCTGTTTTTATTCTTAGATATTCTACAAAATCTTCATTATTATTTGAACATAATGAAATCGAGTTAACAAAGTGTTTTTTACAGGTGGGATAATCTTCCCTAAATGAGCAATGCTGACCAAGAAAAGAGCAACTGGTAGAAACTCTCCAGAGGTTGCTAGCCCTAGGGTTCCAAGACAGCAGAAGAAATTGGTTGAGAATGTGCATGTTCAGGGAAAGAAAGTTTCTGAGCTAATTGCATCATCTGCTAGAAAGAAAAAAGTTGGTTAGTAGTCTCTTCAACCTGTCATCTGAAGTTCTGTATTGAGATTGTCTTTATTGGTATTTGAATGAGGGTGAATACAACGCCAAATCAGGAGACTTAGTTCATCCATAAAAAACTTACGAAGTAATTACTTTGCCTCCGCTGATAAAGGATAGGCAGAAGAGCCCATTCCCATTTCGGGTCGCTCATTTTACTACTAGCTTAATCTCGCCAAGATTTTTGTCCCAATGTTTTGCTATTTCTAGCATTAACAAAAGCTCCCAACCCAAGGTCTTAGTTTTAATCCTATTTATAGCCACTCCCTCTTTAGTTTCTCTTAGGAGGGTGCTTGGTATGATGGAATGGAGGAGGGAATGGAATGATCATTCCTACATCCATTCCATTCCTTTGCTTGGTATAATCCTTTCTTAGGAATCACCATTCCTACGAAATTAGGCATAGCCATTCCTTCCTCAACCATGGTATTAGCCATTTTCTTTCCGATCTTCATTACATTCCTACCTCCATCTCATTCTTTCTCATTCCATTCCATCATATCATGCACTTCTTAGTGTTCTACCATTCTCCATGGACATTACTTTTTAAGTAATACTCCCTCCGTCCCACCTAAGATGGTATGTTTTCTTTTTGGGGTCCATCCAAGATGACCTATTTCATTTTAGGAAATGATTATCTCTTCAAAAGTTGTGGGACCTACCTACTTTTTATCAATTTAATCACTTTATACGCTTCTCGTAAATAACCGTGCCGAAAAGAAATGGGTCGTCTTGGGTGGGACGGAGGAGTAACTACTATGCAACTCATTCTGTTTGAAATTTCAAATGAATTAACATGTTTGTGGAATTTTCAGTTAGCACAATCTCAAAGGTAGTTGAGGAGTCTGCTGGTGGAACAAATTTGGATGCCAAATTCAGATTGGTAGATGCATATGACTCCAACATCTGCTTGGGCCATCAAGCTGAGCATGAATCTCATAATTCTTTTATAAATAAGGTAATCAGGTGCTCTGGCTCTGCATATGCAATTTTTCTCTAGAATTGTGCCTACTTGTTTCTGTCTTTGCAAAAATTATGGGCAATTAGGGACTCATTTTTAAGTTGTGGAAATAAGAATGCTGGAAACAAGTTTTAGTCACTTGTCAGATTTTGTTTATTTTATTTGTCATATTATAGAGTCATGAAAATGGAGCTGCTAATTACAGTGCGGGCACCATATTCTCTCCTTCCTTTCACCTTGCTAGAAGCGATGGAAATGATATTTCGAGTGAAGGTACTTTAGTATATAAAACAGTGATCACTTATTTTCTGTTTGCATTTTTGTTTTCCAAGTCTATTTTCTGATGACTAATACATTATATATTTATGTAACTTGGCTTATCTCTGATTGCATTCCAGCAGACTTCTATAATTACTTTCAGAATGGGAACCAGCAGTTTCAGGATTGTGAGAAGGAGAGCATCCAGAATGATGCCCCAGGTATTTGCAAAACAGAAACAAATATATTTATCTACACAAATTCCACGGTTTCTTCCTGTATTAGTTCAGTTGATTATTCCAAATTTAGGTGGTCTCACTCTTTCACCTGAAGTTTCTGCCATATATCTCTCCATGAAAAATTCAAAGCTGGAATGCATTGATGAGAACAATCATGACCACATTTCAGCGGATGTTTGTCAGGAGGATGAAGGTGCTGAAGAATATGATGATTTTGACCCTTACTTTTTCATTAAGAATTTACCAGACCTGTCTATGGTGGTCCCAATGTTTCGGCCTCTGCTATTGCCTAAACAAACAAGAAGCTGCCCTTCAACATCACTTGTTCTGGACTTAGATGGTAAGCATGCTGCACAGTTTGTCATTTGGCAGTTCCTTTTCTGGTATTGTTATTGAGCTCCTTTACCAATGTTGGATTGCCTTGTCACTCCAATGAAGATGATTGGATAATTAAAATTAATTGAATTAATGGACCTGAGGTTTGGTTTCTTTTGTTTTAATTTTATTGGAATTGCCATGTTATTTGAAATGGAGAGTTGAAGCCGAGTCACCGCTTATTGATTTTACCTTTTAAGCAATCACATTTTACCAAGTATTTTACAAAATTTTAAAAGTATTTAAATCAGTTGCAGTGCATTTTCTTGCTTGTTTACAACATCAAGATCTTTAATCAAAGATGGTTGAATTGTTTGACCATCTTGTTCGTGCATGTGTTTATATTTGCACCTCTGTCGATCTTTGATTGTATAACTCAATCTTGGACTATGCATAGAGAATAATTAGTCTTCTTCCACCGTCTCTTAATGTTCCTTGTTATTCTGGTGTCTATACCTGCCAGCTTTATATGGTAATGAAATGTGCTCACATAGACTTATTGTGTTTGGCAGAGACCTTGGTGCACTCTACACTTGAACCATGTGATGATGCAGATTTCACATTCTCTGTTAATTTTAACCTCAAGGAGCACACAGTATATGTGCGATGCCGTCCTCATCTTAGAGCTTTCCTGGAGAGAGTATCTGGAATTTTTGAGATAATTATATTTACTGCTAGTCAAAGCATCTACGCTGAGCAGCTTCTGAATGTCTTGGATCCAAAGAGGAAAATCTTTCGTCATCGTGTTTATCGTGATTCATGTGTCTTTGTTGATGGAAATTATCTAAAAGACCTGACAGTTCTTGGCCGCGACTTGGCGCGTGTCATTATAATTGATAATTCTCCTCAGGCAAAATTTAAAATTATCATGAAATTCAGGCTTTTCATATCTTAAGTTTTTCAATTTGTTTGCTGACATAAAATCCAGCAGTGTGTTGAATATATGGATCAATTAGCTTGACATTATAGGCTAATTATGTATGTGATGGTTATGCAGGCTTTTGGATTCCAAGTTGACAATGGAATACCTATTGAAAGCTGGTTCGATGATCGTTCCGATTCAGAATTGTTATTGTTGCTCCCCTTCTTGGAAAGCTTAGTCGGAGCTCAAGATGCACGGCCCCTAATCGCCCAGAAATACAATCTCCGAGAGAAAATAGCCGCAGCCGTCTCTCCTTTAAAGTATCACGAAGGAGACCCATTCTAGAGATGATGATCGACGTTTTTTCCTAGTTGATTCTGCGTCTTCTTGTCCAAGCAGTAGAAGTGATAAAAATAACACACAGGTAAAGCAGTGTGATATCTTAAGGTGTTTCAGGACTGCAGACGTGGACCGTAAATGAATAATTAAGTTTATAAGTCACTTTGGAAATGGATGATTTATTCACTTAACCGGCCTTTTTGGTCTCTGATTTGGTTTACTATATGCTTGTGTGTTTGGCTGCTAATCAAATTTGTATATTCTTTTCAAGGCTTGGAGTGATGCACCTGCTTGTTTTGTGTATTTGCTTTCACAGGAAACAAACACACCACTAAATTATCATATTTTGTTCGATTATTTTGACATGCCTCGATTCCAAAGTTATGCTTGAATTCAAGAAATGCAGCTAGCAAAAGAAGCAAGATAAACGCTGCATTGAGAGCATTACCTTGATATCCCAACCATTTAGAGGCGTAGGAATTTGAAACCTAACAAACAGGTTTTGCCTTCTCGGAGTCGGATCCTGATCAACACAGAAATGGGAAGAAACGAACATCAGCAAAAATAGAACTTGTGAAAATGATTTGAAGAAGGATAGAGTGGGAATTTTGATCGGAACCGGAAAACTGAGTCAATGCAGCATGAAAATTACAGTTTTGTTTGTGAACTGGAGCATTTTGCGTTGTGTGTATACTGACAAACTCTGGCTTATACTACTAAAAAAAGTCTAGCTTATACATTATTCACACAAACCAATTTAGAGAAATACTGTCATGTGGCGTACATAATTAAGCCGTCTATAGTTTTCCTATGCTATTTTCGAATTAAATTGGAGTTTGGAATTTGGAGTTTGAAGAATGTAATCACTACTCAGAGAGAGAGAGACTTTATTAGATCGGTACTTGTATTTCCTTAGTCACCAATTCGTTGTATTTCAAGTGTGGTTTCGTATTACGTGTATTTGTAAAGTTATCAGTATGCAACGTGAGGTTTATCCAGGTGTCTTGGCACAGAATAGCACCGCGGGTTCCCATTATACCAAAAAAAGAAAAAGATAAAAAGAAGAAGATAATCTCTTGACTAGTGGTAAGAGTGAAGTGGGACTACAATGATTCGACTTTCTAGATTCTATTTCCATTAAAAGTGTATTGTTTTGTAAATCAGTGTGCACTTATAATTTTTCAAAAACATAGTCAAGCAAATGCTAACATAGCAGCCCTAGATATAGGATTTGTTGTGGTTAGTGACTGTTCTCTTAGTAAAACAATAATAATAATAACGACAGCACTGTATTGTTTTTGTGTGTATTTTGCTTTAATAAATTTAAATATTTTGTAATATTAAATCTGGTTAAACACTTGATAAAATATTTATAGAAGTTAAAAAATCTCTCCAAAAGACAGTAAACTGGGAGAAGTGAAATAATCGCCCATTTTTGTATAGAGAAGAAAATATAATGTTATTTTTGTTAAGCCGGTAAAATAAAATGGTTGGCCACTTTTTGTCCACCAAAGAATTTTGAGTTACGTAACACTGGTTTCCTGTCTTGGATCACGTGCACGGTAACGAAACGCAGAATATGCTCCTTCATACGGAAATTACATATTTGCCCAGTCTTCGCGTTCTCCATGCAGCCACTCTGATTTAACCGCAGTAATAAGCCGTTCGAGCTCTTGTTAATATGAACCTAACCACAGTTAACACCCGCAAAGATTTTATAAACCCCTCCGACTTCGCCCAGCTCCCGCCAGTTCGTTGTTCATTTCAGCTTAAGAAACACAAAATCCTCTACAAACTTTCGCAGCTCAAATTCGAAGCTCTCATTCCTCTCTGATTTTTCGAAGCCATGGTGAGCTGAGAGATCTATCACAGAAAGAGCTCTGTTTTTTCTGTTTCTCTTAATTTTCAAAATTTCGGTTCCATCGTAGCTAAGATGTCTACTGTTTTAACAATTTCAGGTGGTTGCGCAGAAAGTGAAGGAATCTGAGATCACGGAGCAGGACTCACTTCTTCTCGTAAATCTCTCATGCTTGATCTAATATTTTCTTTACGTATTATTTGTTTTCGACATGAACAAACGGCTATTAACTTGTGATCTTTGACCGCTTTCATCCTGGTATAGTATGATCATCTCGCAACATTAGAAATCTGAAGTTTCCATATGTTTGATTTCGGACAGATTGTTTGTTTTTCGTTTTAGCTCCTCTTGTTCCTGCTATACTTGTCGCTGAACACAGCTCAAATGCCTGGAGGCATTTGCATATCTATGTTGTTTTTACACTTTTATAAACGGTCATAGATTTTTCTCATGAGATTCTGAATGAGTATTGTGAAACTCAATCAGCGAATTTAGCACGATATCTAGCTTGGATTAGGAACCGGATTATCAACATTTGGAATAATATTACAGTTTGTGTGGTGTCTGATCTGAATGACTAAGAGTTCTGATAGCCAGTAGAACTGCTTGTTCTGTTGTATTCGGTTATCGTCATGTTACAAATTTAAGACCTTATGCGCATCAATGACAATTTTAAAATTGGGATGACTGGAACCTGTAAATCATTTAGATATTATACATGTTGCTTGACTTAGGATTATTACAGCTAAGAATGTCTGGCTAACTTCGATCTTATTCCTGATCTGAACTTCTTGCTCTAATTTTGAGCGTCATTTGCAGTATTTACTTGTTTCCTAGCAAATTAATATTCCTCTTTTCTCATTTTCTGTGTCTTGGTTTATCATGCATAACAAGCATCCTCAAAATTACTTCTCAATTTGATCAGACGAGGAATTTGTTGCGAATTGCCATATTCAATATCAGTTACATCAGAGGCCTTTTCCCTGAGAAATATTTTAATGACAAGTCTGTTCCAGCTTTGGGTAATTTGCCAACCATAATCTTTTATCCCTCCTTAAGCTACAATTATGAAGTTAAATAGGTAATATTCTTAATGTAACAGACATGAAAATTAAAAAGCTTATGCCTATGGATGCGGAATCACGTAGACTCATTGACTGGATGGAGAAAGGTATATCCAAAACCTATTTTCACTATCTTCCATTTCTCTTGCTCCGGAGCTCATTCATTCTGGTATATCCCTTTCTGTATAGGTGTTTATGATGCTTTACAGAAAAAATATCTTAAAACATTGCTGTTCTGCATCTGTGAGGCGGTAGATGGTCCAATGATTGAGGAATATTCATGTAAGTCCAAGAAGCTACTATTTCCAGAGAAACACCTCATATACTGAAGGATTTTGAAATAATGTTAATGATGGAAAGTCATTATTATTCGTTGTCCTTAAGTTTTGTTTACACAGTCAGCATTTGACCGCTATGTTTCCAATTCTATATTTGGCAAGCCATTAAGTATCACTATTGATTTAAGCGTACACTGATGAAGAACCTTTCTTGCAGTCTCATTTAGTTACTCTAGTTCTGACAGTCAAGAGGTTTCAATGAACATCAATCGTAGCGGGACAAAGAAGGGAGGGACTTTCAAATATAATTCCACAACAGAAATAACCCCTAGTCAGATGAGGTAGTTGAAGTGTACAACATCTCTATGGTCAAATATTTGCTTGCTGTTTTTGCACAAACGGTATGAAAATGCTTATTAACAGGAGTTCGGCTTGCAAGATGGTCCGCACACTAATACAACTAATGAGAACTCTGGATAAGATGCCAGAAGAGGTGTGGTTTCTGGATACTTGAGTTATGATTTGTCTATTGTTTTTACTTGCTTAACTGGTTCCATTCTTTCAGCGCACTGTTCTGATGAAGCTCCTATACTATGACGATGTCACGGTAAGTCTTTTACATGAGTAGTTTTCTTTTTTTCCTGCATCTCTATAACTTCTGTTTCTCATAACTGTTATAAAAATGATAAACTGAAGTGTTGCTTGTTAGTTGTTACTGTCAATAAAAATGGTTTTCATGGATGCAGGGAGTTTTCAGATTGTTCTGCTAGCTTAGTCATTTGCCTCATTAATTGTCACATTCTAACTTCAATTTTGCAGCCCATGGATTATGAGCCCCCATTTTTCAGAGGCTGCACAGATGAGGAAGTGCACAATCCATGGACTAAAAATCCGTTGAAGATGGAAGTTGGCAAAGTCAATAGCAAGCATTTAGTACTAGCTCTGAAGGTATGGGATGCCGACATAATAGAAATTTTTACTGTATTACGCTGGCTTTCTTAATGTCTTCTCCCACTATAAAATCATCAGGTTAAGAGCGTGCTTGATCCTTGTGAAGATGAAAATAACGATGATCAAGATGATGAAATTAGCTTGGAAGCTGATTCTCTCCAAAAAGATGAAGATACTGAATCCGACAGTGAGGTATTGAGTTGATTGCATTTTGATTCTCTAGTTTCAGTCATTTGTGGTTCTTATAAACTATAACTTGATCTAGTTTGACGTATGAATACTTGTCCTTTTACCTTCTAATTCAGATGAGTAATTCAGATGATGATCAGTATATTGTAGCACCCGTAGGTAAAATCTCATCAAACAACGAACTTTTCATCTTTAAATCACTCTTGTTTGCAAATTTTATAGCTCAAATCACACTACTTTTCTGTATAATTTTGGCATTTTTTGTGACAGAGAAAAAGCAATTTCAAGAAGATAATGGAGCAGCTGATGAAGGTTCCATTTAATCACCTGTATACATTAAGCTGGACTCCTATGTTGAATTAGTTTAGAAGATATTCTAATCCTTCTCTGTCAGTGCAGATAACACCCAGGATCCAGCAGAAGATGAACAGCAACTGGGACGGGTAAAGGAATGGATTGGTGCTTATCACCTTGACACAGTGGACCTCACTGACGTCATCTCAAATTTCCCAGACATCTCAGTGGTAAGGATTCTTTATATGGTCCAATAGTGTTCCAGAGAAGGAAAAACAGAATATCTTTTAGCATTAATATACCTGGTATAAAGCATCCAAGCTACTCTGGTCAGTGTCTCTGACCTATATTTATCCTGAATTTGCAGGTCTTGATCGAAGGTACAGATGAAGATCCTAATGTCTTAAGCTAATAGAGACAAAGTTGTAGTTATTTACCTATTGGCCGTTATCTGATGCTAAAATGGCTGTTTTCTAGATATTATGGAGAAGCTTGTGAAGGGAGTTTTGTAACTAAAGCTGCAGGAGAGAGTTATGTCATTAATAAGAAAAAGGTTTATTTTTTCATTTTTCTTTGCAACTTTCCCCTATGTTCTAATTTATATCCTATATGTTGAGTCTTGTTCTTTTCCTTGTGGATTGCAATCGAAATGCAGAATTTTGACTATGAGTTTGATGCTGTGAAAGAAGAAGCCGATGTGCAAGTGGTAAGAGATGATGGAAAAGGTGGAAATATCGATCACATGTACATGAAGGTGAATTTCATCAATTCATGTGGTGTTTTCATACCACATAAATGTCTGCACTTGAAAATATTGATAAAGCCTAACAACATTATTGCTGGAGCTCAATCTTGTTACACCAAAAGTTGGACTGATACGGTTCATTCATCAATCACTTGTTTACTTTATGACACAACTGATCTTGCATTTAAACATTGATATAATATATTATGCTTCTTACACTAATTCTGGCTTTTGTTCCAGGCTTTATACCATACTCTTCCAGTGCAGTATATAACAGTAGGGAAACTTCAGAACAAACTTGAAGGTGAAGCCAGCCAGGGTACGGTTCGCAAGCTTCTAGACAAAATGGCCAAAGATGGCTATGTTGAGGCCACTAGCAACCGCAGACTTGGTTAGTACACGTAACAACTAAGCAATTTTTTACGACGAAAGCAAAGACGCTGTGATTGACATACATGCTTTCTATTGTCCCAGGAAAGAAGGTGATCCAATCTGATCTCACTAAGAAAAAGCTGATTGAAGTGACAAAGATCTTAAACTTTGATGCGATGGTACAACTAGTACTGTATTTCTTGCATAACTGAATAACCCTAAGACTTTTGGTTTTGGATACTTAGCATTTTTTCCTTCTTATCAGGACGTGGATTATGAGGAAGCAGGCGACAAGGCGCCCGATCTAGAAACTGAGACTGCTGGTGCCTAATATTACCTTCTTTCCTAAATCACAAAATTAAGTTATGGCCATGATTTACACACTGTTATGTTTGAAATCAGGTAACAAGTACAAGGACATATCCACGTGCGGCGGTCTCCACTCGGTCGGGTCGGATATCACACGGACAAGAGGAAGATCAGATGCAAACATGAATGACTCAACTAGAACTGAAAATGGCAGGAAAATGGGTCGTGCCGGGAATACCCCTACTAGCAGGGCTGAGGTATTGTTCAATCAGCTGCTCTTTATCTCGCATTTTGTTATAATAAAATAGTAACTTGGTCTTACTGAAAATCCGCAGCCAGCAACATCTAGAGAGAGTTTCGTGTTTGGGGCTGATGACGGCAGAGCTGGCGACGACATGGACTTGGCGATGCAGAGCAGGTCCACTCAGGACAAGCGTTGCAGGAAAACAAGCACGGTAAGCTTCTTTAACAAGTGTTTCTAAGCTTTTAACACCTTAAGGAATCTGATTGTCTGCATATTTAACCGATTTATTTGAATGAATTATTACAGGTCAAAGAGCCGATCTTGCAACACGCGAAGCGCCAGAAGTCTGTAGCTATCTGAGAATTTTCATGCTCTGCTATCAAGAGGATGGTGTTTTCTCTCTGTCACGGTTCATGCTTATAGAGTTTGCTCTGTTAGTTTGTTTATCAGCTGATGATACAGAAACATCTCTGCGTCCTTTTATGTTCTTACTTTTTCAAGGTACTGCAGCATGATTTTAAGTGCATAATATATGTTGATGCTTAGAATTTCTCGAATGGGGATTAATTTGTTCAGTGAAAATATAGAAATACTGTGTTGCTTTCTCCAAACTGATGCGTGTAGCATGTAGATACATTTCAGTTTGCCCTCCTACAGTGTCACTCGAATTCTTTTTATGCAATCACTTTTTCTTTTGTTGTTATTTAATTTTGTACTTATACTTTTGATTTTCTAGATTATTTTTTAATCATCACGTTGAAAATCTTTCTATAGATCAAATAACATATTTTTGATACTACTTTAATGATGATAATATGAGAATCAAGTATATAGCATGAGATTAATAAAATGTTTTGAATTATACAAATACATTATATTTATACAAGGAGGTGGTCTCCTATGCGGACGTCCGCATATACGGATAATGATATTTTTTTTTTCTTCAATATAAATGACACTTTCGAATTACAGTGTAAAAAACAAATGATATTTTAATGTAAATTATACTTTTGTTAATAACAAATGATACTTTTATCCATCCGCATGGTATGGATAGATGTATATGAGTTTTTGTGTTATACAATTAATCATGTCTATAGAAAATAATGTAATTAAATAATAAGAAAAATGTTCACAACTCATTTTAACCCAATTTAAAAAAATATCACCAAGTACTTGAACTTTTGGAACTGTATTATTATATTAATATATGACTGAATAGAAGAGGCAAACTGATTTGCAAAGGAAGTTGAAAGACAGAAAGAGCTAAAATACACTTAGCAAGTTCAAGTTGCTCTTCATGCGTTTTAGTTAACTTTTAGGAGAGAAATTATTTGAATTAAAATTTGAGGGAGCCAAATTGAGCCATTTTGATTCTAAGAAGGGGACATTAGTCCCTCAATTGATATTCTTAATATATTAGTAGTACTAATTTTTTTTTGTCAAAATAATGTTAATATGTATGTAGACTAAGGTAAGTTTACTGTAAAAATCTTTAAAAAGCTTTATAAACATTTTGAATATGATAACATACTTATTGTATTCTTTAAAACTTAATATATTAAAACATATTTTAAGAAGAAAGAATAAATAGTTAGTTTTGTACGTACCACATTATTAATCTATTCCATTTATTATAGTTCTTCTAAAGGGAAGTAACTAGGGTGAGCTAGTGGATTTGTTCAAATTTTGCCTAATCTGAACCGATCCAAAATTTAGTTGTTGAGAGAAAAAAATCCGATCCGAACCGAATATCCGAAAATTCAATTTTTTTATAAAAAAATCGGAACCGGATCTAAAAATCCGAAATTATGAAAAACCCGAAAATCTGAAATCAATTTTTGTTAATTCTTCTATATATTTATATTAAATTTAAAAATATTTAAATAAAATATTATTTATATATATAAAATATATATAATTCGGATTTTTAGATTTTTTTCGGATTTAAAAATCCAATCCGATTCGATCCGAAAATCCAAAATTTTGAAAAATTTCAATCCGATCCGAAAATCCGAAAAATCCAAATCGAATTTTAAATTTCGATTTGGTTCGAATTGGATATTCGATTTTTGGATTTTTTACTCATCCCTAGAAGTAACTTGCTAGTGGAACTTTCAAAAATGGCCAACAATAGTCTGACCCACCTGCAGACTGCAGTTAGAGTTGGGTTGGGCTTTACATATTTGAGGCTCATAAAAGACAGGGCTTTTCTGACCCGTGCTGATGAACCAACAGGCCGATCAGTTGTGGGTCAGAAAAGTTCGACGAGTACCAACTCAAGCATGCCCACTTAATTTGATTTTTATATGTAATATATATCAGATATATAATATATTAGTATTACTCAATAATTGATTTAATATTTTATTACAATTATAATATGCTACGCTATCTTCATTTGTTTTAATCTCTCACCCGTTATATATGTCCTCGTCCGTTCATCTCTCTCTCGTCTCTTCCTTTCGCCATCGAAAACTACTGTCGGTCCACCACTCACCAATGCCTACCGACTTCTTCATTTCAAAAA
Organism: Salvia rosmarinus; assembly: GCA_036937905.1. Classification (NCBI taxonomy): domain Eukaryota; kingdom Viridiplantae; phylum Streptophyta; class Magnoliopsida; order Lamiales; family Lamiaceae; genus Salvia; species Salvia rosmarinus. Next base: position 48,544,056 of record CM072823.1, read on the forward strand.
TTTATAAGTTGATTTTTCGTCTCTTTAATTTATTTTTAAAAAAAATAATGATTTTTTTTCTAATTTAGCATGGGTCGGTTTGGCCCACCCACCCGACAACACGTGGTAGGCTGACTCGTGCTTATATTATAGCAGTCCGACTTGTATTTGGCTCGATATGATATTAAATAAAAGTCTAAAGGGTCCAAGCTGGATTGGTCCGACCGACTACTTTGACAACTTTACTTGCAAGTGATAAGGGATCCAATGGACACATGATCGCCATAAGGGAGGTTGTTAAATTTAAAATATTTCGATGGATCATTTTCTCTTGAATCAATTTCAATACCCCTTTTAATTCTCAATACTAAATATGTAATAAATAAATCTATATGACAATATATAGTTTATATTCTAAGCTTGAAGATTATCCATTGTCATTGTTGGCATTGCGACAACACTAATCTAGTTGATTAATTCCGGACCCCTTCCCTCGAGAATCTGAAGGTACTTTGTACGACACGTGGCCTCAAATCCACTGTCACTCTTTCAAATTCCCAATTTACCCCTCGTGTCTCTTTTTTTTTGTTCCTTGCGATTCTAATGCCCACTCCTACTGCAAGATCTGAAAAACTAATTAACTGCAAACCTCAACTCACGCCAACAACATTTTCTCTTTTACACTCAACAATGGCTTCATCTCAGGTTCCTGTCTCCCATCAATTCCACTTCTACTCGTTTTCCATTTCTACATTTTCTCTTTAATTTGTGTTTGTTTTTCTTTGGTTATGGCGATTTTGTATAGGTCGAGATGGAGGGAATGGCCAGGAATGGCATCCAATTGAAGCGTCTAGGTTTTCTGAGGACTCTCACTATAAACGTTGTCGTTCTGCTCTCCAACATCTACGACCACGCTAAGCAGAATTCTGGCTCGGTGAAGCCCACCGTCAACAAGGCGGAAAGCGTTGTTGCGACGGTTGTCATCCCCATTTACCAGAGATTCAAAGACGTTCCTATTCATCTCCTCGTTTTCCTTGACAACAAGGTTTGTTTTTTATTTTTATTTTTCTCGGAATATCCTTCGTGAACATCACGTACATCTCGTGATGTAGTGATCTATTGGTGTTGTGTGATTATTACTTCTTCTTGAATGATTACATCATTTTTCGTGATTTAGGATTTTGTTTGCTCTATTGTTGATGATTTGCTCATGAACTTGTTTGTTGATTGATGATCGCATGCTCTGTTACTAGTTAACTCCTTAGATATATCGGAAATTAATGATTATTTCCACACATTTCATCTAGTATTGAATTATTTGTGCTGAATACTTTTATCGATGATTTGCTCATGAGCTTGCTCTGTTTCTAGTTAACTCCTTAGATATATCGAAAATTAGTGATTATTTCCACACGCTTTCATTTAGTATTGAATTATTTGTCCTAAGTAGCGAATCTGACTAATCTAAATTTCTCGCTTCAAACCTATATATGTTTGGTGGCATGGATTTATTTTAGTTGGAATAGTATCTAGTCAATCATTTTCTCACCAAATCCTTCAAAATAATCTTGATTATAGCCAAAAAAGCAATAAAAAAGACAGAATTGTTTGCTTGTTGTCTTAGGTGGACGAAGCATCTCACAAGTTTGATGACCGTGCTCCACCTATGGCCAAGAAGGCCGCTCTCACGGCCCACTTACTGGTGAAGAAGGCATCCACGACAGTTGAAGAATTGGCCGAGGAAGCCAAGGTTGGTGGGCCTCTTGCTGTTATGTCTCGTGCCTCTACGATCTCCAAGAACTTTGTTGTCAATCGACTAGCTGTGGTGTGGTACAAGATTAACCAGAACCCTACTCTGCATGGAGTGTCTGAGAGCGTCGTTCCAACCGCCACACATTGGTCGGAGAAGTACAATGGCTTGGTCCAAGACATGAGAGGCAAAGGCTATAGCTTGATTTACTACGCCCCATGTATCCCGATTGAGGAGATGGCCAAGGCATATAAGCAAGTGGAGACGTCTGCGGGTAAAGAGGATGAGGCATCCTGCTCGAGTGAGAGTGAATCGGACAAGGAATAGGTTCCGGGTGTTCATGTAATGTGCTGTGCTTGCAAATATTGATAGGTGCGTGTGATTCTCCCTCTTTGAATTGTGTAAATGATGATGGTGGTGTGATGGGGGGATTCTGCGAGCGTATGGTGTGCGTTGTGACGTTTTTCTTGTGTACATTATGCGACTCTTCGAAGCATTTGGTGTTTTCTGTACATTGCACGAGATACCGGTATTCAAATGTTGGAATGATGCTTGACGATGTTGCCGTCTTTGTGTTGGAATTATTTCTTTCAGTATATTGTTGGATTGTTTGGATGATTGGCCTCTGTTAGATGTTTGAAATGGCATAGTTGGTGGTCCAAAATTGATCTTTGTACGAATTTAAAGTACTTGAGATCCTCTATCTCACTTTTGGTAGATATCTCACTCCATGTCCTACTATTTTCTTTAATTTTAATTTTTTTCTTAAATTTTAATCTTTTATATTTTAGTTTGATTTTAAAATTATTAATTAGGATTCACTCTGCCAATTAGGATTTATAATTATTTTTAACGCTTAATTTGCAATTTTTTTTATTAATAATTAATTATTAGAGTTGAATAATCCATAATTAGGATACATGATTTCTTTTAACTTTCAATTTCTAGTATAAATGATCAGTATATAATAATAATAATAATAATATTCTTCAAAAATTGATTAAAATAATTGGATATGATGGGACATAAAATTTTGTGAAACAAAGAATCCGAACCAAAATTAAGGTGGGTTTCCTTATACTTTTCTATAATAGTTAATAGTATCATCTTATTTAGGAGTAAATTTCGAACTTTATTCAAAACGGTTATTCAAACGAATTTATAACCCATAGAACATTTTATAAGCTAATATGAAGTACTGTTGATTAAGATTCGGTTAATCGACTATTTGGCATAAAAAAACTCGATTATGTGATTTCTTATTGGTTCGGTTAACCGTTAAAAAATAAAACACAAAAAAAAAATCATTATATCGGTTAACCTAGAAATTAGTTCAATTAACTAATTATCCAACGTTAACAGAAAATTACAATATTTTATTGTATATTTTCAAGAAATGTACAAATAGCAATCACAAAAATAAAAAAAAATGATAAAACAAAGATATAATTTCAAACAAATCATCTTAAAAGGTAATCTTCTAATCCTCTTAAACTAACAATCGAGTTATCTCCAATTGGTTGTGCATCTACAGGGCAACATCAATGCTAAAAGGTGAGTGATTTTCTTCTACAAAACAAATAAAAATACATGGCAAAATATAGCAAAATACATTGCAAAATATATCAAAACTTATATATAATTATTAAACAATGCAAATAAAACAAATTTATCTAAGTCCATCCATTATATTTAATATATATAATTATTTATGAATACCAGTTTGGTTTGATTAACCGCGGGTTTTTATAATTAGAAATTTAAATTGAACCGATATTCCCGGTTTTTTAAATTTTGGAGAAAAAAAACCTAACCGACATGTTCGATTAACTGTATTTTCGATATGATCTAGGTAAGATTTATGGATCAATTAAGTTTTTCGATCTCTTTACTCACCCCTGATATTAAGAGCTCACGATATTGAGCCGAACACTATTATAATGAGAGTAGTTCTGTTAACATTGTGGGTCAGTGTGGCCCAATGAGTTGCGTGGCTACAGTTGAGGCCAAATCTTTGCAGCCACCAGTTTACCTTTTCTAAGAGGATAATACATTTTCTTAGCCCAATAATTGGTTGCTGGTCTCAATTTTAGCTCACTAAATCGATAATACTCAATAAAATAGATATTAGTCATTTCTATCTCGAGATTAATTTTTGTGCCGAGAAACATTTTTTGTAGTCGGAGTCGGAGATATTACAAAGCACAACTCTACTTCAATCACATTCACCATGTATTGTTGTGCAATCCATCCCTCCCCCACAAAAAAAAGGAGGAAACAAAGAAACCTGTAATATTTGGTCGAGTAGAGCTGAAAGATATTGTTTGGCAGAGTAAATAAAAAACAACCACAGCTTTAATATTTGTCGTTAAAACATGGTAGGGTGATCATGTGAATGAGTATCAACTAGATTTATTTTATGTTGAGTTGAGGTTAGTTTGGGCCTCGAAATATAAGTATATATAAGCTCCAAATGCTAAAGTAAAAGGGCTAACAGAATACAATACCGAGTTAAGCCTAATTCATTTTCATCAAAGCCGATTGAACCATTACTATATATCTTGGTTCGAGTTCTTCTTTTGGTGAACTGAAAATTTAGTTATTCAAAATAGAGATGGTCTCTATAACGATCTAGCTTCTAGATTAACGGTTGATTCCACGGATCAACACGAGTCTTTCAATGTGTTTATCATCATTCACAAACTTCATTTGTAACTTCTTGTAAGTATGAATAACACATATCAAATCCTTTAAGCTCTCCTCGAATATGTAGTCTCATATCTATATATTCTCGAAATCTCTTTCATTCCGATGTATTTCAATTCATTCATGTATGCCTCTTTTGAAGCTTTAATTGGAGTCGATCCTTGTCCATGCTTCTGCACACCGACGATCACTCCGTAATTTTTTTCCGACATCACATGCCCACCAACTTCTGCTTGGTTCATCCCTGAACCACACCATACTGGGAGAGGTTCGGTTCTGATACCATCTGTAAACCCGATTTCAGTTGACGGTGACCTACTGCACCAACATGAGTCTTTTCAATGTGTTTGTTCTCACTCATACACTCTCTGATAAACTTCTCAGGGTTCACTCATCTCACAATTCTCCAAACCAAGCATGCTTAACTTTAGTATTTTTATGAGATCGACTTCAAAAAAAGATGCATCTTATTGGTATGAGTAATATATATCAAATCCTTTAAGTTCTCATCGAATATGCAGTCTCATACCTATATATTCTCGGAATCCTCTCATTCCGTTGTATTTCGGTTCATCCATGTACCTTTCCGCTTTAAAGCTTTAATCGAACCGGCTCCTTGTCCATGTTTCTGTGCGTCGACAATCACTCCATACTTCTGACTCAGACGTCACAGTCTCATGTGTGAATGCGTGTGGATCATATTTTAAATCTTAAAAGTGTGATCCCCACATTGAATTCATTAGAATATGGTTCTCACATGTACTAACGTGAAGACATTCTCACATGAAATTTTATCTTCAAAATATCAGTTTGATTCAATTGTTGAGTTGTCTAGGATGGTAAGAGTGTATGATTATAATATACACATATTATCCTAATATCTTATTTGCTTCAAAATACAGAATTTTATAAAGCAAATACCCGATATATATTATACATATTCGTGTGATTGTATATACGACATCTCATGTGAATAAATAATATATAATTTAATTATAACATATGTTAATTTATTATTAGACTTAATTAATCTTAAACACATTGAAAAATATAAAAGTATAAGGATATCATAGGGATTGAAAGTTTATTTATAATTGTAGTAAATCCATACCAAACAAATGATTATTTATGGTAGATATACTAAACACGTATCTTACCAAACATGATATAGATATGTTATGTGCTACTAGACATCTCAATCACACACATCACGTCTTAATTCATATTGAGTAGCAACGAGCCTTAAACTTTGCATGATTAGGTTGATTGATTGATTTTGTCTGGATGAAGGATATCCTGAAGTTTGATTTTATTTCATAAATTTTAGACTATTGCTTAGCTTAGGTTTGATTATTTGTATCCTACAATTTGTATATGTGGTTATCAATCACTATTAATCTAGAGAAGTAAACATCCCTAGACCCTAATAGACTAGACTAGTTGTACTATATATGAGATGAATAGGAATTCATTTACTACTACTACTACTAATAATAATAATCAATATGTGGACATGTAAGTGGACACATTTAGGGTGAGTGAGGCTAGCTAGGATCAGCACCGTTCCCGATATTTTATAGGTCCTAAATAAAATAAGAAATATAGGCCCCATTTTTTAAAATTCATATAAAACCACCAGTCATTATCTTTTATACGTACCAGGTAAAACTTATGTTTCTTTACAATAGCTTACAAACGACACAGGACGACTAAACCACACTTGAAAATCGGGTGTGACTGACTTGAACCTATAGAGGCAATAATGAGGTTTGAACTCGTGATCTTTGGCCACATGAACTCACTTAACCATTAGACCGTCCAAAAAAGTATCTTATATTATACTTATAAAATAAATCAAATTTATAAATTTATGTAAAATTCAAGTGATCTACAAATAGAAATAGATAATAAAAAAATATCAAAAACATATACAACTTACTTGTCATCCTTATATTTCTATATTTCAACTCTTATCTACGATACGATATCCTAAAAAAATAATGTATTCAATTATTTGCAGATACAAAACCATTAATAACCACATCAACATCAATATTTTCTAATATATTTTGGGACCAAATGAAAACATACATCTATAAGTAAAATATATAAAGATTTAATACTTTGAACTTTAAAATAAAATAAAATATTTTAAGTGATATAATATTTTGAATCTAAATAAATATTTATATCTATAAATAAAATCAATTTTTTAAAATAATTTGGACCTCCTGAGATGGTGGGCCTTGGACGATCGCTCAGGCTGAGGCGGCCTTGGCTAGGATCCTTATCACTCCAACACGGCGAGTAAGATGGAGAGACATGATTTGCTAATTAAGTGATTGTGGTCGATATGAATTTGTAGAGAAGAAGCAAAAATCAAGGAGTTGAGATATATATAAAGCTTAACCACGTGATCGGCTATAATTGTATTTGTTGCAAACACGTGGTTTATAATCTAATGTCAATTGAGATATATATAAAACTTAACCACGTGATTGGTTACAATACATTTGTTGCAAAAACGTGGTTTATAATCTAATGTCAAACATAGGGACCACAAGATTGAAAAAACTTCGATTCCGTTTTGACATAGTATTATACATCAATTTATTTGGCCCACTTACAAGAATTCTCTCTAATAATCCATGCTCAATTTGTCAGCCCCTTCCACAAAGAAAATTTATATATATATATATGGATATATATATATATATATATCCTATATATATATATATATAGATAGATATAGTATGTATCTCAATATGTAATACACAATGTGTTCATGTGGACAACCTAGATAAGCAAAACGTGGCAGGACATCTTTTTATTTTTTTTATTTCAATTTTCGTTTAAGGGCAATATAATAATTATTTCATTTTCTTCTTCTTCTTCTTCTTCTTCTTCTTCTTCTTCTTCACCTCTACTGTAAATTGTGTTGTTCGTCGAAGAAGAAAGATAAGTAGGTGGCAACGATGGTGCGGTGGAGGCGGCAACAATGGCACGGTGGCGATAGTCACGGTTGTGACGTTCACGGCGATAGCGGTTGGGTAGTGGCTATAGTTGAAGTTGCCTTAAATTTAAGAAAAAAGAAGAGGACTTTGATATAAGGTTGAAGGATCGATATGGAGGATGACTATGGTGGTGTTTAAGGTTAAGTTCGTCAAAAATCGAAGAAGGAGGTGATGGTTTATGGTGGAGTTCACCGGAAATCGAAGACTGAGATAAATCGGAGAAGGAGGTGGCGAGATGAAGCTTATAGCAAAGAATATGCATACTAATGCACATAAACCAACATAACAATACTTATAAATCTGTATATACATAATACTATATAAACATACATATTACAAAACAGAAACATGCATACTATTAAACAACAACATGCATTCAACGAAATACAAACTTGCATGCTTTAAAACATAAACTTGTAGGTTTTTCATTCTCGATATCTCTCTTCTCTAATATGTACAAACACTTTTCTTGTTGATCATTTGTTTTCTATCTTTTTGATCATTTGTTTTCTTTCAAATTATAAAACTAGAAGTAATATATCTAAACAAGAGAATAGATTATGGATAAATCAATCTAATATGTATTTTTGTGTTCAATATTATGCAGTTTTGTGTTCATGCGTATGCTGTTTTTGGTTTTAAAACATGTATGGTTTGTTTTCTATATCACATAACAAAAAAATGTGTAACTTTGTGTTCAACCGTATGCAGTTTTATGTTCAATTGTATGCAGTTTTATGTTCAACTGTATGCAATTTTATGTTTAATTACATGCATGATTTAATTTTCGATATTACATAACAAATCAAATTACTAATCTACACTTACTGTAGCGAAATCATCGAAAATAAACTTTAAAAATCCGAAAAGATCTCCACCATAGGATCTATGAGATGAGTGGATGAGATTGAGTACTACATACTATCTTAGGCTCATGTACTATTTGATCACTTATCTCTCTCTCTCTCTCTCTATATATATATATATATATATATATATATATAAGAGAGGGGAAATGTATGCACACATTATACACAAATAGATGTTTTATAGAAGATTTTAAATATTCCGTATGCCAGGACGTGAAAAAAAAATCAGATAGAACTTTTTTAGAAGATATTAATATAGATAGAATTAGTTCTCTGCTCATTTTATTTGCAACTATCAGATGGTGGCATGAATTTATTAAGAAGTCTCAGCTAGACTTAAGTAGAGGTGAATCTCTACGTGTGTGTGTGTGAAGCAATGAAGTTAAGGAATTTGAAGGAGCCAACAACCACCAAACTAATTTGCTTAAGGCAGCTAGCAGTTTGGTGGTAGAATGTGAAGAAACTCTTGGGACATTGTAAGTAATTGCCTCACAATAGCCAATTAAGCTTTTTAGGAGTAAAAGTGAGAAGTCATGCAAAATTACATTTATCAATTTTTGGATTTTTACTTCTTAGCTCGCATAATCATATAATTAGCTCTATAAAAGGGACATTGACTTTTTATAATAAGATAGATTGATAAAACATATGATTAAGTATTTTAATAATAGATTTTTAAACAAGTTCAAAATTTATCGATCCATCAGAGTAAATAATGGATTAACATGGATTATTTTTATCTATTTATCCTATAAATTAAAGTAAGACGCTCCCTAAAAGTCGAATTTTGGGAGTCATAAACTATGGCATGAGTTACGATCTTTTTAGAGTAACAAGGTGATTTCGTAATTCAAAATTCACCAATGTGTATATGGTGATTTCGTAATTCAAAATTCACCAATGTGTATATGTTATAACAAGAAACTGAATCTAAAAATATTCACAAAGATTTTTTAAAAGAAATTCTTCAAGAACGTGTAGTGCCATAATATAAACCCTTGGTGTGCCGTCAAGCGTCTAATCATTTTCAATGGTACTCGTGATTATGGCATTTGTTTGTGGTGTAGTCCTTCTTTGTATCCATGTTTGACTCTTGAGAAAATAAAATTAAAATTCGCATGAAATCAACTGAATGTTTTATATTTATCGAAAAAAGTAACGCCAAACAAATTAGCAGGATCTCCGTCATTCCACTTTATAATTGTGCCCTCAAATTATAACCTTTCATTCAATGATCGGAAATTGATGAAAGAATATTAAGAAATACTAGTGTATAACCCGTCGAATTTCGACGGGACAATTTTATGTTGTAATTTTTAAAATTAAAAAAATTAGTCGATAGTTAATTTCAAAGTCATAATACTTTGACAATTTATTGAAAGAAGTATAAAAAGATAAATAGTTATAATAAAAAAAAGGTCAATGATGGAATTTTTTCAATTTTCTTTCCACTTTCTTTAGTTACAATAAACTAATAGAAATTAAATTACACATATATTTAAAATTATTATAATGAAAGATTCATGTAAATGCATAAGTAAAGACTAATTTAAATTAAAAATATCTTCAAATATAATTTTTTTAAAAAGTAAATTAAAAGTATTAATTTAAAATTATACAATGTATGAAATTCGTTTAGAATGGATATAGATATGTGTCCCTAGTTTGATTAAAAAATTATCTTACTACTCATTTGTGTATCAATTGCATATAGTGAGACCCACTAATTATCCGAATTAAGGAGGTCATATTTATTTAAATTTAAAAATATTTTTAGCCAGCTAAAACGTTTAGAATATATATGTATGTATTTTGAATCCAATTAAAAAGTGACTATAAAAATATCAGAAATTAAACTCAAATCTTAAATTTTAAATTATACAATCAATGAAATCCGTTTAGTATGTATGTATATACGAATGTATGTCTTAAATATGATTAAAGGTTAATTTTGGAACTCATTCTCGTAGCAGTCTCATATAATAAAATATGTTAATTATATGAATTATATAGGTAATATATTTAGATATAAAAAATTCAATCATTCTCGTTCCTAATGTGTATCCCGTTGAATTTCGACGGGAACCATTTCATGTTGTAATGCCTAATTAAAATTAAAAAAGAAATTATTATTTTATTTTAAAGTAATGGTATTTCGATAGTTCATTGATGGAACTGTTATTTGAAAGATAATATTATAATAGAAAAATAAGTGAATGAAAGTGTTTCTTCTATTTTTATCACCTTCTTTATCTGCGAGTAATAAATAAAATTAAACTGAACATATGTATGAAAAGTTTATAGTAAAATATTTATAATATAGAAACTGAAGATTAATTTAAATAAATATTTTCTAACCTATGAAAAAATTACTTTGTATTTACCTCACAATCAATCCAAAATTTCATCGTACATCATTTTAATTAGTATTTGTATTGTGTGTATGACCCTCTTCATCACAGATTAAAATTTTGAGTCATCTTTTTGCTACTGACTCGTGAGATTTACATACAATTGACCATGATTGAACACAAGTTTTGGTATGTATAGTCATATGTTGTAAAAAGACTACTTATTTCTCTTGGGTTATAGCAAAACAGATAGTGGATATAGATCTAATATATAAATAAGGGTTTAGTCACCAAGTCATATATATATATATATATATAGGGGTATATATATATATATATATATATAGCATATCTTTCATATTGTGTAGCACAATCGAATTAATGTATTGCATATGAAAGTTTAGCACATATTTCATCCATTCGTAGCACATATCTAAATATATTAGTTTAGCACATCTTTCATTGCAACAGAACATAAGGGTTATAGTGTTGCACAATAATCCGTAGCACAAAACAAAACAAAAGCACACACGAAAATTAAATCTCAACCATTGATATAGCAAATGGCCCGATTCATTCCTATTTCCTACCAAATTATCTATTCCTACCGATCCATCTCCTATATATATATATATATATATATATATATATATATATATATACCCTTCTTCAATCCCTATTAAAAAGTGATTTGTTCGTTTCGTCACAAACTCGTATAGTAATACTCGCTAATTACCTTAACTGAAATTTATAAAACATAAGTTCTTACTATTATATGAATCCTAATAAATAAAAATTCAAATATTACAAAGTAAACATTAATAGATTTTATTGTTAAATAACAAAAGACTCAAAATGAAAATAATTCCACAAAGTTTGTCGACTAATGTTTGTAACCCTTTGGGATTTATATACGTACATATCTAAAATCATATTAAAAAGTGAATTTAGTACTCGCACTTGTAACAAAATAATAAATACATAGTATACACATTTTATATTTAAAGTAAGTTTCTGAATGAGGCAACGATTAGTGTGTAACCTATCGAGTTTGTAGTAGGGCAAGACGATGGTTTGAAAAGATGAGGCTAGAGTTTAGTCGAGTGTATCCATCAAGAATGTATATACTTGTGACAATCTCAAACTCGATTAAAAGATAATTTTACTAGATGTTCACATTTCAGACTTGCATGGTGATATTCGTAATTACCCAAAATCATTTAAATTTATAAATAAAGCTTGTTATAATAATTGGTTATCCGTTTCAACAAAAACCTCAATATGCTATATTAAAATCAATAATAAATAGTAAACAATAAACTATTAAGAAAATTGAGCAAATTCAATGTAGGCAAGTCGATTGTATTCACTTAAAAATAAGTTTATTGCTCGTTCTCGTCTCACACCCATATAGTCTTAACTATTCGCTAATTACATGGAACTATTAGATTTTATAAATATAAATTGCTTCAAATTTGATTATCCATCTCAACAAAAATCTCCATATTAAAAAAATTTAAACAAACGAATAATAAATAGTAGAAATAAAAAAAAGATCTAAAAGTGGTGAAAATTCACATAGGCACGTTCATAAATGATTGGACCCGTTTAGAATTATTATACTTCTAAACACATTTTTATTTATAAAATATCTAATAATCAAATATAAGTTGTTACAATAATTGGTTAGTTGAGGCTATAGTTCAAACACTCGGAGCCGTTAGTCGTATTGGTGCAAGGCGATATATCGAAATGATGAGGCTAAGATTTAACCATATGGACCTGTCTGAAATGCATACATGTTCTTGTCCCAAAACATTTAGTAATACCCGCTAATTACCTAAACATGTTTAAATTTGTAAATATAAGTTGTTACAATAATTGGTTAATTGTCTCAATAAATATTAGAACGCTGTAGAATAAATATCAAAATATTTAGAAAATAGTTAAACATAATTTATCTAAATAATTAAATATAATTTGTTAAAATAATTGATTATTTGTATGAATAAAACTTGAATAATATTACAAGTTTAACATTGATAATAAATACTATAAATAACAATAAATTTGTTTATTCTATGTTCGATCTGTCGATACTTCGAATTCAATATATAAGTGAATGTATCATTTTACATAATATTATATGAACAAAATACAATTGTTTGTCACATCTTCTTGTCGATATATATAATATAGAAATAAAGTTATTTGCCTAATTTGTTGTTTTGGATATTCGGGTATAATATGATCCGACACATATATAATATGTGAATCATAACCTATTCGACCTAGTATATTGTTCATTCTTTCAGATATATGCAAGATAAATTGAAATATATTAATTTACTTATAGACATTTTAATTTTTTAGGTCAACCTATTAAATATATTTTTATGTTGCATGTATGCATACTTAATATAAATCACATATTTTCATAAATGTTGCACTATATAAACTACTAAAATCTATGATATAGAATTAGACAATATACATTTATGAAATATAATAAGAATGTTGAGAGTTATCAATGTATTAATATATTAGAAAATATATGCATCCAAGAAAATATCTAATATATATAATTGCAACTAATAGATTTATAATTAAACAAATAAGTGATTGTTACTAATTAGTAAATATTTAAGAAGACCAAATATTATACATTCACTATATTTCAGGAAGTACATAAAAATATAAGAATTCATATAATATTTAATAATTTTTAGAATTTTTCATAATAATTGAGATAAAAATGAATTATTTGGTGACAAATATAAAAAGAATCATAGCAAAACAAATATGGTCATTTCCATCGTAGTGTTTCTATATAGGTACATGATATATGTATATTAATCTAATATATAAAAATTATTGTATTGTAGATATTAAATTAATTAGTTCCAACTTAATTTGAATAATTTCTTTTAGGCATTTGTAATGTATTATATGCAATATTATTTAATCCAATATTTTTTTAATCACAATTTTACTTATTGCATGTAACTTATATTATGAGCAATTAATACCCATTAATATTGATTACATACCTTATTTTTACAACCATTTATCCATTGAGAAAGTACATAATGGAGAATTTTGAAAAATAAGAATAAACTTTTGTAGAGATGCCACATAGGATTGAGGATTAATATGGTGACTTTAATGTGTAATGGATTATATAATTAATAGATAGAGAGGAAGAAAGACAAGATGGATGGAATATATATTTTCATTGTAGTTGGTCTATAACTCTTCTATTGCAAAACCCCATTTTATTTATTAATTCTCAGCATTCAATATAAGTTATGAGTATTTATGATGACACCTTATATTGTGCACTGCATATCGCATGTTGTTGAATAGCAGAGAAGCTGTGCAGATTATTCGAGAAGAGATAGAAGATAAAGACATGCAAATTATGGGAAAATAAAGTCACGTGTATTTCCATTCATGTAGTATTTATAGACGTTTACAATGAGGTTTAACTTACTAACTACTCTTCTTAGCTAACTAACAGAAAGCATAACAGAAATATTGAACTAGTAACAAACTAACTAACTACAAACTAACTACACATTCTAATATAACCCCCTCAAACACATAAGCTATTTTGTTTTTAAAGGAAGCTTATTCACTAATGTCTGATAACGTAAGATTGCTATTGGTTTAGTAAGAATGTCAGCAACTTGATCTTCAGAAGCAACATGACGAACATCTATTTCTTTCTTGATCACTTTATCACGAACAAAGTGCACGTCCATCTCGATGTGCTTAGTTCGGGCATGCAAAACAGGATTCGATGCCATAGCCGCAACACTCTTATTATCACACCAAATAACAGGAGATTGAGATAGATTATATCCAATTTCTTGAAGGAGAGACTTGATCCAAATTATCTCCATAGCCGCATCTGCAAGAGATCGATATTCAGCCTCTGTTGAACTTTGAGAAACCACCATTTGTTTCTTGGAGCTCCAAGAGATAAGGTTGTTCCCTAGAAAGACAAAATATCCTCCGGTTGACTTGTTGATCATCAATAGACCCTGCCCAATCGGCATCTGAATAGGCAGTAAGCGTTGAATAATTTGATGAAGTGAAACAAAGAGAGCGATGTAGAGTGCCTTTCAAATATCGAAGAAGTCTTTTGCAGGCTTTCCACTAAAGCTCGGTTGGATCTTGCATAAACTGACTTAATTTGTTAACCATGAAAGAAATATCAGGTCTAGTGATGGTAAGATATTGGAGAACGCCTATGACACTTCTATAAAAGGATGGATCAGAAAAGGGAGCACTGTCAGTTTTTGAAAGCTTTACACCAGACTCATATGGAGATGGTTGGGGTTTGCTCTGAAGAAGATTTGTCTTGCCAAGAAGATCCCGAATGTATTTTGTTTGGGACAAAACATAAGATTTGTGTTCCTTAGCAACTTCTATACCCAAAAGAAGCTACACTACCTAAAGTCTTCAGAGCAAAAGTATCCGAGAGAGACTGAATAAATTTTTTAACAAAACATGGATCATCACCAGTAATTAAAATGTCATCAACATATACCAATACCAATAACAGTTTCCCTTCTTTTCTCATGAAGAAGAATGAATGATCAGACGTGGAGTATCGAAATCTAAAGTGCAGAAGGTGATTCTTTAGTTTGTCGTACCAAGCGTGCGAGCTTGCTTTAATCCATACAAAGATTTTTTCAATTTGCACACCCAATTCGGATGAGAAGAATCTTCAAAAGCTGGTGGTTGTTTCATGTACACTGGTCGGTCAAGATAACTATTCAAGAACGCATTATTGATATCAATATGTTGAATATCCCAGTCGTGTGTTGCAGCTAAAGAGAAAAGAAGCCGCACGGAGACATGCTTGACAACCGGGCTAAATGTTTCCAGAAAATCAAGCCCAGCAAGCTGCTGAAACCCCTTTGCAACCAGGCGAGCTTTAAGCTTATCAAGTGTATCATCAACATGAAGTTTAACACGATACACCCATTTGCAGTCGATAGGATTCATCACATGCGTGGGTGGAATGATATCCCAGGTGTCTTTGAGTTTGATAGCTTCAATTTCTTTAGCCATTGCTTTATACCATAGAGGATGGTTAAGCATAGCTTTATCAGAAATGGGTTCAGAAAATGTGGATAGATTTGTAAATGAGGTGGTTTGTTTTGATATAGCTGAAGAAATGAGTGTAGTGGGAGATATGGAGGAGATTGCAATGTAGACTTTAGTCTTGAATATTCCACATTTTGATCTAGTGTTCATGGGATGAGTATTAACCATAGATGGCATGTGATGAAAAGTAGGAGACTGTGAGGAAACAGATTCGTGTAACGCTAATGGTACGCTAGATGCTAAGATGGGTACAGAGTGAAATGATTCATGAGAATTCGATGAAGGAGATGGTAGTGAAGATGCAGTGCTCATCCGCTCATGAGAGGATGGTGTAGATGAGGAGTTAAGTGATGTAGATTTGGAATTTTCCATAGGTGAGTTATGTGTTGGTGTGAAGTTATTTTGTGGAGAAAATGATGGTGATGTACTTGAGGAAGTGATGACGGGTTGTATGGGATCTGTAGTTAATGATGAGGGTAGATGAAACATTGACTGAGAGTCAGCTAAAGAGTGAGAGGGTTGAAGATTTTGATGTTGTAGGGAAACATTGAAGAGCTCAATGTATGGAAACTCATACTCATTAAAAAGAACAGTTTTGGCAATGTATATGCGACCAGAGGAGGGTAGGCAACGGTAGCCTTTATGCTGAGGACTATAACCAAGGAAGACACACTTAGACGACCTATACTGAATTTTGGATGAGTTGTAAGGACGTAGGTAGGGAAAACATCTGTATCCAAAAACTTTTAGAAACTGATAATCTGGAAGCCTACGAAATAGAACCTGATATGGTGAGATGTTATGCAATGAAGGTGTGGGTAAACGATTTATAAGATATATAGCCGTGACAAAGGCATCCCACCAAAATTTTTGAGAAAGATAAGCAGTGGCTAAAAGAGTGAGTCCTAGTTCTACAATATGTATATGTTTTCTTTTAGCTGTTCTATTTTGTTGGTGCCTATAAGGACATGGATGACAAAACTTAATAACTAAAGACTCAAGAAAAGGTTTTAAGGTGCAGATCATCATCCCCCCCAATCGGATTGAATGGCTTGGACTTTGGTTTTAAACTGTCTTTCAACAAATGTGAGGAAGGTTTTGAAAGTGTGCAGAACTTCAGATTTTGATGTAAGAGGAAAAATCCATGTAAACCGAGTAAAGTCATCCACAAAATGTACATAATATTTGAAACCATATGTTGACAACATAGAGCTAGAACCACATACATCGGTGTGAAGAAGCTGAAAAGGGGCAGTGGTTTTTCTAGCTATAGATGGAAATTTGGCAGCATGAATTTTTCCAATGGCACACGCATCACAAAATTTTAAATTTGACATTTTTGAAGGAAAATTCATAGCTTTTAGAGTAGTGTTAAGCACAATGTTACATGGATGTCCTAATTTAATATGCCAAATATTTACATCAGAATTCTTGTGAGCAGAGAAGCAGTGTTGAGAAGTAATTTGTGGTGATGGATTTGCACCTGAGGTTGGAGAAATATTCTTGACTAGATCGAGATGATAGAGTCCTTCTCTACGATTTCCCTCCAGCAGAACCTTGTGAGTGCATTTGTCCTTGACAAAGCAAACATTAGAGTGAAATTCTAGATACACATTATTATCGGATGTGAACTATGAGATGCTTAATAAGCTTTTGGTGATGTGTGGAACATAGAGTATGTTGGAAAGAATGAGTGGTTGACTTGATTTGGAACATGAAATGGAAGATGATCCCATGTGTGAAATAGGTAGTTTCGAGCCATTACCTACAGTGAGTGTATCATTTCCATGATAAGGCGACTGAACTTGAAGATTATTCAGATCTGCAGTGACATGTGTGGACGCACCCGAGTCTAGGAACCAATCTGACATGGCTGAGGGTTGAGTTGATGAATTTGCAGTGTAGACACTTGGATTTTGTGAAGAGACCTGTAGATGAGAATTAGCATTTGCAGAAAAATCAATAGAAGTGGAATATGCAGTAGAGGGATTTATGGCCATATGAGCTTGAGGCTGAGAGGTGAATGATGAAAACACATTTTCTGGCCCAGTGAAGTTCATATCAAACCGCTTGAAGCATTTGTAAGCCACATGATTTGGTTTTCCACACAACTAACATATTGGTTTACTCCCATTTTGAAATCTACATGTAGTTGAAAATTTGTTGTAGGACCTAAAACAGCCACTTGATTCTGCAGACGAATTTCATGCGTTTGAAGGGCAAACTGAACTTCGTGCAGCGTTAGTTCATCATATTTTGATGATAGTAGAACACTTATACTTTCGAACTCAGCCCCTAGCCCTTGAAGAATGTAAGGAATGAGATCAGAATCAAGATTCTCTTACCAATGTTAAACAATTGATCAGCAACTTCCCTGAATTTGAGTATATAATCGTCTATGGTTGAATCGCCTTTCTTCATGATTTGCAGTTGATGATGTAGTTGCATAGATCGCGCTTTGGACTGAGATTGAAAAAGAGTTTTGAAAGCACTCCACACTTGAGCTGCAGTAGTGCATTGCCCAATGTAGCTCAACATCGAAGGATTTATGGATGCTAGTATCTAACTGAATATGAAGTGATCTAGTTTGAGCCAAGTCAGATATTCAGGATTAGGAACAGATATAGCAGATGTTGATTCCAGAAATTGAGTAGGTTGAAGCTGTTGTATAAGTATCTCTTCAAAGCCATATGCTCGAGCCGTAGCTAGAACTTGCATTTTCCAAAAATTATAATTAGTGCGATCCAGTTTTACGTTATTGGATGCATTGATGGTAAAGTGTTTGATGTAGTGGACAGTTCCATGGTTTTGCGAGGAGATGATGATGATAGAAGAAGAGCTATAACACAAACTCTGATACCATGTTGAATAGTAGAGAAGCTGTGCAGATTATGGAGAAGAGATAGAGGATAAAGACATGCAGATTATAGGAAAAGAAAGTCACGTGTATTTCCATTCATGTAGTATTTATAGACGTTTACAAAGAGGTTTAACTTACTAACTACTTTTCTTAACTAACTAACAGAAAGCATGACAGAAATACTGAACTAGTAACAAACTAACTAACTACAAACTAACTACACATTCTAATACCTGTTATATTATAACATGTAAGAAATCAAATTAATAAGATTGTAATAGAAATTCTGAATTTTTGATAAATATAAGGGGTGATTGCAAGTAATAAATAAAATAATTTTTACTCTTAATCTAGTTGGAAACACGATTTTAAAATTTTGGCACAAAAAACATGTCTTTACAATTTATGTGATTTACAATATTGGTATATTTTTGTTCAAATTAAAGCCGACATGGATGTCTAAAAAAGGTGGAAAAGTTACAAAAGTTTGAAAGCGATATTGTTTAAATTGGCCTGTCGATTAGTCCACGTGTACTTTTCCTGTAATCACGTCAATTTGAATTCCACCTAACGATCGATGTTATAAACCACACTAGTGTAAAAGTCATGTTTTTTAACCAAAAATTTAAAAGTCATATTGTAAACCAAAAAATAGTAAATTTTGTGTTATTATATGAATAAACATTAAGGAGGCATTTACTTTTGAGGATTAACCTAAATATGAATAAAAATAGTATAGATTAATTCATTGTTTAAATGGATTTAAATTTTGGACTATCGTAGGGTCTTTGATAATTATTATAATTGAACTAATAAAAATAGTATAGTGAGCCATCAATGGTTGCATCAAGAGTGGTGCTCTTAATTAAGGAATCAAACTATTTTCTACCAAATACTTCACTTCAGATAAACAAGTAATTATTGTCACTTGTACAATTCCATAAACATTTTTTTGCCTTCCATCAACATTCAGATAAATAGATAATTTCTATCATTGTATATTGTAACTTAATTGCATATCTATCTCAATTCTATTTCCTTTTTATTATTGTTGTACTTTATTGTTTCATTGAATAGGGAATACAATAAAATTTGAATCACATCATTCACAAAAGATATCTTGTTAATGTCTAAGGCCAAATGTCTCATGTTCAAGTCCAACGTGATACGGCCTTTAAAATTTATTTATTGAACAAAACAATAAAAAATTAAAATAAAAGACGATATCTCGATGTTCTATCATATGAGATCTTGACCTTTTAAATCTATTCTTAATGAGTTTTGATAGTTTCCGTTACTTTTGTAGAGGATGGCACGACTTGACCGATGGAGGAACCAAAGTCTTTCAGCATTGGCATTTGCCTTCGAGATCACAAAGGATCTTTCATCGCGGCGAAGACAATACGGAAGCAGGGGCCTGTGAAAGTGGAGGAATGTGAGATCATAGGTATCCGAGAAGCTCTGTCGTTGATCAAAAGCCTCAACATCAACAAATGCTACATCGAAAGTGACAGTCAGATAGCATGCAACGCTATTAATTCTCGTAGCGAGAATATCTCCGAACTTGGCTGTTTTGCTTCTATATGTCGTGATCTTTTGCTCAATATTGAGGATACTTTTGTCAGGAATATTAGAAGAAATTCTAATTTGATAGCTCATAGGCTAGCTAGAAAGGCTATCGATTTTAATACACCGCATGTCTGGAAAGAACCATCATCCTTTGTGGATGGTCTTCTTCATATTCCATGTTCGTGTTAATATGAGTTTTTTACGTTTTCAAGAAAAAAGATAGTTTCCGTTACTCTTTGAAATATGTTGCTCGATAATTATATATAAGATTTTGTAATATAAATCCGGAAGGCATGAAACCACGTTTAGAATATATAGTTATTGAAATATCCTTAACGTACCAAGGAATAGGGGTTGGTTATGGTGAGAAAGCTCTTTAATGTACGAAAGTAGGAATAGTAGCATATCTTTCATATTGTGTAGCACAATCGAATTAATGTATTGCACATGAAAGTTTAGCACATATTTCATCCATTCGTAGCACATATCTAAATATATTAGTTTAGCACATTTTCATTGCAGTAGCACAAGAAGAGTTATAGTGTTGCACAATAATCCGTGTAGCACACAAAACACAAACCTAGGAAAATTAAATCTCAACCATTGATATAGCAAATCAAAGGCCCATTCATTCCTATTTCCTACCCAATTATCTATTCCTACCGATCCATCTCCCAAGGAATATATATATATATGGGATGGTTCCTGTGAGAATGGAAATAAGTGTAGGAAATAGGAATATATATATAAGTCTAGCATATCTTTCATATTTGTGTAGCACAATCAGAATATTATATTGCACATATTAGTTTAGCACATATTTCATCTTTTCGTAGCACATATGCTAAATATAACAAGAAGAGTTCTAGTGCTGCACAATAATCCGCGTAGCACACACAACACAAAACTGTAGCAAAATTGAAATTAAATCTCAATCATTGATCCAACGAATCAAATGCTCATATTCATTCCTATTTTCTACCAAATTATCTATTCCTACCTGATCCATCTCATATATATATATATAATTTGGTAAGAAATAGGAATGAATCTGATCATTTGATTTGCTATATCAATGGTTGAGATTTAATTTTCTGTGTGCTAGGTTTATGTCTCAGATGTTACACGGATTATTGTGCAAAGACTATAACTCTTCTTGTGCTACGCAGAATGAAAGATGTGCTAAACTAATATATTTAGCATATGTGCTACGAATGGATGAAATATGTGCTCAACTAACATGTGTAATATAGTAATTCTGATTGTAGTACACAAATATGAAAGATGTGCTATTATTCCTATTTTCGTACATTAATGAGCTTTCTCACCATAACCAACCCCTATATATATATATATATATATATATATATAGGGGGAGATTATGGTGAGAAAGGTATTAAGTGTAAGAAATAAGAATAAATCTCATCCATTGATTCTAATACAATCAACGTTCCAAATTTCGTCCATAATTATAGTTGCTAAAAAAGCGATTCACAATTTCATCTTGAAAAAATCGTAAGGGTAAAATGTGAATTGCAAAATAAATATAACACATAATCTATGAGAAGATATCTTGCAAATCTTTCCATCTTCCTAAAAAGAGAATCGTTTTTAATTGTATATCATATCTTGTTTTAGTTATAGCATATAATTATATATATGTAGCACACAAAAATTATATATACACGTGAAAATAAAATTAACCATATCCATTCCATTAATTATCTAATCCGATAAAATTAGGAACTACCATATATAGGTTTTTTTTAATTTTATATAACATATAGCATATGGAATGCATGTATATAGCACATACTTATATTTACACATTATTTATATATGTTTAACACTTATCAAATTTCTATATCATATCTTGATATAATTGCAGCATATGATCTATAAATATAGCACATGATATATCATTCTTAACATATATGTTTTGTATGCATAACATATTTTCATATTATATGTTGCACACTTAATACAACTAATTTGTAAATTATTTGAAGCCGTAATATGTGTTGTGTGGATTTGTTGCACAATGTCTATTATTTGTAGCATAACGTTTATATAATATTGCACAAATGTAACAAGTTGAAATATATAGCTAAACGAGAAAAGGTATAAAGATACTAAACGAGAAATAAAAACTGACCATATCAAACCCATTAAATATCTAATCCCATAATTTTAGTAACTACCATTTTTATATCACCTAAAATTACAAAACTATCCTCATTAAAATCGATTAAAGCTTAAATCATAGCACACGGAATGAAAAATTACTGCATTTACATGATCTAATCTAGACCATAGATCTAATTAATTAAAAGTCTGAAATTCATTCTTATTTCTCACAAAATAACTATTCTCATATGATCTCTCCCCTATATATATATATATATATATATATATATATATATATATATATAGGGTGTGGTTCTGTGAGAATGGAATAAATGTAAGAAATAAGAATATATCATATCCATAGATTTTTCCTAATCAATGGTGGAGATTAATAGTAATATTTAATCGATTTACATTGTATTTTATAACAAAAAATCGATGATGGTAGATTAGGTATTTTAAATAAAAAATTCATTATCCTCTTCTCACTCTCTCTTTTCGATCCATCTCTTCATCTTCAATATGCCAAATCCCTTAAATGTAGGTATTAAAATATTGCAAATTCAACAAATCTTAGTGTTATGTGCGATATTAAATAAAAGATATGCAATACACCGCTTCTACCAATGCAATACAATCTACCACATAAATCAATAATGTTGCAACATTTATCACATTGAAAAAAGCTGAAACTACAAATCAATAAATCTTAGTGTTATGTGCAACATTTAATAAAAAATATGCAATAAAACGCTTCTACGAGTGCAATGTAATCTACCACATAAATCAATAATGCTGCAACATTTATCACATTGAAAAAAACTGAAACTGAAAATCAATAAATCTTAGTGTTATGTGCAATATTTAATAAAAAATATGCAATAAAACGCTTCTACCAGTGCAATGTAATTAACCATACGTATGAAACAATATATATATTATGTACCTAAATTCTTCATGGATTGGTTCGTTTGTATCTTCAATAATTTTGTATATAGTAATTAGTGAAACATAAATAATTTTGAAGATAGAGATTTAAATGATAAGATATAACAAATCCCTATTTATAGGTATATAAACCATGTGGTGCCTAAAAATAAGGAAAAAAACTGATTATTAAAAGTTGTAATTACTTAATTAACCTTTATTTAAAACATAGATTTTTTTTTCATAGCACAAATAATTATATTTTGTAGCACAACAAATATAAATCTTGTCCATTGATTTACTGAAATCAATGGTTTAGATTTATTCTCATTTCTCACAAGTATATCTATTCTCATATGATATCTCCTCTATATATATAGGGGATGGATCAAATGAGAACCATATATATTTTAGGAACTAAGAACTAATCCTCACCTTTGATTTGATGTGATCTTGTGGTGGACAATACATATTTGTCTATATTCATTATTAATTATCGAATTTCCTGAAGGTTAATTTAGTAATTGTGTAATCTTAGTTAACGTAAGTTATCCTTAAATCATGGGTTTCATATCTCTTATTTATTATATTGCTGATTTGTTTATGTATAGTTATCATTACGTTTGCTTCCTAATTTTTCATACTTATCATATTAACAATGGAATCCATAGATATTCATTCGTTTTTGTTGTTTTGTTTTGATTTTAACGCCATCAATTTTTATTGTTCAATGATGTGTTGATTCTGAAAATGATTATATTTTTACGCTTTCAAAGTTAATGTGCATAATACACTAATATGTTATTCATAAGTATCGATTACGTTAATTTAATGTGCATAACACGATCTATAATATGTTAACGTGCATAATACACTAGTATGTTATGCATAATACACTAGTATGTTATGCATATTGTTTCAAGTTTTGAATTTTAATATGCATAACACGTCTATAATATGCATAGGTATCGCTTATGTTACTTTTTTTGGGACGCAGAATTTTCAAAAAATGAGAGAGAGATACGGTTATTAAGCAAAAATTACTAATATACCCTAAATCGAAATTGAAAACGAACGTCAATTTTATGTTAATTAAATTATACCAAATTCAAAATTTCACTATTTAATCACCACCATTTGATCTAGTAAAATTGATGGTGTAGATTAGTTCCTAGTTCTCTACATAGGGATGGTTCCTCTATAATCATCCCCTATATATATATATATATATATATATATATATATATATATATATATAGGGGTGGTTATGGCGAGAATGCTATTATGTATAAGAAATAAGAATAAATCATAATCATTAATTAATATATAATCAACGTTCCAGATTTCATGTTTCATTTTAAAAAAGATTGATGACATCATCACCATTTTATTCGCCTAAAATCGGGTAAGGGTAAATCTGACATAAAAAAATATTTTCTCTCCAAATCTTTTACCTACCATAATATGACGTTTATTTTTGTTGCACAAACTGTGTAATATATAGCACATATAGTTACTAACTTTGCATCAGTGTATTTCAAAAAAAATTAGTATTATTTTACGAAATATATTTGTAGCACACATAAACACGTTATGTAGCACAATGTTAATATTTACTTTGCATAACTTTATTATTGCAGATACTTACAAAATTAAACGATGAATTAACATTACATTATCAGTGCAACGAAATCAATTGAAAAAACAACGAAATTATATTACCAGTGCAACGAAATAAATACGATAAAAAGATAAACATTTGAAAGAATAATATCTATCTAAGATATGAAATCCCACAAAAAAGGAAAAAATCAAATCCCATAAAAATAGTATTACTAATCCAACCTCTTAATTTTTCCTATACATTAAAAACGTAGCATATTCAGTTATTAATACAACACATAAATATCTAATCTGGACCATTAATTTATTATGATGAAGGGTTAGGATTTATTCATATTTCTCACCAAAATTTACATTCCCACCGATCCAATATATATTTATATATATATATATATATATATATATAGTAAGATTCAAATAAGAACTATTTTTAACGTGAGAACTAAGAACCACAAAAATTTATTACGAATAAAATGATTTCGCTATGAAAGTTAATGAATATGTTGAAAAAGTTAATGAATCCAAAAATCAGAATTTTCACCAAGATTCAAATCCCATGAGATGCGTATTTTTTTCGATTTAGTAACTTTCTCATCGAATTCATCAACCTTCATACCGAATTCATCATATTTTGATTTTATACATTCTCATGATAAAAATAATTCTCATATTAACCCTCATATATATATATATATATATATATATATATATATATATGAAATATTTGTCCCTATGGGATTCGAGTGGATCAAATGAGAACCACATCTTTTTTAGAACTCTGCTCATTTGAACCATGCATAAGACGTTGAAGATGATATATATATAGGGTTGGGTTCACGGTATAGAAGTTGTGTATCAATCTAAAACTTTCTAAAATTATTTTGTTGTACAACAATTTTAGAAAGTTTTAGTTGCTCAACTTTGGGGAGAGGCACAACAAAACACTTTAATGATCATCTTCAACGCATTAAATGAACATAAAGCGCATCGCTCAAGTTCTCAAAAGATAAGTTCTCACCGATCCAACCCCTATATATATATATATATATATATATATATATATATATATCTATGGGAGGTTAATGTAAGAACCACTTTTATCGTGAGAACCAAAAATGATGAATTCACTATGAAAGTTGATGAATCCATTGAAAAAGTTAATGAATCCAAAAAAATGAAATTTTCGTCACCAATGGGATTCGAACCCGGATGAAAATTTTTGAATTTTTAAATTCAATAACTTATCCAACGGATTCATCAACTTTCATAGTGAATTTATTTGATTCTTAGTTTTTAGGATAAAAATGATTCTCATTTGAACCTAACACTATATATATATATACATTAGGGGGTGTCTTATTCCGTAAGTTGTCAATCACAGCTGCTGAAGTTAATTCTTAACATAAATTACATCATGGTCTCTAATACCAAAACCAATTAGATTTTCTTTGACAGGAAAAAACGCGTAACTGGAAATCACGCAATCTGGAATATGAGCCTTGCCAAAATACTCATAATTTAGTGTAAGACATTAAGTAGTGAGTTGTATAGTGCATATTGATTGAGAATATTGTCCATTGTTTCACCAATTATATATCTATTTCTAAACTGTCTACTCTTATAAATTTTTATACAACTATAATAGTTTTATTTATTTTTATTTTGATGTACGGAAAATTCCTATATGCATGTACATGAAGTCCTTCAAATCATAATAAAAATTTTTTTTTTTTTTAAATTCATATATTTTACATGCATCATTTAAGAAGCATGCACATATGTATATAGTGATATACATCATCAGAATTCAACCAACCAACAACTAGTTTCCAACTTGCAAATCCAACCAACAAAACAACACATGCGTTTGAAATTTGAATGCGATTTTGGAGGTTTGTGGGTATTTTGGACCACAAAACTATTCCTTTCTTCTGCCTAAGTTTGAATTGAAGTATTTTATTTGGGTTGAGATAGTAAATAGAGGTCATAATGGTGATAAATAAAGAAGAATAAGTGCTATCCCATTCTCATTTCCCACCATCTGATACTACCACTTAGGGATGTCAATTGGTGGGTTTTACCCGGACCTTAACCAATAAATAAATAATGGTTTTGGTTTTGGAATCGACTCATTAGACACCGGACCGGACCCGGACCATCAACTATGAGTCTTAAGCGGTCCGAATTTGAGCGGTCTGGAATCAGAACCCGAAAAGAACTAGAACCGAAATCATTACTTTATAATTTAATGTGTCACGAGTGATTTTGAATGGAATGGATAAAACTAACTCATTGACAATCCTATTTAAACTTAGGTTTGTCAATAGATGAGTTTTACTCGGATCAGAATCAATAAATAAGTATTGGTTCTGGTTCTGAAACTAGAACTAGAACCGGATCCGGACCGGACCATCAAACTATAGATCTAAACGGTCCGGATCTAAAGCGGGTCTGGAATCGAAACCTGAACTAGAACCACTGCTTTAAAATTTAATGAATTTTGAACGGTTTCGGATCGATTCGGATAAAACTCATCCATTGACATCCCTAGTACCCTTATTTCATTACTTGCATTTGCAATTGCAATGACTCTATCTATCTCTCTTGCTTTTGTTTTGGTGAAGAGAAGGCATAAATAAAGCTCTTCCCCTCAGACTGAGACAACCACATTCCCACTTCAATAATCTTCAACTTTATTTTCTCTCTCTCAACCCTTCTCATTTTTTATTTATTTTTTAATTATCTTTTAGTGGTCTCACTACCTGACATATATTGACCAAGCATAAAAGTGGTACAGCTGAGTAAAATAACTCACTTCTTATTATAGTTACTTGGATCCCCACCATCCAAACACTTAATTCTATTTTCTTTTTCTTATATGTGTGATCTTTTAATTCACCAAATTACTTTCCAACCAACTCTAATATTCAAACATATTATAGCCTAATATTACAGCTGGGTATTGTATTTTAAGTATACTCATTCTTTAGTGTATTCCCAAAGGCCATAATCACAATGTATTCTTAGCTTGGACGCTTGATTGATAAACTTGCATACTTTTAAGTGCAAAATTGGATGCTCCATTAAAAATGCAAATCTTAACCTTTTTCCTTTGCGGTCTCTACACCTAGCCATGGAAGATTTCGTTTGCATCAATTTGCTTGGATATTGAAATCCATAACTTCAAATATACATCACACGTCATAAGAAACTTCAACTTTAGCATCAAGAAGAGTGGCATTTGATATCTTCTAATGACGTAGAGGTTAGAGGTCCAAATA
The DNA here is from genome assembly GCA_036937905.1 of Salvia rosmarinus. Taxonomy (NCBI): domain Eukaryota; kingdom Viridiplantae; phylum Streptophyta; class Magnoliopsida; order Lamiales; family Lamiaceae; genus Salvia; species Salvia rosmarinus. The sequence goes on from CM072823.1 coordinate 48,572,230, forward strand.
CACCTCCCAAGGTAATATCTAACACTAAAATTTTCGACATTAAATATATCTATGTCCTCACCAAATTATACTATCCCTACCAACTTTGTTTCACAAGTACTTCACACATCGAAAGAATCAATGCTTCACTTTCTTCTCAAGAAAATAATACCTCTCTATTGCCCATCACGTGACCCACTTTTCATGTGATATGCTCTCTATTCCTTACCAACATCAACTCTCTCCTATCATTTCGTCCCATGTTTTGAGCATTAAATTAACATCATTCATCCCCTCTTCTACAACACAAATTAATAATTTATCATAAAGCCCGATTATTAGAACTACTACTTTCAAATAATAAACATTTCTCCAATAAACTAACATTATATTTTTACAGAGAGACGAGAGGAAAAATGTCGCTCTAAGTAAACGTCTGACTTCACAATTAAACGACCGTCAAAAATTTTATTATTAATTCAATTTCGCCCCAACAAAACCTGTTTCCTTCCTAAATTCCCCAAAACTATACCCGTTCAAAAAAGACTCACATTCACAGTCCCTCTCCGTCAACGCTCCTCCTCCATCGCTCCGTCGCCGTCGGCCCATCTCTCCACGGGTGCGCACTCCACCTTATGGCGCAGTTTCCAATCCAGAGCTTGACAAGCACGTGAGCAATAATTCACTGCTCCGCACACTGAGCACCGACGGAACTCGTGCCTACGTGTCTCCGGCCTGCCACAGCTCGAGTGAGAGCAGACCCGGAGACCCGGACCCGGAGCATTCCCGGTCCGGTCCGAGTACCAATCGGATAAAAACCGGTTCGCCGGATGGGGCGCCGGGGACGGCACATTGCACCCGAAGTCACTCAGAAGCGGGCAGCCGCCCTCGCCGCCGTGGCGGTGTGGGCTCCAGGCCAGCCACGACGGTGGCACCACCGCCCCGGGCACGCCAATAGGACGGCGGCGAGCTCACGCGCGTTTGCCTGGATGAGGAAGCGGCGCCCTCCGTGATGTTCTTCTTCACGCCGTAGCCATCCTGCAGGCAGTGGCCGAGCTCGCGTAGGGCATCGATGTGGCCGAGGAAGGCGGCGCGTGCGCACAACGCGACGCCGGCGCGCAAGTCCTTGTTGCTCTTGGTACCTCCGCTGCCGTTGAACTGGATGACGGCGAGGGAGTATAGCGCCGCCGCGTGGGAGGAGATCGCCGCCTTCGCCATTAGTGACGCGCCGCTGACTCGGTTTTGTAAGCAGTAGAAACGAATCTGCCGCCAGCAATAATAATAAATCTCAGTGATTGGACTATTTGCTACTCCCGACAATTAGAAAGATGAAAATTGAATTTTTGAGAGGCGGAGGAAAATTAGTAAAAGAAAAAATACACACCATGCCTAGGGTGTAGCAGGCTTCAGCGTTTCCGGTATCGGCGCAGAGTTTGAGAAACCGGTGACTCGATTCCGACCAGTTTTTCACCTTCACCGCCAGCATTTTCCGGCATGCTTTCGACAGTACGATCGAGTTCAGGCCTAATCTATTCAGTCTTTTGCATCTGTTGATTAATCAGAAACACACAAAAACTAGGTAAGATTCACAGAATCGTGAAGTCCAGAATTTGACTAAATTTTTTTCCCAAATATTTATCTAGAGAGAAAAATAAATATATTAATAATATAATATGCATGATACGTCATACATGTCCGTAATTTTTTCCATTTACACACAATATATATATATATATTATTGTTATATATCGGAAAAAGAAAAATTGAACCAGACAGGTTTTCAATCAAAACATTTGGAATCAATACAAGGCGAATCTTTTTCTTTTTTTAAAAAAATTCTTTCGCCGTTGAGGCATTTTATAAACTGAATTATTAAAAACTCCCGAGATTTTAAAGTATGATGATTTTGAAGAAAAAAACATACGTAATGAGAACACTGACGAAATCGGCCGGGTATCGAGCAGTAGAGCTGAGTCTGCAGAGAACAGAAAGCACAAGATCATCCGGCAGAGAATCAAAAAAATCACGTCGTCCAGCGAAGTCCCCGTCCGATTCCGGCGAGAATCCAGACCTTTTCCGGCCTTCAACTTGTACTGCGCCGGGCGCCTCCACTTTTCGTCTCTTAAGCAACCTATCACTTTCATCGTCCACACACAAATCCGCCGCCTTCGGATAACACAGGCCTCTTCTCGTTCTCATTTTACTTGGATTTTTCCAGCGTGTGTAGTTTGTGAGAGATTCTTCGTCTCTTTAGCCCCTGCCTTTGTGTATGGGATTAGAGATAAAGAGGAATGAGGCCTTTTATATATGAGGCATCAACAGCTACGGCGACAATAAAATAAGAAAAGTAAATTTTATTTCTTGTTTTAAAGAGGTAGGGTATGAAATGACTAAATTGCCCCTAATAAGACCTTTTATCCGCATTTACCTAAAGAAGGCGGTCAAAGAGAGTTTGACCAGATCCTTCCGTCCGTCGTTCTGCGCTCTTTTGTGCTGCTGTTAATGAAAAGTGAAAACGCAGGGGGACAAAATTTTACCGTCGAATTTACTGCCAGAGAATTTAATGGCTTTGTCTGCTTATGATTTTTTTATTACCGCCTCAATCCATTAAATTAAATAATAAGTGAATATATTAATATATAGTGAAAATAAAAATGGATCATGAATAAATTTTTTTGTCAAAAAATAAGTAGATTTTCAGATAAAAATTATTAAATTAATATTTTTAAAATAAAAAATGAATAATTTTTGTGGATGAATCAAAGCGAAATTAAATAAACATATTTGATGAATGAAAGTAGTATTTCTTTTTAAGAATGTTAGAAGCTTTGACTATATTTAATTAAAGTTTCAACAATCTTAATTGTGAATTTATAGACTATAATAGTAGAACCTAGGTAGAGATGATAATTTATTTTGGATTCGATCCAGATTTATAGATTCAGATATATTTTTTACGATTTTGATCTTAAAAAAGTAGGATATGGGTGATCTGGATCGGATCTGGATAATTCCTTTAAAGTCCAGATCTTGATTTTTGAGATTCAGTTCAGATATGTCCATGGATCAATATTGTTTATATATAATTTATATTCTTATTTATAAATGTATTATACTCCCCCAGTCTCACTCAAAATGACACATTCCTTTTATGCACGATTATTTAGAAGAATTGTATAAAGTGATTAAAGTGATAAAAAGTAGGTATCTTTCACAATTTTTGAAGAGATAATTATTTACTAAAAATTAATCAGGTCATCTTGGATGGGATAATCCAAAAAAGAAATACAAATCATCTTAGGTGGGACGGAAGAAGTATTGTTTTTCTTTATAGTCGAAGTTGGAAAAACTATGTTATTGAATTAGATGGTATGTCAATAACATTACAAAATTGTACCTTGTATTTGAAAAAAAATTGTATATGAATTAGATATGAGTTGTCTATTTGCTCTTATATGTGTACCTTCTTCAATTCTTATTATAATATTATTTGTTGTCATGAAAGCAAAAATAAATTTGCAACTAACATTTTATTGTATATGATTATAGAAATTCTAAATAATAATTGTAGTATTATTGTGTATTTAGATTATTATTATGATGTTACTATGAATTATAATTTATTTATGATTTATTTTAGAAGAAAAAAAATATATGGATCCGGGTTTAGACCATGAATCATACAGATCTTATGGATATGAGTATGGATCTAATTTTTTTTGGATCCATTGGTTCTGGATCGGATCCGGTCCCAATCAAAAAATTCAAATATGGATCTAGAGATAACAAGATCTGATCTATTGTCATCCCTAGGGGTGTGAAACAGTTGGTTTCAGTTAAAATCGAACCGAACAAATTGCAACGATAACCGAATTGATTTAAAAATTTTAATTGAACCAAACCTATCTTGTGCATTCGACCGAAACCGATCGAAATACAAGTAGTCCAAACCGCTCACCGATCGATATATATATATATATAATATTAATAACTTACTTATTTCTATCGATTTTAACCGAATCGAACCGAACCGAATCCCACTTTGATCAAACCGTCGACCAATCGAAATAGGTTTCGGTTCTTGATTTTGTAACCGAACCGAAACCGAATCATATCTTAAACTGACCAAACCCACCGAAACTCATCGATTCGGTTCGCTTTTTCGGTTTCAGTTCGATTATCACACGCACCCCTAGTCATCTCTAGCCCTAGGGGCCGAGGGTTAGTGAAATTACCAACGAACCCATCGACAAAATGGAATGTATACATTTCTTTTTGAAATGGATCGAAAGTACATATATATTTATATGTTTTTTATATTTTATCTTAATAAATGTTGGATATAAGTTTTGTAATCTATATTCTCGAAATTTTTTAACATTTTTATGGAATATTATATTTTTGATAATTTGTTATATGTATTTTATAATCATTAGTTTAATCTTTTTTTTAATGGAATGTTGGACTGTTGGTGCATGTAGGACATTATTAGCTGTTTTTTTATCTTGGTCTTAATGAATTTTAGGTATATTGTTAGGTTGTATATCGATAGTTGATATGTTATCAATATTCGTTACCAGTAATGCTTAATTTTAGTTATTGGTTGACTATATCTTAAAAAAAAAGTCTTGAAAAACTGTTGGTTGAGTAATATTCACTTATTTATAGCAAAATGGAGTAGAATCTTAAAAAAACCTAGAAAGTTCAGTAATTTTTTATGAAAATATTTCAATTCATTCGATTGTCATATTGAAAATTCGATTATTTTGGCAAAATTTTTCAGACCAAAGTCGATCTAAATACTGAACATTTTCACTCTTATTAGATCCGTCCGGTATATCAAAATTCATATAAGGTGAGAAGTATGACTTACAAATGATCGATAACTTGTACTCCCTCCATCCTACAGTAAAACATAGTTGCCGATTAGAAAATTCACTCTAAATCCAAGATATGGTTTTATTGATTTGTAAGTGATAGGATATGGCCCAACTATCGTGCCCAAGCATCGTGCCCAATACTGTAAAGTCGACGTCAAGCTCGGCTGGACAAGTTCGCCCAAGAAGACCCCTAAAACCAATGGGGACGCAGAAGGCTACCATATCTAAATGAATCCTAGTTCGAGAAGGGATAGGATTAAGATCCTATCCTAGATCTCGAATCCTATTTAGAGAAGATCTCGGAGTTAAGATCTGGGTCTAAATAATTGTGTATAAATAGAGGCTAGATTAGGCGAAATAGATCATTCACACTCCTTGTAATCGCTTCACACATTCAATACACGAATACTCTCTCTACCCGTGGACGTAGATCTTATTCATAGATCGAACCACGTAAATCCTTGGTGTTCTTACGCATTTATTTCCTTACGAAATTAAGATCGATCATTGGCGCCGTCGTGGAAGCGAAATTTTATGTTTTCGATCAACCACCGCTTATGTGGAAATAATCATGAGTGGAGTCTCACCAAGTATCATCACTCACCGCTCAACATCGACCGAACATGAAACCGGTTCGACGAAGCAAAGAATTTTGCGGCGAACGGAACCAAGTCATTCACGACGAGGTGAACCACCGTTAAAAGCTCGCATCTTGTTCGAGGTCAAATATCCGACCGGATAGCCAACCCGTGATGGTGAAGAAAGGAGGAGGGATGGCGAATATGTATTGACTACACCGACCTCAACAAACATTGCCCAAAGGATTGCTATCCCTTCCCAACATTGACAAGAAGGTCGGCGACCGGTCGGATCTGAAGTCTTGGTTCTTGGACTTATACAGTGGTATCACCAAGTCACGATGGACGACGAAGACGCCGCCAAGACAGCCTTCATTACCGACTTCGGAGTCTTTGCGTATAAAAAGATGTCATTCGGCCTCAAGAATGCAGGAGCCACCTATCAAAGGATGGTGGACAAAATATTTAAGCCCTACATAGGTCAGAATGTGGAGGTATACGTAGACGACATCGTCGTCAAAAGCAAGGAGGAAGCCGCATGTGTAGCCGACCTCCGGATCGTCCTCGGCGTTCTCAGAAAAATCAACTGGCCGAACCCCGTAGTGCACGTTTGCGGTTCGATCCGAAAGTTCTTAGGGTCTTTGGGTTTTACAAGAAGGGCTAAAACCAACCCGTCCAAGGTCCAAACCATTTTGAAATGAACATGCCAAAGACCATCCATGACGACACCTGGTGACGTGTCGCATAGTCAAGACCGAACCGCTTTCTTTCAAAAGCATGGATAAACAGCTACCCTTCTTCAAAATACTCAAAAGGCCCCAAATTCTCATGGGATGATGTACACAAGTCTCGCTTTGAAGATCTCAAGAGCTATCTCGCCAAACTCACCACTCTATCCGTCCGAAAGAGGAGAGGTCCTTTTCTCTACCTCGCCGCCTCGGACGAATCCATAAGTGCGCCTTGATACGAGAGGAAGGACGTCGACTCCGTGTATTTCATCACCGAGCACTAAAGGCCGGAAGCGAGTATCGACCCTGGAGAAGCTTGCATTAGCATTGGTAAGCGCCGCAGGAGACTACGTCCATACTTCCATGCACATCCCATACAAGTCCTCACCGACTACCCACTTCGCAAGTATTGACGAAGTCCAAGCCTCGTGGAGAATCGCGAAATGGGCAATCGAACTAGGCGAGCACGATATATCCTTCGCCTCGCCGAGCCATCAAAGGTCAAGCCCCAGCGGATTTCACGCCAAGGCTAACCGTCGAAAACCAAGTCCGGTGAGTCCGTGTCGACGATGCCCAAGCCGAACCAATGGATGAAATACCAAAGGAGGCGGCAACTCTACGTTGACGGGCTTGGGAAAAGCGGGTAGCGGAGCGAGAATCTTACTCCTAGGCCCGGACGGCGAGATCACCTACTCACTTGGTTCACATTCAAAATACGAACAACGTAGTAGAGTATGAAGCCTCGATAGCGGGACTTCGCCTGGCTCAAAATCTCCAAATACGAGCCGTGCAAGTTCACAAATGATTCTCGGTCGTAGTAAGCCAAATGTTGGGGAAATACTGAAGCAAAAAGCAACAGGATGAAGAAATACCTTGAAAAGCAAAAGCCTACAACGGATTTTCTCATACTTTCGAGATAGTTCGCATCCCAAGGGAGCAAAAAATGAAATGACATCTTAAGTAAATTGGCCTCGCTGCTCACGAGCCCGCCATGAGAAGAAGTCCAAAGCGAAGCATAGACAATACCGATGACGGGCCGAGGTTAACGTAGTCTCGGATGAAGAACCCATTGGATGACTCTCATTCGAGAGTACCGGAGAATGGCGAACTACCCCAAGACAATTTGGAAGCTAGAAGGATCATAACAAATCTATGCGATATACAATTGAGCGGGGTCCTATACGAAAGTCATATCTCCACCTCTCTTAAGGTGCTTGGGTCCAATCGAGCCGATTACGCTCATGAGAAGTGCACGAAGGATCATCGCGAAGTCACATCGGACCCCGAGCCTTGTCGAAAAAGTCGTGAGATGGGGATACTATTAGCCACCGATGTTCCGGACTCAATTGACCTTGTGAAAAGGTGTCCGGTGTCAACTCCACGGAACGCATCGAGGCTACCGCACCGACCTCACCTCAATCATGAGCCCTTGGCCGTTTATGCAATGGGGATCGACATCGTGGGCCCTTTGCAAAGCACCGTGACAGCCCAATTCCTAATTGTTGCGATTGACTACTTCACGAAGTGGGTGGAAGGCGAGCCTTTGGCAAAATCACAAGCAAGAACGCCTCAACTGATGCGGAAGAACATAGTGTGTCGATTCAAGATCCTCATATCCTCCTTTCTGGACAACGAAACACAATTCATCGATAAGACATTCGAGAGTGGTGTCAAGAGCTTGGATCCAACAAAATTCACCTCGGTGGCCCATCCTCAAGCAAATGGTCGACCAAGTCACCAACAGACCATCGTGAAGGGATCAAGACTGCGTCTCGACCGAGCTAAGGGCCTGGGTGGAAAATTTACCACGTGTCTTATGGTCATACCGAACAACACCTAGGACCTCGAACGGAGAAACCCTACAGTTTGGTGTATGGAACCAAGCGGTGATCCCGTAGAAATTGGAGTACTAAGTCCTCGTACTATCGACTTCTCCGCCAAGCAAATGAGGAAAATCTACGAGCTGATCCGGACCTACTCGAAGAAAAAAGAGACCTCGCCTACATCAAGGAAGCTCGGTGCAAACAGCAGTAGCTCGGTATTACAACCAGTGTTAAAACCCGACAATTCAAGTGGGTGACCTCGTGCTCGAAATAATGAAGTCGAAGAAGCCGTGCAGCTCGGCAAGTGGAAGCCACATGGGAAGGACCTTCACCGGTCGACGAAGTCCTCGGCAAAGGGGCCTATAAGCTCGCCTAATTGTCCGTGAGCAATTACCCAACGCATGGCACATCATTCATCCAAGAGATATTATGCATAAGTGTCAAAGGTCGAGTCTTGTTCGGTCGTGTTTTCGAGTCCTGTTTAATCGAGTCGTAGTCTTACTTTGTTATGTCGTCTTTTATCAATAAAATTCTATTTTTGTGCATGTTTTATTTGTCACTAATGCATAATTAATCTTCAATATTATTCTATACCCTCTACGGAGGACAAATTCCTCGACGGAGGTCGATTACCTTCGTTTCATACGAGGATGAATTTAAGCGCGTAAGGGACCACCCTCCCGACAACCTCGGAAAAAACAGAACCATTCCTACATACGAGATCGATTACCTTCGTTTATTTCAAGACGGTTCTCTCTGTGTAGACGAAATAAGGGACCACCCTCCGATGACCTCGGTAAAAACAGAACCATTCCTACATACGAGATCGATTACCTTCGTTTATTTCAAGACGGTTCTCTATGTAGACGAAATAAGGGATCACCCTCCCGATGACCTCGGCAAAAAGGGAACCATTCCTACATACGAGATCGATTACCTTCGTTTATTTCAAAACGGTTCTCTATGTAGACGAAATAAGGACCACCCTCCCGACAACCTCGGCAAAAAAAACAGAACCATTCCTACATACGAGATCGATTACCTTCGTTTATTTCAAGACGGTTCTCTATGTAGACGAAATAAGGGACCACCCTCCCGACGACCTCGGCAAAAAATCATTAATTCAAGACGAACTCTACAAGACGAACTACCCTTCTACGAGAACGTTCCTTCAAGACTTCATATATTACTTTAGTTCAATATAAAGTCAATACGAGTAAGTACATCTTTCTTATTTTAAAAAATAAGTTATGCAGATTACATATTACGGTGGAGGAGACCGAAAAACCGAGCCAATCCCTAGAAAATCGCGATTCAACACTCATCTATACTAATCATACCTCTACCTCGTCCTCGATCTACACTATGGGCTCGCTAGATCGACCTCGCCACTCGATGACGCTGGCCGGCCCTCGAGGATCCACGTCGTTCGAGGGCCATAGCACGCCTCTTGAGCTATCCACGTCGGATCGTCAAAATTCGGTTCATTTATTCTAGGCCGAGAAGCTCGGCAGAAGAAGAGGCCTTTGCATCCCGTCTGTAATACCCCGATTTTCGGGCTTAAAATTTCGAAAATAAAAGAAGGAACGATCGACGATAGAAACGAGTATGAAAACGAACGTCGGATGAATTGACGGTTAAGCCTTCTTCGTATTTTTAAGCGGTTAAGCTTAAAATTCAAAATTTCTTATTATTATAGGAATAAATAAAGTTGTTACAACTTTATTTTGAACATTTTAGAGATGTTCCAACTATGGGAATTTTGAGACGCGTTTCAAACGCTACGCTTAGAGATAATGCGATAACTTAATCAAATGATCTCGAAATTATAAAATTCAAATTCTATGATTATTTTATGATATAAGAACATTATTCATCATCAAAATAATGCTAGGAATTATAGAATTTAAAGCCCCAATAATTAGGGTTTGAAAACCCTAATTTTCCAAAATTAGGGTTTTGTGAATCTAAATTGTTTTAAATATTTTCTATGATTAAATTCATCATTTAGGATTATAGTATGACACATAGCCATGTGTTAGCTATTTATTACAAGAAAATAAAATATTTAACATATGTAACCCAAATTTTCAAAATGTGAGCTTATAGTATTAATTAATTTTAATTGCTATCCAATTATGGTCCTATGATAATTCTTACATTAAAATGATATTATTAAGGATAATATATAGTATTATATCAAGTGGCACAAGTGGGACACTTGTGCAAGTGGATGAAATTTTAAAGATTGTGATAAGATTTTATAGGATAAGGTTTATCCTATAATTAATGAATAGTCATGAGTTGGATCTTATCTTATATGAGTTGTAAAGTAGTGATAATTAACAAGTTGAACAAGTAATCCAAGGTTCATTAATTAAAGGGGCCGAAATCCTTGAAAATAAGGTTGAAAATTTATTAATTTCACACTATATATTAATGCCACTTGTTGGAGTTGAAATATTTGACTTTTCAAAAGTAACTATATATTATAAATATAGTATAGTATATATTATAGAAAAAATTAAAAAAATCATCCAAAAGTTTTAGGAGTGGCGAGAACTACATACATGTTTGTTAGTGATTGAATTTTCTTATTTTGTGATAAAATGGAAATAAATATGATATATAATAGTATAAAAAATATATAAAAATGTATTCTTCTACACTATGTAACAACCGAAACCATGCAAAGTGTGAATAGAATGAAATTTTTCTTTAATTGCATGTAGTTGTCGTAAGCTTTGAAGATAGTAATTTAATTAAATTAAAATAACTATGATACAATGAACCTAACTAAGAGATAAGGTAGCAAGTGGATGCAAGTTGTATATGATAAGATTTTAGATAAGATATGATAAGATTTTAGATAAGATTTGATGCAAGTTGTACATTAGATATTTTAATAGAACCACTTGCATATGCCTATAAATACCCATGAGAGCCTTCGTTTCTTCATCCCACACCAAAGTTTCAAAATATAAGGAGAGAGAGAGAGTGTTCACTTTGTGCAAGAGTCGAAACTTAGATCATATAGACGACACCGATCAAATCCATACCGATTAAAGGTTAGATTTCATACGAGCTTCATATATACGTTAGAATTCATGTTATAAGATTAGTATGTTCATATGATTTTCGAAAATTACATAACATATGCTAATATGTTTAGATATTATGTTTATATGATGTTATTAAGCATGTAGTATGATTATATCATAAAATTAAGCATGCTATTTAATTTAAAAATTGGACCGAAAACTTAGGAGTGTGATAGGTTGATGATCTTGATTTTAATTGTTAATTTAAGCATGAAATAATAATCTAGGATATTAAATAAGCTTATATGAATTTATATAGAATTTTGGAGAACTTTAGTACCTAAGTCCAAGAATTTCAAAATTATAACCTATGATAGTAGGTTGTGATATAAACCATATTTAAGTGTTATCATATAATATTGATGATGTAGATTCATAATATATGGTTGTGTGAATTTATTGAATTTATAAAATTATTTGGACCTAAGTCGAAATTTTAAAATATGACTTAGGAACATTAAATTCAATAATTCATAATAAATAACAATTATGTTATAATAAGGATAATTAAGGGTGATTAAGTATTATGTGAATTTATTGGAATTTTGAAAATGTTTAGTGGATTAATCAAGTGATCGAAAATTATACCCTAAGTATATTAATGTTATAAATTTATTTTATCAAATATAATTACATAATATGATCTAAAATAATGTTTTAGACATAGTATGATTTTATGGGAATTTTTGGAACAAGAATTGCACATAAAATGATAGAATTTCATAAATAATTGAAAAAGTCAAAATGTTGACTTTTTGTTGACCAAAGTCAAAATTGTTGACTTTTTGTTGACTTGGTCAAAATAGTTGACCAAAAACGTTGACCAAGGTCAAAGGGCACGTAATTCGATAATACGTGATCTATGTGACGTAGTACGTTTAGCAACAATATAACTTACGTTACATTATTTACTAAAGGTAAAATATCTCTTATAAATTGAAAAAATTCATAATCGACATTAATTGATTAGGAGCGTCAAAATAAGTCCCGTTAGCATTATTTAACGATAGAACGTTATAGACTATGTTCGTCTCTATCGAACGATTTGAACAAAGGAATGAATGGAAGGATAGTACGTACGTTGGTTCGGATCGAAGAATCTTACGCAGCATGATGATATGCTAAAATTTCGTTTCTTACATTGATAAGGTTTGACTCGGAGGAAAGGAGAAAACTGAAGTAAAACCCTAAGTGACCTAAGAACTTTAAGTTCTCGAGGTGGGCTTTCTTATCAAAACCATTTACGAGCTTTCTTGAAAAATGTTTATTTATTATTCTTGTCTTGTTTCTTGTAAAATTTTGAGATACGATATTGTCGCGCGTAAAATGTTTTATGTTTTGTATATGTCCATTCGGGTTGCACAGGCAACATGAAGATTCTGGTCGGATCCCAGGTGGAGGTGTAGTAGAAATTCCCGCTAGGGTTGTGTACACATTAGGCAGATCACGGGTTGCGATCATTCTTGAATCATGGGTTCGATCGAGTTTCAGATCATGGGTTGCGATCGATTGCGTCCGGTGAAGGAGGCCTCCTCCCGCGTTATCCATAGCCGACTTGGAATATACGTTGTGGTTGTTATGAAATGAAAATGACCGCGATCGACTTTTGAGAAAATATTGAAAATGTATTTTGTAAGAACAAGGCCTTTTCAAACAAAACCCTTGTGTCTTCTTGTGATGAGGCGTCTGATATTTCGTAAAATAAAATGTTTTCGGCAATGTGTCCACCGAGTGCAATTTTTGTACTCGACCGCATGTTTGTTTTAAATGTGCGGGTTGAGCGGATGATGGAGCAGGCGGGAGTTGAGCGAAATCTTTTGAAGTATGAAGTATTTTGGTTCACCTTGAGAATGCATCTTCACACGCATGTCTCACACGTTCATTCATTGCCAAACTCTTGAGACTCATTATATTTTGCTACTATGATAAGCTTTGTAAAGGTTCTTGTTTGTTGAAACCTCGAAACCTTCCTTATATATATATCAACTATTTTGCTCCATCATGATTCTCGTTTACGCTTAAAACATCTATATTTCTTCATAGATGAAATGAGTTGAAAACCTTATTCATTCATATTCACTTAACCCAAACCCGAGTCGCGGTCCGGTGAGGATAAGCGAACCGGTCGTGACAGAGTGGTATCGAGGCGGTTCGTTTGCTTTGAACCAAAATATTCTTTCTATCCAAAGTCTAGCTTGAACCACTAGACTTTTTATAAAGCAGTCATCACCGCTCAACGCTCCTGTTCATCACGCTCAACCAGCAAGGAAAAGTGGTTTCTGATAAAAAGGTATGTGTTAAAAGTTTTTGAAAAAGTATGATATAATTTTGAGGAAGTTTTTGTGAAAAATGTTTTTTTTTTAAAGTGGACATGCCGTTAAATGAATAGTTTTGAATTACGATAATTCATGAGACAAACGAGTGGTTTGTTTGAAGAAGTTTGAGTTCATACCCGGTTGGTATGTGATTTTATTTGAGTTCATACCCGGTTGGTATGTGATTTTGTTTGAATTCATACCCGGTTGGTATGTGATCATTTTGTTGTGATGAAATTGAAAAAGATTAGAGCTTACACCCGGTTGGTATATGAGTATTGATAATGGACATATATAGGGTTATATGTCGATAGATTGAATGAAAAGTATGAAACGAAGTTGAATTATGAAATTGTGTTGAATTTCAAAGAACGAGATGAGCTTTAAGTTTCACGAAGAACTTAGATTTTACAAGATCATAAGAAATTCCTTCTATGTATAACGTGGTGCTTGATAAACCATGAGAACTTGAGAACTTAGTATGCGTTTGAAGTTTGACTTGACGAACGAGAATTGGAATGCTACGTAAAGGAATGGAAGTTTGAAAATACTGCAACATGGGCATAGTTTTCTCACTTAAAACTTTACGGCATAGTTGTTTGTTGCTTACGCGAATTAATCTAGTACGATAGATAAACTTGAGGAAAATATCCGCGTGTAATATGTTTTATGATCCATGACCTATAAAGAAGTTATGTGCTAGTTATTAATTTAGAAGTTAACGTTTGTTTTGAAGCGTTAAGAATGCCTCCTAGAAGAGAGTTGGGACGTGAAGAAGAGAGGAAACTCCTAACACGAACCCCAACAACCACCACCGCCTCGTAGAATAGAGGCATTATTTCTCAACAAAACCCGCCTACATTTAACGGACTGGTACCCTAATGAGGTGAACTATGGGTAAGGGCAATAGAACGAATCTTCAATTTCTGCATTATGCAGAATCGGAAAGGCTCTCCGTGTTACCTTTCAATTAATGGGTTCGTGAGACTTACGGTGGGAGACCGGGAGAAAGTTATGATGAGGAACAAATGGAGGAATTCACCTGGGAAGATTTTAAAACGGCATTATATGATAAATATATTCCCAAAAGTTATAGAAAGAAGCAGGAAAATGAATTCTACAGCCTCAAGCAAGGAGATAAGTCGGTAATGAGAATACGATAGGATATTACGTGATATGTCGAGTTTGCTATGAATTTGATAGATCTGAAGCGAAAAGATGGTGACAAGTTTAGATCTGGACTAAGGCACGAGATTAGGATATCTCTTGCCGACCATGGAGCAATGACCTATGCGAAGCTTTAGGACGAGCTTTGGACATAGAGGAAGCATTGCCGAGAATAAACCGGTTTTAACCCAAGAAGACAAGGAAAAGGAAATGGGAGGAAGTTCGTAACAAAGGCGACTACTACAACCAGTGAGAGAAAGCCATGGTCAAGCAATCAAAGGACCCGTGGATCGAGGGCAAGGACAAGGTCGTCCAATAAATTTTGGACAAGGTCAAACAACCAACGAAAACTAATCGGCCTCAATGTCCACAATCTATAGGCATCACATTGGTCCTTGCTAGCGGAGACGAGTAAATTGCTTTAGATGTGGTCAACAAGGGCACTTTGCGAATAATTGCCCACAAGTAGGACAAGGAATGGTAGGTAGACCTAACCCGCCACAACAAACCCAACCGCAAATGGGAATACAAAGAACGCGACAGCGAGGGCTTTCGCCTCAACCAACAAACGGAAAATGACCGTAACAACCCGGCGGTACAAATACGCTTTCAACATACTTGTGAATATATTATTGTTATGAGAATTTTGAGACCACTATATTATATGCGAACATTTTAGAACATAGCACGAACGAGATAAAGGAATACGAATCACCTTCATCAAAGACGGGGATCTGAACGTTAGTATAAGTTAAGCGAACTTAGATTTGGACATAGGATTCACCGTCTATGAGAATCGATAGTTGAGTGAATCTGAATGAAAGTTAAGATTTTACTGACGAATAAAGGTAAAAGGTACCAGCGTCGGAATAGAAGATCTGATATGGAAAAGGAGAAAAGAGCGCTATGAGAATGCATAAATTTAGAGGACGAAATTTCTTTAAGGGTAGAATGTAATACCCAATTTACGGGCTTAAAATTTCGAAAATAAAAGAAGGAAGATCGACGATAAAACGAGTATGAAAGCGAGCGTCGGATGAATTCGACGCTTAAGCACTACTTGTATTTTTAAGCGATTAAGCTTAAAATTCAAAATTTCTTATTATTATAGGAATAAATAAAGTTGTTATAACTTTATTTTGAACATTTAGAGATGTTCCAACTATGGGAATTTTGAGGCGTTTCAAACGTCTACGTTTAGAGATAATGCGATAACTTAATCAAATGATCTCGAAATTATAAAATTCAAATTCCTATGATTATTTTATGATATAAGAACATTATTCATCATCAAAATAATGCTAGGAATTATAAATTTAAAGCCCCAATAATTAGGGTTTGAAAACCTAATTTTCCAAAATTAGGTTTTGTGAATCTAAATTGTTTTAAATATTTTTCTATGATTAAATTCATCATTTAGGGATTATAGTATGACACATAGCCATGTGTTAGCTATTTATTACAAGAAAATAAAATATTTAACATATGTAACCCAAATTTTCGAAAATGTGAGCTTATAGTATTAATTAATTTTAATTGCTATCCAATTATGGTCCTATGATAATTCTTACATTAAAATGATATTATTAAGGATAATATATAGTATTATATCAAGTGGCACAAGTGGGACACTTGTGCAAGTGGATGAAATTTTAAAGATTGTGATAAGATTTTATAGGATAAGGTTTATCCTATAATTAATGAATAGTCGTGAGTTGGATCTTATCTTATATGAGTTGTAAAGTAGTGATAATTAACAAGTTGAACAAGTAATCCAAGGTTCATTAATTAAAGGGGCCGAAATCCTTGAAAATAAGGTTGAAAATTTATTAATTTCACACTATATATTAATGCCACTTGTTGGAGTTGAAATATTTGACTTTTCAAAAGTAACTATATATTATAAATATAGTATAGTATATATTATAGAAAAAATTAAAAAAATCATCCAAAAGTTTTAGGAGTGGCGAGAACTACATACATGTTTGTTAGTGATTGAATTTTCTTATTTTGTGATAAAATGGAAATAAATATGATATATAATAGTATAAAAATATATAAAAATGTATTCTTCTACACTATGTAACAACCGAAACCATGCAAAGTGTGAATAGAATGAAATTTTTCTTTAATTGCATGTAGTTGTCGTAAGCTTTGAAAGATAGTAATTTAATTAAATTAAAATAACTATGATACAATGAACCTAACTAAGAGATAAGGTAGCAAGTGGATCTGAGTTGTATATGATAAGATTTTAGATAAGATATGATAAGATTTTAGATAAGATTTGATGCAAGTTGTACATTAGATATTTTAATAGAACCACTTGCATATGCCTATAAATACCCATGAGAGCCTTCATTTCTTCATCCCACACCAAAGTTTCAAAATATAAGGAGAGAAAGAGAGTGTTCACTTTGTGCGAGTCCAAACTTAGATCATATAGACGACACCGATCAAATCCATACCGATTAAAGGTTAGATTTCATACGAGCTTCGTATATCGTTAGAATTCATGTTATAAGATTAGTATGTTCATATGATTTTCGAAAATTACATAACATATGCTAATATGTTTAGATATTATGTTTATATGATGTTATTAAGCATGTAGTATGATTATATCATAAAATTAAGCATCTTATTTAATTTAAAAATTGGACCGAAAACTTAGGAGTGTGATAGGTTGATGATCTTGATTTTTAATTGTTAATTTAAGCATGAAATAATAATCTAGGATATTAAATAAGCTTATATGAATTTATATAGAATTTTTGGAGAACTTTAGTACCTAAGTCCAAGAATTTCGAAAATTATAACCTATGATAGTAGGTTGTGATATAAACCATATTTAAGTGTTATCATATAATATTGATGATGTAGATTCATAATATATGGTTGTGTGAATTTATTGGAATTTATAAAAATTATTTGGACCTAAGTCGAAATTTTAAAATATGACTTAGGAACATTAAATTCAATAATTCATAATAAATAACAATTATGTTATAATAAGGATAATTAAGGGTGATTAAGTATTATGTGAATTTATTGGAATTTTTGAAAAATGTTTAGTGGATTAATCGAGGTGATCGAAAATTATACCCTAAGTATATTAATGTTATAAATTTATTTTATCAAGTATAATTACATAATATGATCTAAAATAATGTTTTAGACATAGTATGATTTTATAGGAATTTTTGGAACAAGAATTGCACATAAAATGATAGAATTTCATAAATAATTGAAAAAGTCAAAATGTTGACTTTTTGTTGACCAAAGTCAAAATTGTTGACTTTTTGTTGACTTGGTCAAAATAGTTGACCAAAAACGTTGACCAAGGTCAAAGGGCACGTAATTCGATGTCGTGATCTATGTGACGTTCGTTTAGCAACAATATAACTTACGTCATTATTTACTAAAGGTAAAATATCTCTTATAAATTGAAAAAATTCATAATCGACATTAATTGATTAGGAGCGTCAAAATAAGTCCGTTAGCACTTATTTAACGCATAGAGCGTTATAGACTATGTTCGTCTCTATCGAACGAATTGAACAAAGGAATGAATGGAAGGATAGTACGTACGTTGGTTCGGATCGAAGAATCTTCTGTGACATGATGATATGCTAAAATTTCGTTTCTTACATTGATAAGGTTTGACTCGGAGGAAGGAAAAGCGAAGTAAAACCCTAAGTGACCTAAGAACTTTAAGTTCTCGAGGTGGGCTTCTTATCAAAACCATTCTGAGCTTTCTTGAAAATGTTTCTTTATTATTCTTGTCTTTGTTTCTTGTAAAATTTTGAGATACGATATTGTCTGCGAGAAAATGTTTTATGTTTTGTATATGTCCATTCGGGTTGCACAGGCAATGGAATTCTGAATCGGATCTAAGTTGGAGGTGTAAGTAGAAATTCCACTAGGGTTGTGTACACATTAGTCATGTCGTAGGTTCGCGATCAACTTGAATCGCCGTTCGCGATCGGTTTCTACGTCATGATTGCGATCGATTCGTCCGGTGAAGGAGGCCTCCTCCGCCGCGCGTTATCCATAACCGACTTGGAATATACGTTGTGGTTGTTATGAAATGAAAATGACCGCGATCGACTTTTGAGAAAATATTGAAAATGTATTTTGTAAGAACAAGCGCCTTTTCAAACAAAACCCTCAGGTCTTATCGTGATGAGGCGATCTGATATTTCGTAAAATAAAATGTTTTCGCAATGTGTCCATCGAGTGCAATTTTGTACTCACCGCATGTTGTTTTAAATGTGCGGGTTGGCGGATGATGGAGCAGGCGGGAGTTGGCGGAAATCTTTTGAAGTATAGTATTTTGGTTCACCTTGAGAATGCATCTTCACATGCATGTCTCACACGTTCATTCATTGCCAAACTCTTGAGACTACATTATATTTTGCTACTATGATAAGCTTTGTAAAGGTTCTTGTTTGTTGAAACCTCAAACCTTCCTTATATATATATCAACTATTTTGCTCCATCATGATTCTCGTTTCGTTTAAAACATCTATATTTCTTCATAGATGAAATGAGTTGAAAACCTTATTCAGTTCATATTCACTTAACCCAAACCCGAGTCGCGGTCCGGTAAGGATAAGCCGAACCGGCCGTGACACCGTCGAAGCATTTCATCGAGCTGTGGTTGTCGAGCGATGACGGTCTTGTATATACCTCCGAGCCTTTTAATTCACCGTACTTTTCCGTGAATTACCGTAGGTCCGACCATATTCACGCGGTACCTCAACGGGCAGGGTCTCGACAACCCAGCTTCAACTTCCGAGATAGTCATCCCACCATTTCGATGGATGGCCTCCTCGTTACTCGGCATGCTCCTCGGCTATTAATTTAGCATTCTCATGGCGACCTCGAACGACTCCTCCAATTCAAAAGACGAGCACGAGCTCGTCACGCCTCTCTGGCAGCTCATGTTTGATAACAGACTCACCGCACATGGCCCAATTGTCCCTTTATATGGAGGAGTTCGACCTCTTTTAATTCCGAGCCAGCGACAAGTCTTCAATTCGATTCAACCAGGAGAAGCATCAAGCATTTCGAGCGACAACCGAATAAAAAGATAAGTGTTTTCATGTAAAATTGTGATTCTATTAATATGCCCTTAGGCGAAACCGATGTACATTTACATTCAAAAAAAAAAAAAGGATCAACGACCCTCCGAAGCTTCGGCCTTTCCACCTCAGCCGCCTCCGAGCATGGAAAGCCTCGGCCTCTACGCCTAACCGCCAAGTCCGGCCGGCCTCCTCGAGAACTGCCGAGCCTCGTCGCCACTGAAACCCCAGTGCAGCATCCTCGACCCTTTGTAAGATCGGCCATTAGGCGTCGGTCGGGATCTCGGTCCACAGGCGGTGCGAGCAGACTCGCGGTCGTGAGCAAGAAGATGAAGTCGGTCCGCGACACGGAAGCTCCTTCAGCCGCGGACAAGGACATCGAAATAGGCCCGCCTCGGGACATCATCCTCTATCTCCTCATACCCATACTTGGATTTATCTAATTCAGGTAGTCCTCGGACTTCTTCAATTGCATCCGAGACGGCGGGTTTATTGAGGACCTCGGCGCATCACCAACCATCCGGAGAAGCCCAGAGAGAATAGCCTCTCGCAAATGCCCAAGCATCTCCCGCGAGCTCGCTACCTCGGCCTCCCGGCCGAGCCTCCTCCAACTCGCCTTCTTTAAGGCGACCTCGGCCTCCGCCGTGGCTTCACCGCCCCCAGCCCTTGCCGCCTCCATCGCCATCGCCTCGCCGCCCGCCTCAACAGCCGCCGTATCCGCCGCCTTCTGTTTGACGAGGTCCCGGATCTTTGCCTCGGCCTCGCTAATCTCTTGGACGAGGAGAGTCTTCTCCTCCTCCATTCCACGAGCATCTTGGGCCACCTCACAACCGCTAAGAAGTCCGTTATGAAACCGGACATCTGGGCCATCCCGGCGGACATCTTGGCCACCTCGGCCGACACGATCTCGACCCCCTATACAGAATCCCAACAAGTCAGAAGAATACATTATTTATATTACTTCACAAGGAAGAAGGATAAGTGCGCTACCTCGGGAAAGGTAGGGGGAGCTCGCTGAGAGCCAACGACGACGCATTCCGGGTTGGCGACAAGCTATGACCTCGGGATAGCACGCTTTAACCTCATAAAGCGCCTAAGAGGCTGCGGTTCAGGAGACTTCGAAGCCTCCTCGCTCACTTCAGGGATAGCCTCGACATCCTTCAAAATCGAGGAGGAGAGCTCGACCTCCTTCAAAAGAGAGGAGGGGAGCTCGACACCGGCGCTCGACTCCTTCATTTTCTTCCTCTTATCCCTGATCAAGTTCACTGTAATAAAAGACAGAAGAGAAGAAGTCAGGCATGTACACACAAATAATCATGCAACAAAGGACAGAAGAGAAGGAGGGGCCTCACCCTTCACCGACTCCACCTCGGTAGCAGGATCATAAGGGCTAAGCCCCGCAGCTGCGAGCTCGGCCTCGGTAAAGGCCTCATCCACGAGACCTACTTTGTCCAGTGCCTCCTCCAGGCCACCGTCAATCTCGTCAACCACCACATCGGCGATCTTCTCCGATCGCCATGTAAACCTGAGATCCATCGAATCGACAAAAGAAAACTTCTTACGCGATTCGAGATCTTCGACTTTATCTTCGCTTTGAATTCTGACGGGGTGATAAATAATACCACCCCGAACCACCCTTCAGTTGCAAAAACGGAGAACAAGCCCCAAAGTGAAAGGAAAATTATGCCGATAGGCATAGACACCTAGGCCCACCAAATGCCGAAAAGAATTTGGCGTAAGTTGGGCAAGTGATATGCCGAACATCTGTTGAAGTTCGACATATACACGAGGATCGGAATACGAAGACCAGCCCGTAGGTCTTCGTACTGATGACAAACCATCCTAGGAAACAAGCCCTATGCTCCGGACGGGGCAACATAAATTATATCGTAAATACGGTATTGAGACAATCTCCTTTATACCGGAGGTTGTTAAAATGGAAGAAAAGAAGACACTTTACCAAAATCCCGAAGGGAGACGCATAAACCGCCGCGAATCCGACGACCAGACGACACGATCTGAAGCTCGGAAGATTTAGAAGAAGGAAGCCATAACTTACTTTTGGTTTTGAAGATGATGGTGATGAACTCCGAGACAACAATGGCGGCGGTTATCGTTTTCGAAGTTTTGGAAGTCCGAAATTTTGAAATAGCAAAAGTGATATGAGAAATGGCGTATCGAGGAAGATATTCCCCTATTATACGCTTTATCGGGAATCCAACTGCTGCCGCATTAAATGCGCATTAAATGCGTATCCTGTGTCCTGTACTCAACGACGGCAGAAAAATCTCGTGTTCGGCCTCGGCTTAACGCCTCGTCAGGTGACGCTAGACAGAAAACCTCGGCTTAACGCCTCGTCAGGAGAGGCCACCAAAAACCTCGGCTCAACGCCTCGCAAGGTGAAGACAGCCAGAAGACCTCGGCTTAGTGCCTCGACAGGTGAATTCAGCCAGGAGACCTCGGCATAACGCCTCGACATGTGAAGTCGCAAGGAGACCTCGGCATAACGCCCGGCGGTGAAGTCGGCCGAGTCCCGACTTAACGCCTCGCCAGGTGAAGTCAGCCAGGAGACCTCGGCTTAATGCCTCGTCAGGTGAAGCCAAACAGAAAACCTCGACTTATCGCCTCGGCAAGAGATAGTACCAACGTGCACAACCTCGGCAGATGCCTTTGCAAACGCGGCATATGACTTCGGAAACATTGACACATACCAAGTCAGATCGATCACGCCCAATACGACCTCGCCTGCGTCTTTTGGGGGTTGTGATAGGATATGGCCCAACTACGTGCCCAAGCATCGTGCCCAATACGAGTAAAGTCGACGTCGAAGCTCGGCTGGACAAGTTCGCCCAAGAAGACCCCTAAAACCAGTGGGAACGCAGAAGGCTCGGCCATATCTAAATGAATCCTAGTTCGAGAAGGGATAGGATTAAGATCCTATCCTAGATCTCGAATCCTATTTAGAGAAGATCTCGGAGTTAAGATCTAGGTCTAAATAATTGTGTATAAATAGAGGCTAGATTAGACGAAATAGATCATTCACACTCCTTGTAATCGCTTCTTACACATTCAATACACGAATACTCTCTCTCTACCCGTGGACGTAGATCTTATTCATAGATCGAACCACGTAAATCCTTGGTGTTCTTGCGCATTTATTTCCCTTACGAAATTAAGATCGATCAGTAAGTATATATCTATACCCGACTCTTTTGCTCGTGAAAGAGGGATTCTAAGATATTTACTTTATAATCCATTTCTAAAAGACCAAAACTACATAGCAGTTAAAGCATCAAAGTAAAGGAAAAGGCAGAAATATTCCAGTTTTATGAAATAGTGTTGTTTTCATGGTTTTGAACCTTTGGTTGTCCCATAATATAAATCAAATCATATATCTTAAATTATATTCCCACCACATTGATGGTGCATTCCTATTATTTTATTTAAATTTTCCAAGAAAAGAGTCGATGTATAAAATGGGGTATCACGATTATCTAGCACTTACAAGTTGTGGTAGCACTAAATTCACTACATAGGAAAATTATATATATTATTATTGTTAATAATGCTTCCTTTTTATCTAATGACAACATAAACATATGAATCGACAAGACTACACCTTATCTTGATTCGCTCACGATTGAATTTATCTTTTCAAGTACGTTCGATTGCTTGTCTAGTTTCATATTACTAAGACTTCAATCTTTTCTTATTACTTCAAGATTATGTTACATGACATAGTCACTCGAGCTTTTTGCTTGGTGAGTATAAGAAATTCAGTCATTATTTTGTATGTATTATGAGTAAATTTTGCTCCTACAAATTTTTAATTTGTCATTTTTATTTTGTGTGGTCCGACTTTAATTTTTACTTTTGAAACGAAATTTTTCGTTAGTAGTCAAAATATAAGGGAATCATAGTATATAATCACTTTTTAACATGATATGCTAATGTAAATTTATAGTGAATTCAGCAAGTTCATGAACAGCTAACGTGACACGCTATGGTGGGCATATTTAGATGCCAACCACAAACAAACAATAATCACGAGGACAAAGTTGTTGTAGAATCATTTGATTTGATATGAAAATTTTGCTAGGCATCAGTCTCAAACTTGTTTTAAAGATACATTAGAAGCCATATAATTATGATCACCAACGAAAATATAAGACAAAAATTAAATGAAAACCACTAATTTTGACAAGAAAGAACTAGAATTCAGTCAAAAGTGCAATTTATTAAATTATATACACCATACTGTATCTAGGGTCATTAAGCAGTTGGTTTCGTTAATCAATCGAATTTTCGGTTAACCGAACGGAATTTCTCCAAAAAAGTGGAATCGAAACCGAATCGTTTTAAATTTTCGGTTAACCGAAAACCGATCGGTTCCGACGGTTCGGTTTTCGGTTAACCGAAAAACCGAATTAAAGTTAATTAATAATAAAAATAAATAAAATAATAATTAAAAAACTGAAACTTATTATAAATAAATAAAATATTTAACAAATAGTTAAAATAATTAATAAAGTAATAATTAAAAATTGATTTTCAAATTTTTTAATTAATTAATTAATAATTAAAAATAAAACGGTTTTTCGGTTCCGAACCGTTCGGTTATCGATTAACCAATAATCGAAAAAAATTTCAACTCTAAAACCGAACGATAACCGAATTTATCGGTTTTCGGTTAACCGAATTTGTCGGTTTCGGTTTGGTTCCGATTTTAATCGGAAACCGAAAACCGTTTAGACACCCCTAACTGTATCAACAATATTTTGTTGTAGGTTTCAAAAACACAATATTTTATTGTATCTTATATACTTTGGAGACATCTTCATTTTAAGACAAAGGTTTCCCCCTATTTGGGGAAACTCAAGCGGGAAATAGAAGAAAAAAATCCCTTCTAAACAAACAGAATTTATATTTAATTATTATTAATTAAGATGAGTAATAAATACTATATACAACTTAAAGTAACTAGACGATAGAGAAAATCTTACTTTCAACATGATAAAACTAGGCCACATAAATATGAAGGTCGATGTTAGTAAATGCAAGGAAAAATACAATGGGTATTTTATTTTTTAGATTCTACATTGTTTAATTATTTTCGTGTTTATTTTTTGGTTGGTTGCCCTTATTTGTTCTTATATACTCCTTGTTTGTTTTTTCTTTTGCCTACTAAACTTATAATGTTTTTTCCCCTTTTGATTTGTCTTCTTAACCTTCTTTTATTTGAGAATTTTGCCAAATTTGAAAGTGTATGTAATATAACTAAACTATGACTAGAACATAAAAATAAAAGTTGAATTCTATTGTGAAAAAGTTGTTATTAGACCAGTGGAAAAACCGGAAGATTCGATGTGTGGCATCAATGGCGGTCTGAACGAATAGAATTGTTCAATCCACGCAGACGCCATTTGGAGTAAGGAAAGCAGTGGATTCTGGAATCGATCCAGATTTATAGATTCAGATATATTTTTTGTGATTTAGATCTTCAAAAAATAGTACCCGAAAGATTTGGATCGGATCTAGACAATTCATTTAGAAAAAAATGGATCTGGATACTAATTTTTAAGTTCTAAATCTAATCCAAATCCAGTCCGTGGATCTCTCTCTCTATATATATATATATATAGTTTGTTTCAAATGAGAACCATTTTTATCCTAAAAACTAAGAACAAAATGAATTCGTTATGAAAGTTGATGAATCCGTAGAGAAAGCTAAAGAATTCAAAAATTTAGAATTTTTCACCCGAGTTCGAATTCTATGTGGGGCAAAAATTCGATTTTTTTTGGATTCAATAACTTTCGCAATGGATTCATTTACTTTCATTTGAATTCATTATTTTTTGGTTCTCATGATAAAAATGGTTCTCACGTTAACTCTTTCATATATATATATATATAAGTGTATTATATTATTTATTTTTTTAGTTTAAGTTGGATAAACTAGATTATGAAATTGTATGGTAAATCAATAACATTAGAAAATTGTACCTTGTATTTGAAAAATATATATATATGAATTAGATATGAGTAATCTATTTATTAAAATATTGTACTATTTCTTCTATTCATATTGAAATATCATTTGTTATCATGAAAATTAAATTAAATTTGTAACTAACATCTTCTTATATAGTGATGATTGTAGAAATTCTAAATAATTATTAGAATGTTATTGTGTATTTTGATTATTATTATTATAATGTTACTTTGAATTAGAGTCGATTTAGAATTTATTTTAGAAAAGAAGATATGTGGATCCACATCTAAACTCTGGATCATACGGATCCTGGTATGAATCTAATTTTTTTGGACCCAATAAATTTGGATTGAATATGAACTCAAAGAAAAAAATCTGATCTGAATCTAGACCTAGTGAGATCTTGGTCCAGATCCGATCCGTTGTCATCTCTAATCTGGAGATTAACAGCAAATTTTTGGAGTATTAAATCCTTTTTCAAATAAGTATCTTATTTAACAATAAAATTTGTCATACAATAAATGCCTTATTTTAGAATTTTTAAAAAATTTATCAAACATTTCATTTTTTTTTCCTTATCCTCGTTTAAATTTTTAGTTTTCAGTTTTCCGTTATAATCATTGAGGATTAAAAGAGTATATTCACTCATATTTTAATATACAATTTTCGCGACATGAAACATTTATTTGGGAAGAGAGGAAGTAACAACATCATCTAATAAGTGTCATATTTGGAGACGAATATTGTCCCACAATAAGTGTTACTCCTCCGTTTTTATTAAGTGTCCTCCACGTCCAAATTACACTACCAATAAAATCATATTTTTATATTCTTTATATATATATATATATATATAGTTATGTTCAAATGAGAACTATTTTTATTCTAAAAACTAAGAACCAAATGAATTTACTATGAAAGTTGATGAATCCGGTGGAAAAGTTAATGGATTTAAAAATTCAGAAATTTTCACCCGGATTCGAATCATCGAGGGCAAAAATTCTATTTTTTGATTCAATAACTTTCTCAACAGATTCATCAACTTTCACAACGAATTCATTATTTTTTGGTTCCCACGATAAAAGTGGTTCTTACGTTAACTCTCCTATATATATATATATATATATATATATATGTGTGTGTGTGTATATATATATATATATATATATATAACTATTTACTAAATTATAAAAAATATTAAAAATGAATGAAGTAAGAAAAATATCCTTAAATTACTCTCAACTCGTGAATTATGAAACTTATTAAAAAGTAATAAAATTGTGGATATATGACACTTGAAAAAACAAATAGAGTATGTTTCAAAATTTTATAATTAAATATTGCCAAGCTTTTCATTCTACCATCCTCTTTTTAATTTTTAAAACAATAATTAAAAATAAATAAAAATAAAATTATCCAATTTTTTAGTATATCATTTTATATATATACTCCAGTATATAATTTTTCACGACGGAGCTAGTAGGAAATGAATGAAGTATTTCCTTGGACTTGAAGGAGTAGGAGCGGAATAATAAATCATGAATTTATGACTTATGAGTATTGGAAACATTTGCGTGAGCCGCCAAAGAAATAATGATGGTAAATAGGTACATGTGATTTATATAATATAGTGGGTGATCACGAAAAGTGGAAAAACGCCGGCTTAATGTCACATCGCCGTAAAACTTAAAACAATTTCAGTCACATCAACTACAAACGTGCATCACACGCCGTATATTTAACTCCTAATTATTTTTTCGCACTCAGATTTATTGAAGGTAAAAAGTAAAAACTCGTGTGAGAAGCCACGTGGTACGAATAGATTAAAATAACACTTCTTTCATTCGCCAAAGATTTTCATTAGTTTTGGTGATGGAATTTTATTACCTATACATTTAATTTCATTTTATCTGTCCACAAAAAATATTTATTTTATTTTTTTGAAAATATCAACTTTATACTTTTACCTTAAATCTATCTAATTATTTACAAAAAAAAGCACATATGATCCACCTTTTTACATTCAATATCTATTAATATATTCATTTATTATCTACATGGCACATCTTTTTATACTCACTTATTTTATATTTATTATAATTTATTAAAATCCATGCTATCAAATTCAATGAACGATTTTGATGGACGGAGGAAGTAATAAATTAGCTTCTCATGGTACGAAAAGATTAAAACAACACTTACTTAGTTACTTTCATTCACCAAAGATTTTCATTAGTTTTGGTGATAGAATTTTACTAATAAATTTGTTGTAGTGTAAAATAATTGGAGAAAGGGTTTTATATTGTAAGGGTCAAGTAGGTAATTTTTTTACAAATATATGAATAAATTGAAAGTAAAATTATATGATGATTTAGGGGTCATACGTCCAAAAGAAAAAATACAAGCTTTAATGAATGTATCAAATATGAATTACATGTAAACTTTTGATGGATTGGGTGAATAATTTTCATTAATTCTTTTTGATAATTATCATAAAAAATGATATTGATTTTTAACTTTTAATTAAAAATTGTCAATTATCTTAAAAGAAAGTGACAATGCCATGTTTGTTCATACCGCACGTACGTCCTCGCAAAAATCCATCTCTTTAATGAGTGTTTGTTATTAAATATATTGAACAAATACACTAATCTAACTCCACAAGTCACTTGTTTTAAAATCTAACTCAATAAATCATTATTTACAAATGTATCAAATGAATTTAGTTCTTTTTTAAAATAAAAATTAACATGGGTCAACAATTTGGCTGCTAAATTATTGACCAAGGTCATTTAAAAATAATAATCAATTCACTTGTTATACATCTACAAATACTCATTCAATTTTTTAAGTGTATGCTGCCATCAAGTTACACATATCAAAATAATTTTAGAAATTTATATTTGGAACATTATTAATTATTTTCTTTTAATAAGGGCTCTTATTTGTTACAAACATAGTTTTGAATGATAAAATACTAATCCAAAATGAAGACATAAGTTAGAATGAAGTTGTGAGTATGCAACAAGTATAGCTACTAAAAACAATGGTGAAGAATAGCTCTATGGTGAACTTGGAGAAAGTTAGAGGTCCTAACCTGATAACATAAGGATGGATGATTTGTAAATGTAAAATTTGAAGTCACTTCCATTTCCATTAGAAGTATAAAACAATGAATTAATAAAAATTAATTGAAATTCACATATTTGCAAGTTCGTGGATGTAGGAGGAATTTCTTCGAACAAAGTTAAATCCTTGTGTTATGTACTGCTTTATTGTTGTTTCCTTGACGATTGCTTATCTGAACACAATATAGCTGAGTGAATTTAGACGAAATTTGATACTCACTCTCAACCTGACATCTGAATGTGTATGATCTTATGTTATGTCTAGCTTATGGTTTTTGAGTTTGCCGAACATTCAATCTTTCTATTCTATCATCTACCACACACACGTTAAGCCTCAACATTGAACTCACTGACTAACAATCCTTGTCTTTCATCAAGAGTAGTTACTGACTTAGTCACGTTTTCGTAAAAACTAATAAAATTGAAAAACAATTAGCCAGATATATTTTCCTCATACACCTGACATCATGTTCATGGGACCCATCATTATATATTTATATATATTTCATATACTACATCTTTTTTCATTATTTTTGTATAAATATTTAATTTAATTTAATAGAATTTGTAACTTAATAAAATAATAACATTAGTTCTGTAATTTAAATATAAAACTAAAATTATTATTAACAATTCAAAGAAAATGGTGAAAAAAGAAAAAGAAAGAAAAACACAAATATGTATATACTGCATATTATATATAATTAAAATATATTATATATAAAAAAATTGTATATATGTATGTATGTATGTATGCGTGTATGATTCATATTGGAGTTTTAAATTATCATAACTTGTTTATTTTAATTTTATTTTTACATAAGTTATACCAAATTGAAGCTCTTATCACGTTCTTTAAATTCAAAATGTATATTGCATATATTTTATGAATAAAATCAAACGGTTTTAAGAAAAATGAAATCGTAGAAAAGACAAAAACGATTTTAAGAAAAATGAAACAGTAGGAAAGACAAAAAAAAATGAGAAGAGAGAAAAAAAGTGTAGGCAATAAGAGCACGTTTGTTTATGAATAAATTGTGACATTGATTCTCCTCAATTTCTAAAATTAATTTCCATCAAAATTGATTTGAAATCAATTTCAAATTGAGGATTAATGGTCTAATATAGTATAGATACATAATAAATCACTAATTAATGTTGCTATATTATAAGGGATGGTCTCCTGTGCGCGTTGCGCGCACAGTGAGACCACCCTTAATTAATTAACTTTAATTAATTAATTAGTTAATTCTTAATCCTAATTAATTAATTCTAATTAATTCTAATTAATTAATTCTAATTTAACTAGTTTAATAAAATTTAATTGTAAATTAATAAATAATAATTTTGAATTAATATATCTTAATTTTGAATTAGTAAACTCTAATTGTGAAATAATAAACCCTAATTATGAATTAATAAATCCTAATTTTGAATTAATAAACCCTATTTGGAATTAATAAACCCTAATTTTGAATTAATAAATCCTAATTGGAAATAATAAACCCTAACTTTGAACTAATAAACCCTAATTGAAAATAATAAACCCTAATTTTGAATAATAAACCATAATTATGAATTAATAAACCCTAACTTTGAATTAATAAACCCTACTTGTGAATTAAAAACATTAATTATGAATTAATAAACCTCAATTATGAATTAATAAACCATGATTATGAATTAATAAAATCTAATTTTGAATTAAAATTATAATTAAAAATTAATAAATTTAATTATACATTAACAAAATCTAATTATCTTTACTCACCATAATTAATATATAATTATTTTAACAAAAAACAAGGGTGAGCTCACGGTGAGGCGGAGCTCACCCAAGTTTTTGTCATATTATAATTAAGATTCATAATAAAATTCTAAATTTAAATTCACTGTTTAGTTATTATTTGATAACCATATATGATAAATTTTAACTGCAATTTACAATTTTTTTTGTTTGAAATTTTATTAATAATTTTTAGTTAGTCATGACTATTTTAAAATAATTACTAATTATTGGTGACCATATTATGATTAAGTTATTTTAGATTTGATTTTTATTTTAAATATCAACTGGATCAAAATTATTCATCCAAGTTAGATTTGAAAAAAAAAATTCAATTTATTGGATATGCTTTCGTAAATAGCGATGTATGAAGTTAGATTAGTGTATTTGCCTTTCAATATTAGATTCTTAACAGCGTATAGTTAAGTCCTAATTATATTTTTGTCGCACTTCGTATTTAATGAATGAGTTCTTATTAAGTAGTAGATGCTTCACAGCTTATAATTTAGCCCTAATTATTTCCACACTTCATGGATGAGTTTTTATTAAATATAAGATGCTTGACAGTGTATAATTAAGTCCTATTTTTTTCACACATCGTATTTAATGAAAGAGTTTTATTAAACATTAGATGCTTACAGACGCAGCGTATAGTTAAGTCCTAATTATTTTTCGTACTTCATATTTAATGAATGAGATTTTTTATTAAATATTACATGCTTCATAGTCGTATAGTTAAGAGGGTGTTTGACTAAGCTTATTTTAGAGAGCTTATAAATTATCAAAATGTTTGAATAATTGAACTTATAAGTTATAGAAAGAATTCTGAGTTAGAGAGAAAAATAACGAGTGATGAAGTTGATAAGGTATATGTAGAAAATAACGAAATATAGAAGGTTACTTTGATAAATTTATATTTGCTTATAAGTATATGAAGGGAATCTTCTTTTTGGAGGAATTTATAAGCCCATAGAACTTATTTTCATAACTTATAAGTTGTTTAAAAACTTATTTTGCTAAACACTTTGCAGTAAGTTTATAACTTTTATATGTCGTATTTAATGAATAAGTTTTTATTAAATATTGATGAAATTTAAAATTACCATCTTGTAAGTTCTAACTACAACTCCATTACTTGACCAACAAAACTACTCATAAAGGTGAAACATATTTAATTTAAATCAACAAAGCGATTAATGAACAACTTTAAACTCACTTCAAGAAACGTACAACTTTAAAGGCGAAACAATATAACACCGCTATATGATAACTTTTGAAGCAATAATATTTTAAAATGTCAATATCATATTAATTTAAATAATTGAGAATAATTGGGAGTTGGAGGAGGAGAATGAACATCAAAAATCGACCTTTCACCCTTAAATAAATGGTGAATATATGAAGAACTACAAAGTGTATGCTAAGAATAACTTTTGAAGTAATAATTCTTTAATAATGTCAATATAAAAGTTATTCAACTAATCAACAATTGCAAAGGGGTCGAAGAAAGCGGTCTCCGTGTGGCATTTAGTCTTGAAGGAAAAACAAATAGCAAATATATATATATATTCTTTTATGGATTGCTCCATCGCTCTCACATATTCTCTTATATGAGCCCGAAACGTCGTTTTATAAGTATGGCAATTTTCAATCTCATTTTTTAAGGTTTGAAATTAGATCAGATTTGAAAAACTAACTTCCACAAAATGATCTTATTTGGACTAATATAATGGAGGACAAAAACAATGTTTATTTAATTATTAGTATATATCAATTAAAGGATGAAACTTGAGTAGGTTCAAAAATATACTTGATCTCATCCTATTATTGTTGGACAAAACAATTTTTTTTAATTATTAGTATATATCAATTAAAGTTGGCTTTAGTTTCAAAAATGAAACATTTTTTATACTAAAAAGTATATCAAATTTCGTATCACACATTACTTTACATACAAAACACAACTTTCCTTAATCTACATGTAAAAAAGAAAAGAGTCATGAATATGGGACGAAGGGAGTATATTATTTGTAGTTCAAGTTACTAAAATCAATAGTTATCTAAAGAATTAACTGCATCAAATATTTTTATTTCAATTATGAAAACAAATATTTTTGCATAATCGTAATTGTTAAGAAATATTTGCTGTCTTAGTTGAAATTATTTTAAATTTGGAAAAGAAAGCACCGTACCATCCGCTTTATAGCCTTATAGCTTATATTTTTTGCATAATCGTACGTAATCGTAACAGGGTTGCGCGCAGGCCGCAGCCATATACACCGTAATCAACCTTTCTAGAAAGAAACACGCAAGATATCTCCCAAAGAAAACATGAAAATTTTCCCAGTTATAATTGAGAAATTCTATAAAATAGGTAAGTATAGGACATTTACTTTTTACATAATACTCCCTCGTATAGGACATTTACTTTTTACATAATACTCCCTCCTCCTCGTTCCTCCAAATATAGTTATAGTAATCTTCTATACATATTTTAATAAAAATTATTAAATATATTATGAATTGAGTAAAGGTTCCAGAATAATATAATATTAATTTAATTAATGGTGGACTATAAATAGTAAAAGATGTAAATAAATAGGTTATTGGAGGTAAAAAAGAGAAATAGTGGTAGACCATGGGGGTAAAATGTGTAAATAAAGAATGTTATTAAGGGTAAAATTGAAAAAATAGTTACCCTAAATAAATATGAAGGAAATTAAGAGACATCACAAAAAGAAAAACTATGAATGAAATTGGGAACGGATGGAGTAATATTTAATTAATTTAATTTATATTAATAGAATATCATTATATAAGATATAAGTGTATTACATGTTTTATATAATTTTTCTTTATTATAGATGTCAATAATTTCTCAAATCCAAACAAAATCGTTTGAATTTTCATTTTAAGTTATTGTACGTTGGTCAAATTTCGTTTCTTAGACTATAGCTCTTAACCAATGAATTGGTAGAATAATAATCTCATGACAGAAAAAATGGTGGGTCTGAATCTCACTAACTTCTTTTTAGTCTATAGTGCACGTTATATATAATGGTTATAAATAAAGAAAAAAAAAATATGGTGGAGGCTCCATCTCGAGTTAGTGATATTTTTGTCAGAATGAATTATATATGTTTGGATATACCTTCAAACGACTACGATTTAATTTTTCCAATGATTACTATATATCTTAGATCCACTATATTATTTCCTTTTAAAACTTTACATGATAAAATTAGTTTATGGAATGAGTTAACTATTATACCGATAAAATCCACTCGCATATATATGTAATTTGCAGGTATTGAAATTATATGGATATACACATTTCTTTTGAATTATTGCATACACATAGTATTCCTTCGAATAAGAAATGCTTGAATAAGAACACAAACATATTATAATTATTTTAGTAAATAAACATCCGAAAAGGCAAAAATAAAAGGAAAATAGATAGTGGCAGTGAAAGAAAGAAGAGGGAAAAATAAGTTGGTGCCCACGTGGAACTCATGGAGATGATGTCGACCACTCATGTCAACCACATGGGATCCAATTTTACCTGTAGGATGATAGTCAATACTAGGGGTGAGCAAACGAGGTTTGGGGCTGTATTTCAAGTTCCGAACCAAAATCCGAATACTCACTCCTAATAATCATAACCTCATTTTATTTCAATATTTGTATTTCTTGAATTTCGGTAAGCAAACGAGGTTTGGGGCTGTATCTTGAATTTATTGAATTCATTATAGGATCATAGTGTATCATGTCATTTTATTTAACATTATGTACGTCTTAAATTTCGGCAAGTAAATGAGGTTTGAGGCTCTATCTTGAATTTATTGAATTCACTATATGATCATATATAGTTTGTCGCAATATTATGTATTTCTTGAGTTTCAAAAAGTAATTAAATTAGGTGTAGGACTCTATATTGAATTTATTGAATTCATTATGTTTAATATTGACGATATATTCTTTTCCCTTTTAAATTACATAAGTAAACTTAATATATAAAGCTTTGATTTATAAGTAGTTTATGTATCTAATTATTTTAGCCACAATGTTTTAGAATAAGAGAAAAAATAAAATACAAAAAGAGTCGGTCTTTATAGTAAATACTCACAAATGATTTGTGACATATCGTTCCTCCATATATATGTATGTATCTTTTATATTTATGTACCTCTTCCTTTATAAATGCCCGTACATACATGCACGCCTACTTTATGTTTACTGAATTAAAACTTGTAATAGTATGAGAGATAAAAGTTATGGTTAGAAATTTAATCTATACTTACCTTATTAGATTAATTAGCTGCAATTTAGCATAAAACCCTAGCTAGGAACTACTTGTAATGATGATAATTAAAATTATACAGGTTATTACTTGGTGAATTAAGTATGTGAAGGTATGATTAAAAAGACATGGAATCAAATTC
Organism: Salvia rosmarinus; assembly: GCA_036937905.1. Lineage (NCBI taxonomy): Eukaryota > Viridiplantae > Streptophyta > Magnoliopsida > Lamiales > Lamiaceae > Salvia > Salvia rosmarinus. The sequence continues at coordinate 48,607,239 of CM072823.1, forward strand.
TATTAATATTTTTGAAGTTGAGCTCCACTTATCTATTTTTTCTCCCTTCTTAAATTATGAGGGAAATTTACAGCCACTATTCTAAGCGCACACTCATTATTTCTTATTTTTATGTAATAGTCTGCAAATCATATATAAAATTTAAACTATACTATGAAATTTTGTGTGATAGATTTCATCGATCTATGAGGTGTTGTTGTTTGTTTGCATAACAATAAAATGTATTCGTTACACTCCAATATTAACGACTATGAGTTTATTCTGTAAAAATATATTTCATGAGTTGATTGATAAAAATCATTCGATGGCATCTCATTGGCTTATGACGTAGGGCGGCAACAAATTACAGGAAAAATTAAGATATATGACATATTCGATAAAGGACATGTTGAAATTTATGATAAAAGTTCTATAGGGATTAGTACTCGTTGGAAGTTTTACTTGTTACTTTTTAAATTTAACATGTACACTAACAAATGTTGTAAAATTATTACTGAAATTTCGTAATTTCCAACGGATTCAGTTGCAATCCAAAAATCCCAAATGATAAAATACGTGTTGGGATGTGATTGTCTTTTATATCTTGGATAATCAACATATATATTCAATATAAATTATGATTGAAGAGATCGAAAGATAAAACCTTTCTTCGCAATATGCGAGTAAGATAAAATTAATTTAGTGGAATAACGGCATGCAATCAGCCTTGAATTAGGTAACAAACAAACGAATCCACATTAAAATTTCACAAAACAAGGAAGTAGATGAATTTATATTTGTATCATCATTAATTACCATGATAAGTATATTCATACAACTAATTATCAAATTTCAAGAGTATTAAATAGAGATAAATAAGAAATATGTCGTAATTTTACTCTCAAATTACGAACTAAGACACTTATTAAAAAATAAGAAAAAAATGCTAATGAGACACTTTAAAAAGTACGAAAGGAGTATTATTTTGTTACATAATATTTTGATATTTTAACTTTTTTTGAAATTGAAAAATCGACGTGTTAATTTTCAACTCCAATTGTTAATGCCGAGCATCTCAGGAAGTAGTTTTCAGAGGTAATGAGTTTTGACGAGGAGCTCATCAAATTTGAAAATACATGATTTCGACGTTTACATTTGTAGTTTCAAGGGTTTGATAATTGAGGTTACGAATTACTTTAGTGATGTTGACCAGGTATATATTTAATTTACATGGTGATGATCCTATGATTAAGACATCTTAATTAATATTTTCAGTACTGGGTTGCTTCGCTTACAAGCAGGGGAATTCTCCCTCTACTAATTACTACATAAATGCTTAGGATAAGTCATATGACTTTGCGATCTTAATGTCAATATTAAGAATGGGACAATATAATAGATTTATAACTAATGCGGAGATTATGCATACACATTTAAGATAATTGACAGATATTTTCGTGTTATGAAAATAAATGAAATTGGCTTTGATTAATTAATTAAACTCGAGAGAGCAAGATATTAACACGGACCTTTTGGAATATATATGGAAGCTCATTAACTTTTTTACTTTAGCATGTCATATTTGAGAGAAGATATATATTTTTAATTTGAGTTTTGTCACAATCATTTAATCTGTATCACTTTTTATTTCTTAATCAATACGAGTAACACTTAATGTTCCCAACGAGTCTACTAGATACAATAAAAACTCTATTACCTCTTCGAGAAATGTATAGTGACGTGCCTTTCGATAAGTCTTAAGACGGTAAAATAAGTTAAGCCACTATTTTTAAGCTAAATGACATTCTACACTAAATCACAATTCTATAAGAGGGGGATTTGACTGATTAATTTCATAATTAATTTGGTTTAGCAGGCGTGATTTTGGTAGCTTCGGTGGTTAAGAATAAATATTTTGCAAGCCTCCCTGCGGTCACCGAGTAGGACGTACGTGCATGTATGTAAATTATGTATTCTTTAATTTTTTAAAGGGTGTTTACTTTTCATAATAAAATAGATTGATAAAACATAGGATTAAGTATTTACGTTGAGTTGTCAAAAGATTAAAGATTAAGGTGTGTAAAGAGAATTTTTCGAAACTCAAGATCATCTGACTCACTTTCGGATATCACATATATATATGGGTATGTTATGGTGAGGAAGCTCCTTAGTATAGAAAATATGAATAGATATGTAAGTCTAGCACATCTTTCATATTTATGTAGCACAATTAGAATTATTATGTTGCACATGTTAGTTTAACACATATTTCATCCATTCGTAGCACATATCACATATGTTAAATATATTAGTTTAACACATCTTTCATTGCAGCGTAGCACAAGAAGGGTTCTAGTGCTGTACAGTAATCCGCATAGCACACAAAACACAAAACTGTAGTATAACCGAAATTAAATTTCAACCATTGATCCAACAAACAAAGACTCAGATTCATTCTCATTTCCTACCAAATTGTCATTCCTACCTAAATCATCTCCTATATATGTGTGTGTGTGTGCGTGCACGCGTATATATATATATTTTCAATTCATTTTTTGACATTTTAGTTTAATTTTTTAATTATTAGTGTTGATCAGTTGATCATTCCCAATTTGTACGTTTTAATTACTTCTAGCATTTAATTTCAAAGTTTTAGTTAATACTAATAAATTATTAGGAGATTGATTAAGCCATAATTAGGATATATAATATTTTAAGCTTCAATTTTTGATAATAATGTAATTATGATTCACTACATGAATAGAAAATATTTATTTATATAATATATTATCAAAATAATATATTTATTAATGGGACATGAGTGAGACATAAATATTTGGGACAGACCCGAGAAAATATTTATCATAAAAGTTATGTTGGGCGTAGATATTAATTTGACCTAGTGAAATCTCTATTTGTTGGTCAAATTTAGGTTTTTGAATGTCCACATTGAGTGCTATCAAGTTCGATCTTGCTAACTCCTTAAGACAAGTAGTACTTCTATATCATTAATTTATGAAACTTATTGTATTTAATTAAATTAATGTAACTCATCTGATCTCCAAACTTCGACACACTTAGATTGCAGAGCCACACTAGAATACACCAAATTGATGCCTTCTCCGGCAAAGGTGGCCCAGTAGCAATTTCTTTAATTAATTATCTTTTATTTGAAGATAAGTGGCTTAGTAATTTTGATTTGAAAGAAAGGTGAAGTGTAAAGGATTCTTGCTTATGAAGATATTATGGTTAACCCTCCCGTGGTAACATTAAAGCAAAGTATTCCGTGTATGATTGCGTCTTTATTTATATACTGTGTGTGAATTGTGATTATGTTGGTTGGCAAAATTAAAAGAGTGGAATCTTTCTTTTCAGTTTTACAGCTTTCTAGTTGCCTTCAATTTTAGTTTCCAAAAAGTAATGGGGCAATCGATAAATAGATTTTTGCTTGTCACTTTCAAAATTAGGGTTGAGAAATCTATATCAATTAAGTTAAAAACGATTGAGAATGTAAAACCAAGTAGTATCAGTGTAGGGACGACATGCAAGATATGTTTTCATCTTGTATGTCGGCACATCTTGCATGTCGGGATGATATTTCACACATTTTATTTTGAAATGCAAATATCACCCCTTACTTTCCTGTTTGTGTTTAGGTATAGCATTCATATTATGTTTCTTACCAAAATTCTAAAGCGCCATTTATGATTAGACTTTTTAGTGCTATTTAATTCGATTTCTAACTTTTAGCAAATTAGTAGGTTCTGCGTTTCTATATGAGATGGGTTCTTGCAGGAATCATGTATCTTTTAGTGTAGGAATTGGAATTTAATACGTTAAAAATATTATCTAATGTTTTTGTATATTACAATTATGCTTAGTATAAAGTCTTTTTCATTTTCATCATAGATCAAGAAAATTAATGATCTAAATTGATTCGTTGTTCCTACATTAGAATAATTGTATATTAGGGGTTGAATCTACTAGACCCTCCTAATGCTAGAAACTAGAAACCAACATAATCGTATTAATCAATAAACATTATTTTATGGGTAAAATAACATAAGAATAGATAACCATAATTTTATACGTGAAAAAACATAGTATTGAGAAAACATTATTTATAAATAAGAAATCACACTTTATTAGAATAAAATCAATATGAAACATTCATCAGGATTGTTTCTAATTAATTCATATTCTATTAGTAGGATTAAAGAATAAAACAAAAAGTGTATATCAAATAAATACGATTGAATGGTGCCATATCTTCCCTTTCCACTAGGCGCGGAGGGCATGAGTTTTTTTATATATAATAAAATTAAATTTTCTAAATTTCGTGTTCGAGATATTAATGATAAGTCAATTGTCTTACAGTTTGGTTTGATGGTGATGACTTTGGCTAAATTGTTTTTACGATATATCAATTATTCGATAAATTTATAAAAAAAATACAAATATAATAAATTTTGACTGATAGGGGCTTAAGACGCCTCCCTCCCCTTATTGGCTCCACCGTTGCTTCCCTCCTCAAGGATATAAAGGATCTAATAATTGTCCTATTCATGTAATTTTTTGCTTAAATCTATAAATTTTTAATCAATTGAATCAGGCATGTGGGGGCAATTTATATTATTTCTGGCTATACTCAAGTTTGGCTCAAACCATATTCAAATTATATGCTAGTTGCTAAAATAAATTTCTCTCAAATATAATATTAAATTATTTCATTTTGAATTTCCATAATATAAACATATGAGTAACTGAACTGATGTAAAATAATAAACCACATATACATGAATGAGAAATTACATAGAATATATAGGTGTACTATACTCACTTTTTACATTTAAAAAAAATGTAATAAACCCGCATGAAGAGAGGCTCAAATCAGGTCGGGAATCGGGAAGCGTATAAGTACTTCGAAACTGCTCATTATCAATTATGACACCTCCTTAATGTGTTCTTCAACCTTAAATATAGTACGAGGTAACCTACATAATACATATAAGGATAATGATGACCAGTTCAAATTCAACTGTTCAAATTGCATTAGTAATTCAGCAAGATTCAGCTTAGTAGAAAAGGAGAGAATACAGTTACAAAACGAGAAAATATTTTTCCTCTAAGATCGCCTAGCTAGCTAAGTACTATATTTGTCAACATGCGGCAGAGATTTGTTACTATTTATTAATAGTATCTACAAGTTGATATACTTTTTTAGTATTATATACTGATACTAAGAGGGTGTTTGGTTGAGCTTATAAGCTCACCAAAAACAATTTATAAGCTGTTTTTGGGGAGCTTATAAGCTCAGCCAAACATCCTCTAACTAACAAAAGAGAAACACTTGTCATATTACGCATTCTACTTCAATTTATTTCCATCTAAAATTATCTTGACAAATGTTATAATATATCATCTGATGGATTAGTTGTCAAATATGGTTTTGTTTATTCCTATTATATTATTGATAGGATATGGCCCAATCTCTCAGGCCCAATAGCAGGCCCCAAACGAGCTGGGCCTAGCCTAATGTTGCCCTACTCGGTTACGCCTAAATGACGATCCCCAAACCCTAATTATGGGTAACGGTAATGAGGTAACAGTAGAAATCATGGGTAATAATGGTGGAGATCATGGTCGGTTATAGGAGAATCATGAGCCCGCCAATCGAGGATTCGTGGCAAGGTTTACGTTTGTGTATAAATAAGAGTTAGATTGAAGGTAAAGGGTTATCAAATTCTCAATACTAGAGCCCTTTGAGATACTTGTGTAATCGAATTATAGTAAACATCTTGAGGATCATCTCCTCCGTGGACGTAGATCTTATTCTTGATCGAACCACGTAAAATCTCTCGTGTTCTTATCGTTTTCATAAATCTACACACAAGATTTATCATTGGCGCCGTCTGTGGGAACCTCTTGAACAAAAAGTCGTGTTTTCTACAATCTAATAGCAAGGACACGTGCAACGCTAGTACTTGCCGGCGATGTCGGTAACAATCGTGCAGAGGACGATCGGTGGTCACACAACGCCGGGAAAGGGATCATGGACGCCACCGCGGTCACACACCGAAGGTCACATGGAAAATGCTTCCATACACCCTCGGGATCGCGCCCCAACGAAGAGGAAGACACCGACCTCGATGCGGTGAATGGAGGTTCACCGCTCCCACGAGGTCCTCGGTCGAGCAAAGGTCCGAGTTCCTCAACGCCAACCTCAATCAATTCCAGAGTTTCCTCAACCAGAGGACAAGCGGGCGGGCCTCAAGAGTGCCCGGTGGTGATTACAGCAATCGAGGTCGCTTACCTCTCCGAAACAATCAACGTTCATCACGGCATAATGATCGCCCGATACCGTGGTTCATTCGTCTCGCACCTCCGCGAGTCGTTCTCCACCTCGACGTGATACCCATGAAAATGGACGGAAAGAAGGAGGAAAGACGGTCGAACTCCCTCGAAGAGACGACGACGTCGTTATCGATCTCCACTCCCGGAGAGGATGGTAACGAACTCCCCGGATTCGACCGACACGGACGAATTATCTCTCCTTTTTCAAGGGAGATTCTGGATACACCCTTGCCACAGCGATATCGGGCTCCGAATATTGCTGCATACGATGGCCTTGGAGATCCTTCTGACTTCCTATTTGCTATACCACCAATATGGCAAACCAAGGATGGAAGATTTCCATATGTGTAAGTTCTTTCCGAGGTGTCGATCTACAACGCCGACGTTGGTTCACTCGCCGCCGTAACAAAGCATCCATTGCTTCAAAGACCTCATGGATCGGTTCAAATGGCGTTTTACCGTAAGATGTCGCCTCAACAACCTTCATCCGATCGCATAATCCGTCAAGGACGGGACGAAACAATGTCGAATTTCGTCTCCAGATTCATCATGGAATCCCTTAAAATAGATGAGAGTAACGATCTCTACATCATCAACGCATGCACTACTCACTAGTTTGAAAGTCTACATGCATGCATACAGATTACTCATTAAGTTGAAAAAATCTACATGTATAAGACATCCAAAATTGGATCTCACCAAATTATGACCAAGTATACAGTATAAATACATTTACGACCAAACGAAGTCCTAAGCTATGTTTATATCTCTCAAGAGGAAAAACGTACACTTCGAAATGAGTCTAAATACATTTATACCTACATACAAAGTCCTACACTATATACACTCATTCGGGTTTCCGGGCTCAGCCTCGCCGAGACTCACTGAAGCTGAGATAGTTCTGAACAAAATCCCGGTCGACGATGAATACTGAATGAACTCGGTCCCTCCACCCAATCTATGAGGACGGCACCACCGGCTGCTCCAGTGCATTCGACACGATACAAAGTGGATTCGGTTCGGGAATGCGATCCTATACCCGAGGCTGCACCTCGACCCCGTGAGCCTAACTCCGGGCCAGAACCATGTCCTCGTCCCGGAACAGTCGCCCTTCCACCTCGACCTGCTGCTCGCGCTCGGCCTCGTCTCCGACCGCCGACCGCCCTCTGTGCACTCTCTTCGGATGGACCCATTAGGCGGAGCACTTCGGCATGATCAGCGTAGCCGCCCTCCTCCTCAGGCTCTTCAATTATTGGACCAGAGACGCCAGCTGTAGACGCTCTGCGGGATTGGGGCATGCGTCGTTTGCGAACGATCTCGTACATTTGCATGTATTTCAGGATAGAGTCGAGGCGGTCTTGAAACTTCTTGCTATTTGGCCCCTCCTCATCCCTCAGTACCATGCCCTCCGCCAACAAGCTCTGAACTCGATCGTCGGCTTCAGATATGGTAGTTCCACCATCCGTGGATTACTTTTCATACTCGCATGCTCTTCCGAGATCCGAGCCAGCTCCTCGTTGTCACCAAGCCGCCTCGCATTGCATCGATCGCCTTGATCACATCTGCGGATAAATCAGCCCCGGACTTGAGATGTGTAATCCTTAACTTAACGCCTCATTCTCGATGAGGAGGCGGACCACTTCGCATCGACCTCGTGTAACTTCTTTGATTCGGTGATGATACCGGTGACATCCATGCCGGCCGAACTCGAGTCACTCGGCAGACCGACTCCTCCAAAGGCATCACCTCTTCATCTTTCTCGCAAGAGCACCTCGGACTTCTTTCGACTTTGTTAGCAACTCATGATCGAGTCCGCAGATTGAGATGAAGAATGCTAGAAATAAGACAACACACAAGGCATTTTAACAAGATATGTCTATTATTATTCAAAATGGAAGTTTGTACAACACAGGGTCCTATCGACCCCGGCAAATCATCCTATTACATTGGGTCCACTGACCTCAGGCTCATTGCCGACCTCTCCGACCTCCTCATGCCGTGCTGCTTCTTCCTCCTCCGTTGCCGATCTCCCAAGCCGGCCGATCTCCGGAAGAAATCCGAGCTCGGACCGCCGCCTCGGTTTCAGCCCTCAACTCAGCAAGGAATGCTTGAAGCTCTATGTCTTCATCTTCCTTGCACTGAGTTACGGCCTCCGCCGTCAGGAGTGAGGCAGAAGATGCCAAGGCATCCACCACGGGAAAAGAGGTCGCCCCAGCAATTATGCGAGCATAATTCTTGCATACCTCCCGAGGTTCGACCTCAACCCAACCGTGTTGGGCCTTGTCAAAATCTGGTCTCGGCCGCCAACTTCTCTAGGTGGGCACATATCACCTGCGGCCTCATCACAGCTGCCAAGTCGGAGATGAAGGAGGAAAAACTCTCGACTCAATAAGCTGTTGGCGAAGGCCCTCAAGATAGGTCCTTGCCCGCCAAAGAAGGCTGCTGCTGCCGCCTCCTCTCGGCCTCGGCAGCCTCCTCTTGAGCGCTCTCTGCTTCGGCACGGGCCACTCGCAAGGCCCGATCCTTCTTCTTGAGGGCACTCTCAGCGGCCATCTTTGCCACTTCGGCTCCTTCGACTTTCACCTTAGCAAGTTCGGCGTCCGCCCGGCAGCATCTAGCGGATTCGATCGCGGCCCTCGCTTTGTCCGCGCGCCGCCTTCTCCATGGCCTCGTATTGCGAGGCGCCCTCAACAACAAGCCCGGCCATGCGGTGCATCTCACCTGCCATCGAGGCCGCATCCTGAATATGGAACAATTAGCAACACGTAACAACAAAATCGCAAGGAGAAGAGTAGCGACTTATACCTTTGGGAAGGATAAGGGAGTGCTGGAAGCCGGCACCTCGGGCAGAGGCTGGCCATGGACCTCGATCTCCAGCGTCGGGCCCGAGGTTGTCTGAGGACCGGTCATTAAGTCTTTCAGGGCGTCCACCACCACGGGCTGTTGGGTGGACTCGCTTCTTCTCGCCTTCTTCCTCGCGGGCTCCCTTCGTTCAGAGGATGCAGGGCGCGGCGAGATCGGCATATTGACTTCTCTGGTAGGGTCAATTTTCACTGCATACAACATGAGAATTTCATTAGCACAACAAAATCAGACGGGGGAAATAAAGATAAGAAGGTTGCCCTCACCCAAATCGGACCACGATCGGAGCTTCGACCTATAGACACTCACCAAAGATCGTTCAAGTCATCCTCAAGATAATTGATCGATAGATCTCACCCATATCGCTCAACGACTTCTCCATAGGGCCTGTGGGATTGATTTTCACATCCTTCATTGCTCCGAGGCCCCACTCATACCTCGGATACCCCTCAGCCCGCAGAAAGAAGTATCTATTTTGCGAGTGGGATACCTTCGATGGGGAAGCTATTTTAAACTTCAGACGAGATGACAGGTAATATACTCCTCCTATAGACTTGATGCTAAAAAAACGCATCAAGACTTCGAAAGAAAACTCCTCGCCTATGCCATAACAGCCAACCCTAGCCCAAATTAGCCGCCGACCTAATAGAGTTGGAGGTCGGTTGGCATATAGAATCGAAAATACTCTTGAAAGCTAAGGAAAATGGGGCAAAGGAAATCTAAGCCCAGCTATTAAGCTATCTACAAAATTGTAATAAACCCTCCGGAGGGCCATCGCCTATCATTGGGTTTCTGCAGCACCACCATGCATCCTCCGGATGTGGTATTTCAAGAACCACCAAAAGCTCCTCCATCGTCAAAGTTGATCTCGCCCCACCAATCCTGATGCCATCCCATACCGAAGACACCGGTGAAACCCTAGAACTAAGTCCTATTGATTTACCTAGGCGATTATGGCATATATAATCCCTTACATTGGGATCTTGACGCCGTAACCCGGCGAACCGAGTTATCGAGGCGAGAAGAGGAATGAGAAGGTGAAGAATACATACTTACTTTTTCCGAGCGGGATTTCGATTTCTTCAACAAAGTGTGAAAGAGGAATTGGGAATTTCTAAGGTTATGCTCTCTGGATTCAAACGTCGAAGGAGAAAGTGAACAGTTGCCTCTTTTAGACCTATTTATAGGATAAATGGCGCCTAAAATCTGCCGTTTCGTTTATCACACGTGCTATCTACGATTGGATGTGTGGACCGACGCCAAGACGCTTTTGAAGTACCCAACTACCGCTGGCGCGATGACGTACTCTCGGAAAAGCAGACCGCCGATCGATCACGTAATGATTACATCGAGCTCGGACATCGGACTACGCCCATGTCCTCATACCAAAGATAAGTATTTGGTCGGACCTCGACCTCCTCCCGACATCGGACCTCGACTCCGCTAGTCTAATCACGTAATGATTTTGAGTACGGGCATCGGTGCGCCCATGTCCACCCCTCGGACCAGTAGTATTTCGTGTCGGACCTCGATGTCCTTTTAAAAAAAAAAAAGGAGCCATACAAAGAAGAGAAAGAACCTTCAACGAAAACTTCACCAAGCAACATCCCGCCTCGGCAAAGCACATTCTCCGCTTCACCTCGGCAAGGCTATTCCTCGACTTTTCGTGGCTATGATAGGATATGGCCCAACCTCTCGGCCCAATATCAGCCCCAAACGAGTGGGCCTAGCTTAATGTTGCCTACTACTCTACACGCCTAAATGACGATCCCCAAACCCTAATTATGGGTAACGGTAATGAGGTAACGGTAGAAATCATGGGTAATAATGGTGGAGATCATGGTCAGTTATAGGAGAATCATGAGCCCGCCAATCAAGGGATTCGTGGCAAGGTTTACGTTTGTGTATAAATAAGAGTTAGATTGAAGGTAAAATGGTTAGCAAATTACTGAATACTAGAGCCCCTTTGAGATACTTGCTGTAATCGAATTATAGTAAACATCTTGAGGATCATCTCCTCCGTGGACGTAGATCTTATTCTTGATCGAACCACGTAAAAATCTCTCGTGTTCTTTACTGTTTTCATAAATCTCGCACACAAGATTTATCAATTATCAATACTTAAAAATAATACGAAATAAATTTCTGTAAAGAAACTATCTGTAAAGAGTAATCTCGATAATGGAGGCAGATCGATACAGGAAAACTCATGCGCCGCGCATCAATTTACATGCAATATACTTTTCAACAGGCAATTGATTTATTTTTATTTTTCCCCAATAATTTACTATTGTTCCGTATGTCATTTGTAAAAGTATTTCTCCTTCGTTTTCTGCGAACAAATATATACAAGAATATATGATAAGTTAGCAAAACTCGGTATTTCAGTTAAATTTTAAACTCTGGAAATATGGTTAAAGTTAGGTATGATAATGATATCAAGTTGTACAATATTGATTTATTTGGACGGGACAAATCTATAATTACAGTCAAAGTAGGCCCATTCATTTAAAAAGTCCCAAGATATATTTTCCCGCAATCACCGGCGCCGCAGCAATCGAAATAGAATTCTTAATAGTACGATCTTATTCAACTTTTTTTGACTTAATTTTAAATATTTTTTTATCAATTAAATACATAAATTTAATAGTTGATGAAATAGGAAAACTATAAGTTTAGCACAAAAAATTTTGTACTACCATCCGCATCATGTGGACAAAAATATTATTTGTTCTTAAAAAAATATCATTTACATTGAAAAAAAATATCATTTATTTTGTTATTTTGTAATTAAAAAAAATACTATTTTACATTGCAGAAAAATATCAGTTGTACTAAAGAAAATTATCAATGTTCGGACATATGGACGTTCGCACATGAAAGTACTTCCAAGTTTAGAGGGATATAAAGTTGTTGTAACTTTAGCTTAATTTCTTCAACTTTCAACTTCACTTTCTAATTGGTTTTTGTTTGCTAATTTGATCATATTTTTCTAATATCAGAATTTGATCAAATATTGTGCACGTGAAATGCACGTGACAAAGCAAATTGGGAAACCAGCATATATAACTTGAAAAAACGGGTGATATTCGAATAAATATATATTGGATTTACATTCTGTGTAGGTCACATACGCACCGTACCATTTACGTGATTTGAAATTAAAGATAGGGCAAATCACATATTACAAGATGGAAAATTCGAATTTTGACTGGACTAATACAACATGACTAATACTACAATGTTCAAGATGAAACATTATAGATAAAATTTTATGTATATTATATTGTATTAATTCAAATACAAAATAGATAAACACCAAACATAATTATTAATTAGAATAGGTTAAACCCTCATGCGATGACCCAATTTGTAGATAAAGTGATTTCAAGAGTAAATGTAAAATATCCAAAGTAGAGCAACGCCCTTTTAATTGATTTTCATTCATATAGCTTATCTATTGATTAAATATGTAATTTGCAAGTTAACGCCTTATATTACGATCCGTTGATATGTTGCTACCTGTGATTGTATTTAACTTTAAAAATATATGGGATGGAACAAGGATTGGTAAAATTGAAATTGCTATGATTTTGGTGGCGTGAGGCAAATGATATGCATTAGAGGTTGGGTATAATTATTTATAAATTTAGTGAAAGGTGGGTCTCTAAAAATATCAATTTAATAGAAAATAGGGATAAGATTGAAGACGAGGAGTGGGTGGAATATATATCTCTTTAATCCTTACCAATTTTATGTTGCACATTGTGGATCAATTATAGTAATCAAGTGGATATAGCTTCACCAAACCAGGCTATTTTTACTCCCAAAGAAAATCAAGCTTTTTTTTTTTTTGTCAATTTAATACAAAAATTTTAAATAAATAAATAAAAATATAATAATAATATTTGGTAATGTATTCTACATTCTTAAAATTTTTAATGTAAATTTTATCTTGTAATAGGGATAAACAGTTTTTAATTAATTAGGTTTATTCTATTCTTAAAAAGTATTTTGATACATTACTATGTTAATATTGTTCTGAAAACATATTGGTCCGATAACAATTTCACTAACTTTATGCATCCCTCTATAAAGTTATATAGAAAAACACTTTTGTACATTCAGACTCATATGCACGCCTTCTGTCATATCCACTTTATAAGATACTCACAAGTATTTTATTAAGTATTGTCTCATATATCCATTTAATATGACACTTACACGTATCTTATTAAATTGTTGTCTCTTACGTGTCCATCATAAAGGTGAGCCCATACCAGACCTGCTCAATGTTATATTTACTTCCTTTGTTTTACTTAAATTTTTTTTTTTGGTTGAAAAAATCGAGTTCATTTAATAGTATAAACTTATCCTAATATATGTTGACTCTTTTTTTTTTTGTTAATTTAATGCAGAAATTTTTAAAGACTGTGTCACGGTGGACTCAAACTCGAGACCTTTGGCCTCGGGCATTAACCACTCTACCACTAGGCCAACACACACACACACCTGTTGACTCCTTTTCACTGCTAAAGATAGCTATGCGCTTCCTCTACATTGGCTTCCTAACATCTGTTAACTCATTTGAGGGTAAATTATTATATTTGAAGAGTTTATGTTTCTTAAGCAAACAAATCGATCTATCTGACGAAGCCAACAAACATTTGCAATTAATATTAACTTTTTGTTCGTGTCACGCCTGATCACTGATGCCCATTGTCAGATATGTAAATATGATCTCATGCAAAACTTCAGTCAATTTCGTGTTACATAAGTAACGAAGTGGCATGCACCGTCACACACTAATTATATTTGAGTAAAAGATAGATCCTATTAAAAATAAATTGCATAAGATGCATATTACGATTATTTTCATTAATGTAATGGATTTCCGGTTTAAAAGTAATTACATATCATACAGAGATATAGTCAGAAAGTGCATAGACTATCATATATTTTATAGAGATAATTGTAATTTAAATCAAAACTTTAAATCTTGTCACAAACTAGATTCAACTTTTGAAGTGTTTAATATATTGAAAATTTGACTTTTTGCACAAGTTCGTAGCTAAGATTTCGTCATTGTTACTCGTATTTCTTGTAGGTATATTACCTATTAATAGCTCATTTCATGTCCTCATGACTTATTCTAATAAAATCAATCCTAGTAATTATTTATTAATATGAAGTAAACAGCAGCAATGGTTACTCTGACGAAAGGAAAACATGAACCAAAATGAATTAGAATTAAAATAGATAATTCGATCAGCAAAAGCGGCATTGATAGAGATACAGCCACACATTTATGCATAGTTGAGTGGAAAAGTGTAACAAGTTTATGTTATCTTGTTGATCATTAATCATGATACATACTCCATATGTCCCATTATTGTTGATTCATTTTCATTTTTGAGTTATCCCATTAAACTGGCGCATTTCCATAAAAGGAAATAATTTTTACACTAAAAAATATCTCGAATTTCGTTTCATATACTATTTTACACATAAAACACAACTTTTCTTAATCTACGTTTAAAAAAAAGCCATGATATATTGGGATAAAATGAGTATATAATTACAGTTGTTAGCATAAAGAAAGCAGGCATATTATGACCAATAACAGGTAGTGTGTCATTCGTGTATTTACCTCAAATATAATAAAGAATCGTTTTGTGTCAGCATGTCGCATGTCATCTCATTTGTCAATTGTGTTTTCTTAAATTGAAAATCACTTTAGGTAATAAGCCAAGCCCCATAAAGTTTCCATCTTAAGATTAGTGATAAAAATGTTATACTTCAAAAGCTAGCAAGTTATAAGCTCATATGCAACAATTATTCTAGTATAATATGAATCATGGTTTATTATTATATAAATATATGTTACTTATAAATAAATATGAATAATCAGTCAGTATATATATACTATGCATATAATATTATTAAATATCTAAAAATGACTAAAGGAAAATGGATAGGAAATAATTGGGAATGGGTGTGGAGTTGGAGAAGGGATTGTTCACTAATTTTCTAGTAATAAATTTACCGCAACTAACGGTGTCTATTGTAGTCAACTAGCAAAGAGAGTATCAAATCCACAAGGACTGATATTACGAAAACACAGTAAGTAATAAATACAAAGATATCATAATTATTCATACAAACAAATAGATGTAAGAAGATTTACTAAAAACTGAGAAAATAAAATATAACAACAAAATAAAAAGATCTGAAAAAATAGCAGATAAATAAATTGATCCCAGTGAATGTAATAATATAACAGAAAAGCACAGAATCAACCTATAATCTTATTAACCAAAATTAAGTCAATTTAGATGAAGAATCACGCAGGTAATTATAGTCTCCTGGATTGGACAGTCTGTAATAGTGGATTAATATATGTCATATCTCTGCCAGGTCTTAAGAATATATAAAAACTTCAAAAAGCGCATAAGATCTATTCTCCTATAATTAATACTAAAACCGTCAAGTTTTAAGTTTAACTGTATTATCGATTCTTGAATTCGATCATCTAATTAAAACTGTTAAGTCTCTAATAAGGCAACTAGCTCACATCAATAATGACCAGTTATCTAGCATAAAATAGCATCAGAAATCATAAATCATAAATTGACAGATAAATAAACTTCATAGATTAATCACATAAATTTCTACATAATATACAAACCCTAGAATCAATAAAAATTTAGTTACTCATAGAAAGAATTAAACATGAAGAAATAAAGAAAATCATAATTGAAATAAATAAACAAAACTAGTGTAAGAATTCTATCATGAAGAATCTTTAAGTTTGAACGATAAAATAATAAAATATCTACTTTTGCAGGGAACTCTGAAAATAATGTCTTACTTTGGAAAATATAAAAAGGATAAATGAAATGCTAATAAATCAAGTATGTAGGTGGTGTATTTATAGGGAGAAATTTCCTTGAACCCTAAAATGAGTATATATCAAAGTTGGGCTCAAAAATATAAGAAAATGTGGAAAATTCGGAAAAATCGCGAAATAGGAAAAAATCGAAAATTCTCGCACTATTCGCGGTACTGTCTGCGACAGACTACACGACTTTATTGTTTTGGCTCTTTCTCTCTCGTTTGAACTTCGATTTATGAACCGTTTGTGTTCAGAGACTTCTATCGAGATGTAGTTTAATAATATCAACTTTTAACTCTTCAATTCATTCTCCAATTTTCTTTAAAAAATTGACAAAAATTGCCTAAATTCTTCAAAATAATGCAAAACTAAACAAATACTCTCTACAATCATGATTTCCAACATCAAATAAGACTAAACTAAGCATAATAAATAATTGAAAATCCATATTTATCAGGGATTTATTTGAGTGGGCTTGTTTAATGCTTTTAACTGTCAGGTTCAAACTAAAGAGGATGAGTGGAACTGGAAAATGGAAAACAATGTAATTTATTCTTAAGTCGGTCTACAAGGAGATAGACAAGAAAGCAAATCAAGGAAACATGGGCCATAGGTGCAAAACATTTCCGAGCAAAGCAACTGCATTTTATTGGAAGCTTCTCTTGGATTAGATTCCGATTTATTATAATCTTTTGAAAAGAAGTGTGGTAGGCCGTTACGTCGATGACAAGTGCCCATTTTGTTTGACCAAATGTAAGACTGTGGAGCATTTGTGTTTTTTTTTTTCATGCACTTTCGCACACAAAATCTGTTTTGTTAATTGCTATAGGTTGTTCGAGATTAATTATATTGGTCACGTTTGTTGGATTAATCATTCTGTACTACATTAGAGCCCAAGAAGATTTTAAAAATAACGATAATATTTAAAATTACATCATTTTGTTTTTTAAAACAAAAGCTGAACCGATATTCGTTACATACAATAATATCACAACATTTCTCTTAATATTATTCATGTTTGAGATCGCTATAGTCTCATTAGTAACATTAACACAAACAGGAGACAGCTAAGCCGATGAAAATATGTCTGTTATTATTTATCTGTTTCTCTAGTTTTTGGCCTAAAATAGAATTTAAAACATAAAAAGGTATCGTAAAAATTACCTTTACAAGGTATAGATATATAATGTAGCATTATTTGAGACATAAAATAAATTTTTCAAACCTAAGTGGGGAGACTTGAGTTTCCTCGTTCAGTAACGTGCTTTAGGCTGAAAATTGGTATAAATATCTATTTGTCACCTTCATTACGTTTGTGTGCCTACGTGTATGGTGTCTAATGGGAATCTACACCCCCACCTACATGCTTCATTGCGCTTCTAATTTTTTCAAAATAAATCTTTTAATATTATAGATAAATACTATGTATGGATAATTTCATTTTGCATATATAAATTAATAGGTCAGCTTAATAACTATTAAAATCAGTTACAATAATGATTTAAACTTAAAAGAATAACATAATTGAACTCGATTTATGTTGTCGCTCTCGGTCCAGTAGCCGAAAAAATTATTCACATTCATCCCTATCTACGTGTGGTTCTAATGGAATCTAGTGATAATTACTATGTATGGAGGTTAGCTTAATGTTACAATAATGCTTAAAAGAATAACAAATTGGATTTATGTTGCTCGGTAGCGAAAATTATTCACATTCACCGTGTGTTGGTCAGTGGTAAAGTAGTTAATGCAAGACGTGAGTGTACCGTGACGTGGCTTTTAAATTTCTATGTTTAATTGAACCCAAAAAAAGGAAAAAAGAAAAAGAAAAAGAAAAATGATTCCCATTCACTTTTATGTGTTATTCCATTCTTGATTGTAGACAATAAGCCATTGCAATTTGCTATTAAAAGAATTTCACCTTTGCAACTTTATTCTTCATAGGGAAAAGGATATTTGAACTAGAAAATTAAGTATCGCGATCAATCACAAGTACCAGATACGGCATAATAAATCTTAATTACTGGACTCTAATTACTATGATTTACTAAACTTTAATTATGAATTAGTACTAAATCATAATTATTATTAATTAAAGGTTGCGGACGTCCGCAACCCAAATTTTGTGTAATAAAATTCAGTTAGATAGTTTAAGTACAACATACTAATACTCATTACGTATAATATAATAATATTTTAAAAATTACGGAGACAACATGATATTATTATTAATTGATAGTAGAGATACCACAGTAAATCTTTTACATATAGAGTTAGGGGAGGGAAGTGGCCACTAAATTACATGTATGTGGTAGAGTCATGTGGATATTCATCCACGGGGCGAGTTAGGGACCGTCGGTAGCCATCATTTTAAGTAAAAATTTATATATCCTCTTATATTAATATAAATATTCCTTCAAAAAATAAAATATTCAATGTCCAAAATTTTGTTATAAACTTTTGGGGCCCAAATTTTGTAAAAAATTGTAATTCTAAATTATATGTATGATATATTCAATTGTATCTCCATGAGTCAAAAATGGGTTTACTTGAGATATTTATCGGGTATTAATATTAATATTTAGATTCTCTCAAAAATAATATTTACATGAATTTATAAATATGAATTGGATCGTCCAAAACGAGACGACATGCTTGGAGTGAAACCGCACTGAGTTAATTTGGTGATTTAATTTTTCCAAGCATGATTTGACGTTGATTATGACAACCATGGTGATGTGGGTTGGTATCTAACCTTATTTAGCAATTGTTTGGCTTCTGTCTTTTAATGGTCGATACTTATATTATCTCCTCGATTTGGCTTATTCTATTTACATAATATTTGAATATCAATGATAAGATTTGAGCCTCGGGAGCGACTTTTTCCACTCATTTCGTGGGTTTATTTATTTATTTATTTATGATTATTAGTTGTTTAACCCAAACAATCAATATTATCCATTGTCTAAAAATAGTAGTGACAGCGATCTTTGTTGACGAACAAGAAAGCAAGATACAGAATCCGATGTTACACACCGATTGCTATGAATTTGGTAGAAATTTTGGTATTTTTAGACTAATCTCACAATAATAACTAGGATAAAGTTCTTTATATATCACTCGATCTAAATATAAACTGATAAAATCTATTTGATTATAGTCCACTGATTCTAAAATTAATATTACATGTGAAGGTATTGATGACATTTTTATCTTCTCCAAAACTTAAAATATTTATTTATGATGCTCGATATACGTTCAACATGAATTTTTTTTATTGATATAATATACTATACAACCAAGTATTCCAATAAACTTAGCTCACACAACTTTATATTACTTGATACTTTTGATTAAATGAGGTATCGTTTTTTACTTTGCAGTAATTGATTTAGTACATTAATTAAAAACTAAGTAGCCAATAAAAAATATCAGAAAATTAAATACTGAAAATTAAAAATTTACGTTAATGCCAGTTCAACCCATGAGAACTTATTAAATGACACTTTTTAATATCAAATAGATCGCTCATTCCTCTATATATGGATTTGACTAAAATCTCAATTTGAAAACAACAGCACAAAGAACTTGCAACAAAATTGCCAAAAATAGACGCAACAGCGATATGCCTAAAAGTATACATTCTAGGCCCCATTTAACGTTTTTCACATTTGAAACCCCTCTCTGTTTTGTACATTTAAGCTGGGCTCGTCCCTAACCTTCAACTACTAGAGAGTTTAGATAGGCCCAAAATGACTTTAAGTTATTTTTAAACAGCACCCAATTTAGATAGGCCCAAATGACTTTTGCAGCACCCAAAGAAAAAGAAAAAGTAAAATAAAATGATTGGCATGCTTTAAGTAAAATGATTGTCGAGTATAATAATATTATATAATGGACTCCATCCACAAGTCAATTATTATTATTATAATAATAATAATAATAATTATTATTATTATTATGATTATTCAAGAAAGAAGATGAAGGCCTTTTCACATCCTATATGTTTGAAGGGGAAACGATTTGACGCCGTTTTCTTCATCAATACGAATTCTTTCAAATTTCAATCATAATAATTTCCCTTTCGACGTTGCTTTTAATGAACTCATCTTTCATGCACTTAGCACAAATGCTATATTTATAAAATAATTTTCCGCTTTCTTTAGTTTCGTACTTATAATAATCAACCCCATCGATGGTTAGCATGAAAAAAGGAAAACACACATATAATCAAATAATTTATGTGTTACGATAAACACAAACAGATATACAAAATAATGTAGGCCCCAAGAGCTGGGCACATACAGTAATCATAAAGCAAATAATATATTGCAAGAATTATGTAGTTATTTCACAAGAAACCAATCTATCAAATAAATGTATGTCTTAAATGTCTTCGGCTTGTTGACCCACCAACCATGAGTCTATTTTCGAGTGATTCTTATGTGGAAACTGCAACGCCTTTGTAGCTTTGGTCCACTAAAATGAAAAAAAGGAGTCATTCACATATATTTATTGGCATTAAAATTTTAAATTATTCATATATTATATAGTTTCCTTTAATTATAATGTGAATACATCTTTTTTTAAATTAATGTGAATACATCTTTTTTTTTGATTCCATGAGAAACCCTATCTTCCCAGATAATAACTGAAAACACATACCTTCCATCATACTAAAAATCTTGATAGGTGTGAATACATCTTTTGATGCTCGATGTGGTGGTTTCAAAGTAAATATTTTAATTGATGTTTACAGAGTTCATAAGTTTTCCAACTTTTTGTCATTCCCTTAATGATATAGAAATGTTACAGCTCTTTCGGTTCAACTTTGATAATAGTTTATAGAGTTCAGTTTGATAATTAGTAATCAATCTACATAAAATAATATATTAATATAATATAATAAAAAAATCAGCACGTCATAATCTTGTAGTGAGCTGTCAAGTTTATCAGCATTCAATATTCCAAACTCAATAATCTTGTTAGAGCATCTAACAAATGGAAAGAAGTAGTTCACAATTATTTTGTTGATGAAATGA
This sequence comes from Salvia rosmarinus, assembly GCA_036937905.1. Lineage (NCBI taxonomy): Eukaryota > Viridiplantae > Streptophyta > Magnoliopsida > Lamiales > Lamiaceae > Salvia > Salvia rosmarinus. Next base: position 48,628,371 of record CM072823.1, read on the forward strand.
TTAATAGTGAGAAGAATGAAAAACTCGAGCAACTAGAAGTTAAAAAAAATAGGACATCATGAGAAGAAGGAAAAACTAAAATGAGATGCGTGTGTGTCTACGTAAGATACAAAATTCAATAATCCAAAATTAAAAAGGGAAATAAGAATTCATCTTCATCATCCATTTACCATTAATCAATGATTCAAGAATAGTTATCCCAATCCATATAATTAAGGGGCGGTTATTTTCGTAATATTTTATAATTACTATTATAATCTAATTTGATTTAATCACAACCACACATCTTCAAAAATCAATGATGAAAATTTATTCTCATTTCTTATTTTTGAATATGTTTTTATTTGAACCAAATCCTATATATTAGTTTGAATATTAGATTGAACTGAATCAGCTTAATTAATTTTTATGAAAGAGGGAATTCCGCTGAGTGGTTTCCTCCTTCTAAACATATTTTGCGTCTTGATGTGGACGTGGCTTATTTCTACGAAGGTTGGAAGGTAAGTGTTTTGTTGCGGCTGCGCAGCGAAATGGATTTGTAATTTCAATCCTCATGGGCGACTTCATGCTATGTTGCTTGGGATCGATCTTTATCTGAAGAATGATTTGGGACTTGTTCATCTATTCACCAACTCGATTCTCGCTATTCATGTCGTCCAATATTCTTATGGTCATAAGAATATTGAAGGACATGAATAGCGACAAACTTGTTTTGCAATGAATTTTTAGAGGTCTTACATGTCAAACAACACGTTGTTATAGATTTTTCTCATGTTTAATTTGAAGTTAATAAGACAGCTCATAATCTTGATATTTTAGTTATTATGTCATAAGATGTAATAATCTAAAAATCAAATTTTCCAACATTACATATAAATATTGTAGGCTTTGATTTGGAATAACAATTTTTGCATTTTCGAAAAAAAGAGAAGAACATTTCTCTGGCATCATTCTCTTAAGTATTTGTGTGCCCAAAAAACAATAATTTATATTATGTTTAAATCATTCGGTTATTTTTATATTTTATCCACTAATTACTCTATTGTCTTATTATCTCAAGTATTCTATACTACATCTAAAATATACACAAATACCGTAAATAGAAAAGTATTTCAATATCTTTAACATTCTATAAACAATTAAATCTACATATTTATTTTTAATATGTACACACATTGTCTTTACATAACGTAGTTGCAACAAATAATGACAGTGGACAATAATTGTCAACTAAGTTATAAAAGATTAAATAATCAATATAAATGAAGGAAAACAAATCACTAAACGCGTTTCTTTAAAGCTACTATAGGAAGTTAGCAGAAATCTATAATTGGCTAGGACTGTAATTGGTTTTCTATATGTATTAAAATATTATTAGTGATGTATGCATGCATGCACGATCGAGTACATATTGATCCTATCAAAGTTCTTCTTATTTAGATTCTTGAACCTATCAAATTTAGTTGCATGACTCAAAAGCAAAAACTCAAGTCATAAAAACAGGTGTCTAAATTTGATTAACACAACAAGTTGTTTAATAGTTGGAATTCGACAGATATCCATTTTTAAAAATAAGGATAAGTTTGATATCTGAGATTGAGATTTGTGGCCCCTTGGCATTTATCTTGTATATAAATTTTAGAATGTTATTATTGTGAAATAACTTTATATTTTTTTACATCAACTTTATATATATTGTGTATAAAAAAATATAATTCACACAGTTATCAATCTTGTTCCAAATCTTCTAGTTCTTAATCAACTGAGCTAAACCCGTGTGACACACAATTACCGATATATATAGATTGTTACGTAACACTCGTTAATTAGTAGTAGCAGATTATCACAATTTCACAATCATATGATTAGGTTGAAAAACAACAGGATGAGTAAATCATAAAACACATAAAATATAGAGACTAGATGTATGTAGAATATTAATTTCGGCCCAAGTTACTCCATTTCCACGTTTGGGTTACCAAAAGTTGAAAAAACGAGTTCGCAATCATACTTGTGGGAAAGTCGATAAACAGAGTGCAAAACTTTGTTAATTATAATTAAAGTTGCATTAAACAAGTCTTTAATAAACAAAATTTGATTACTTAGCCAACACGAAATTAGAAGATGAATGAATTTTAATGAAGAGTTTGATGAACGTTGTGAAAGCAAAGTCGTGTAAACGAATAGGGTCAACATAAAAAACCAAGTGTCACCCAACTTGATTATTATTATTTTCTTCTTTTTTTTTTACGGCTGAAAATGATTTATATGCAACTCTCACCGTCTAACATACATATGTGGACAAAATAGATATTGTAGGCTGCTCTTAGATTTAAAATTTAATTCATTTGCATTTTCATTTTCTCTAATGTCCACTCTCACCAAACGAAATGATATTTATCTTTTTTTCTTTTTCCTCTCTCTCTCTGTGATGAACGTGTGTATGCTGACTAAAGATGACCTCGATAGAATCAACTTAATTACGATTGATACTTTGTCGTAATAAAGGAATTAAAACAAATAATAACTCACTTCATAGAGATTTTTACGCTGTAATATGATAATCGATAGTTAAATAAACTACAGTAAATTCAAAATAAAAGATAAATTATATAGTTTTAATTTTTTATAAATAATTTTTCTTAAAATTCTCATAGTATTTTTTTATTATTATTATCAGATCTCATAGAATTTTATTAGACAATAAACCCTATGGTGTTAGGGCTTGTTCTCTAAAAACGGCATTAGATCTTGATCTCTCAAACAACTGTCAGAGGGCACAAAAGGGATAATCAAGAATGTTTTCAGCACCGATATGCTTTTGATGTTTCGAGGATTTCATATTTCAGAAGAAAAAATGTATTCAAATAAGAAAGAAGCATATAAGTGTAAATACATGAGAATATATACAATCTTGAGGCTTGTGTTATGTTATGCGGCACTTACACCGCTATACATGGTGTGATGGATATATATATATGACTGTTTCGTAAAATTTTCTCTAGAAAAGAGAAGAAGTATTACCACTTCATCAAGAGGAGAAGACTAAAGATATAAAAAATATTGTTTCTATCACTTTGGGAATGACATATGTTGGTGGATTAAATATACTTATAATTAAATATCTTAAATTTGAATCTCACCAACACCTTCTCAATTCATCACACCAGATTTGCCTCTCATGTAGCAAGATATACCCATACGTATCGAGAAACAAAAAATTATTATATTGTTTCTTTGAAAGGTATCTATCACAAACAATTCCAGAACACAAAAATTCTTGGACATCCGTCCATACCGTGAGGACGGACACAAATATGATTTGTTATAAAGAAAAATATCATTTACATTAAAAAAAATATCATTTGTTTAAGTATTTACATCAAAGAAAAATATTAAAATCTGTATCTACAGACAGATGTATGTACAAGAGACTACCACATTCTAGAAAAAACATCCATCCGAATTAGGGGACTGTAAATCTCAATTAGACTTACCAATCGCACTTTCAGAATGAATCTAGGATTAGATATTCAGATTCCAAACTTGTATGAGATTTGGCAGGAGTAAGCCGAGTAGGCCAGGGCCCAATGTTAAAATTCTCGGCCCACTAACAACGCTCAAGAATCTAGCAAAATGTTTTCACTGTCGATAGGGCCTCGCGCATGCAATGGTTAAATAACAAAATTTTCTTAGCTGGATGGCATTCTTATCCATAAAAATTAACTTTACATATATATAATTTTTTTCTTTAATTTGCAATAAAATTAGATCTTGATGTTTAAGTTTAGTTTTTATGTTTTATTTACATTAACACCTGATAGATGTACTTATGGGCAGTCTATTAAAGTAACGTCATAATATTGATACGGATATAACAGTGTAGTGAAAATTAAAGAACACAAAAGAACTCAAATTTAATGCAAATGAGAGTACGTAAATATAAATTTTAGCGTTACAAATTAAGAGCAAATTTTACAGAAAAAACGACGGCAGTCTCATCTACGGAGTTGGTGCTTAGAAAACAAAGGGGAAGCATCGGAAAATTTTCATGATTTGAGGGTTATCAGATTTCATATAGGCTTGTATCAGATTACCAATATCTAGTGGCATCATCTTCCCTTTGAGAAGTGCAAGCAATCGCTCTACCTATTAAGCATCTGATATAGGCTCTTTCTAGTTCTCAATAATGTAGAAATCACAAGGGAAAGACAAACCACATTTGAGAAATCAAGTAAAACATATTTAAGTAAATAAGTTTGTTTTCTTCTGTATGGGTGGATTTCTTCTACTTTATGGAAAATATCACAATTCCTAAAATATTTATTATGTTTATAATAGTTAAAAAAGTTGGATAGGTTGACAACTCAAATTGTAGGAAAAACAGAGAAGATATAGAGATGGAAATCGCGATTGAAGGCGACAGCAAATAAGTAATAAGTAGCACCACAAGTTTGAGATTTTTGCAGGTAAGACCAAACAACTGAAGCCAAATGGCAAACACATTAGATTTGTGATGTCCACATGGCATCTCAACCAGCCAATCACACTTCCACACTCCTATCCTAACCAGATAAGCCCCATTCATCCATACATTTAACTCTCTATTCCTCAACTCCCACACACACACACACACCTGCAGACAGAAATGGCCTCTGCTTGTGCTTCATCAGCCATTGCTGCTGTTGCCTTCTCTTCCCCAAGGCAAGTTTCTCAATCATGTTTTACTTACTGCACTGCATTCTAGCGATAAACGAATCTAAGTAGCCTGCCGATGATCAAGAATCATGAAAAAGTTATGTTTATATGATCAAGAATCATTAACTTTTACCTTAGCATATACATCACATTGTAACCATGCATATGAACAAAACTTATGATGCAGTTCTCAGAAAAATGGATCAATTGTGGGAGCAACTAAGGCCTCTTTCTTTGGAGGAAGAAAGTTGAGAGTAAGTAAGCTTACAGCACCTTCGAGCGCGAGATCAGTGGCTGTCTGCGCAGCGGCTGATCCCGACAGACCGTTGTGGTTCCCCGGGAGCACCCCTCCCCCGTGGCTCGATGGCAGGTTTGCTAATGATCCCATATGCAGCATTTTGTTGGCATTATGAATATACTTCTAGAGACATCCAGATGCACAGTACATCCGCCCTAATTACATCCTAATCTGGGATTAATAAACCCTAAATAGGGATTACTAAACCCTACTTGGATTAAATTAGGATGGATGCACCGTACATCCAGATTCACACAAGTTTTTGCCACTCTTCTAATATCAATCTGAATCCTGCTATGCAGCCTTCCCGGAGACTTCGGCTTTGATCCTCTCGGCTTAGGTACATCACCAACCATCAGTTAAAAACCTAGAGATATCGGTCACACCAATCAAATTTTAACCTAATTTGCTTTTTCTGTAGCATCTGACCCGGAGAGCTTGAAATGGAACCAGCAGGCGGAGCTCGTCCACTGCAGATGGGCCATGTTGGGCGCTGCTGGCATTTTCATCCCCGAGTTCCTCACCAAGATCGGCATCCTCAACACTCCTTCATGGTACACCGCTGGTGAGCAAGAGTACTTCACCGACACGACAACACTCTTTGTTGTCGAGTTGGTCCTCATTGGCTGGGCCGAGGGAAGAAGATGGGCAGACATCATCAAGCCTGGGTCTGTCAACACTGACCCCATATTCCCCAACAACAAGCTGACCGGAACCGATGTCGGTTACCCTGGGGGTCTGTGGTTCGACCCACTCGGGTGGGGCTCCGGATCGCCTGCAAAGCTAAAGGAGCTGAGAACAAAGGAAATTAAGAATGGAAGGCTGGCAATGTTGGCAGTCATGGGAGCATGGTTCCAACATATCTACACCGGAACGGGACCCATCGATAACCTCTTCGCTCACCTTGCTGATCCCGGTCATGCCACAGTATTTGCTGTATGTGAAACATTACAAATTTAAATCATTAAACTTTTACAGTCTATTTACACTCATATTTAACAGCTAAAGATGGTTTCACTATAAAATGCAGGCTTTCAGCCCTAAGTAAGAGAAGCAACAAAGTCGATCACAAGAGTGTGGGACAAACAGCAGCAACCAATCCTGGAGGGAAGAAGATATTCTCAGTTTGTTTTTCGACTTAATGTTGCATTGTTAGATGTGTACTGCTACATCCTTATGTGTGTAGAAAAGAGCTTAAGCTGTGTACAAATGAGTCCAAGAGATCCTAAATCCGTGGATACACATCGTGTCCATAAAATTTACCAATATGTATGCATGATGAAGATAGTTTATTGAATCTTAGATTAGTCATTGATGAAGAAAATCATAAAAGCAGAATAACAAGAGCATTCATGCTGATCATGCACAATCTGAACTAAAAGTCCTAGTCCTAGAAATGAGCATCATATATATGAAGAGACAATTCATCATTAATAATACCATAAAGTATTAAAGCAAGAGGCATCTTTCGCATTTCATAACTAGAAACAGTCTAATGTTAAGAAGAAGAGTAACTTAAGTTGACGACAACTAATCAATTTATGGTATAATACTATCATCATAGTCATCAATAATTTTTGCAAATGATGTTTGCATTTTTTAAATACTACTAGGGTTTCAGTTAATAACCTGATAATATTTGAAATAGATGAGAGCCTTAAGCAAATCTGAATTATTCATCAATTTAAACCATATTGTCATTACTTGGTGAATGTCTATGAGATTATCTATAGATAGTATTACATGTTATGTATGAACTATTTAAAACGTTCAATCATTTTTTTATTTTTCATAGAAAATATGAAACCGAAAACAAGTGAATTATTGAATACAGGAAAATACAAATCATGTTGATACTTCTACTTACAAGAGCATCACATTACTCTTAATCATATTAATAAAATGTTGAGACAGTAATCCACTCACAAAAGCACTTCTGAAAATTTAAAGCCATCAAAATGTAGTGTTTAATCAATCCCATAATTAGATTTGAAACTTTTAGCTGTCAGTCAGCTTCAGAATTACCACACAAGAGCACATATATATCCTAGTGGGAGGAAAAAATCTTCTTTTTTTTCTAATATACAAATACAATATAAAAGCAGCCTATGCAAAAGAAATTTTGGGAACCTATAAGAAGACGAACAACCAAAACATGGAAACTGGATCAACTTCCGAAACTTCGTAAGTTATTATCTTTTATATGGAAAGCAAGAATCTAGAACTATTCAATATCCCCTAAAAGAAACAAGAGAGATATCCTTTACAATTGAAATACATGATGCTTTAATGAATATCTTTCTCTTGGTAAGATTCAACCGCAACAAATATAACTTTAATAATAGAAAGCACAGAAACTCTCAAAGCGCTTCTGATCTTCTTAAGAATGTTTGATCAAAATATTTTGAATCAAAGGTCATAAAACTATTTCAAACCAATATCAACTCACATTCAACTAGCCTACCATGTTTTTTTTCAAAACATCAACCGCAACATGAACATAAGTGATTGTGTAAGCTTTATCTCCACTTCACTAAGTTTTTCCAAATTTTCGGTTTTATTAAAGCATGAGGTGGTCTCTTGACAGGACGTCCGCCATATGGACGCATGACTTTGCTAAGTTTTTCCAAATTTCCGGTTTTAATTAATTAATAAATCTTAATTAAGGATTAATAAACCCTAATTGGATATATATATATATATATATATATATATATATATATATAACTAAACTCTGATTGGGCTTAATTAACCCTAACTAATACTTAATTAATATTTAATTACCTATTAAGTATTAACTATTACTTAATTAATAATTAACTGTTAATTGAGGATGTCTTCACAAGAGTCTTTGCCTTAGAGCATTGGGTTGGTTACCTAGTCTCCCTTGGTGATGCCCCTATACTTTTGCTTCTTGCTATTCAATCTCAAAGACTTAGCTTCCAACTTCAGTGAAAGTGGCCTTAAGGAAAAACCATTACACAGGAAACATGCAAATTTGGTGTGGCACTCAAGCTTGCACGCACATCTTTAGAGTTTTTGCTTGATATGGGGCGAGAAAATAAATTTTGAAAATAAAAAAACCCTAAGCTTGAATATAAGTAAAATCAAATACTACTTAGTTGATAATGATGATAAAAGAATCATAGAGTTACCTGTAACAAGATACACGAAGTTACATGACAGTTTGACAAATATTAGGACGATTAAGCAAAGCTGAATCAATTTCAACCAAAATATGAGTCAACATCACCTTGGTGAATGTCTCAAAGTGAAGAAGAGACGAAGGTTTGTCCATGACTAAGCCACTCGAAGGAACCAAGTAATCAACCCAGTCATGCACTTTTCAGTGCCTATAAATGATATTTATCAGATGAGCCACGAAAGTATTCAGCTTTCTAAAGCTCTTAGCTATCTTCACGTAAACCATTTTCACTATTCTACCATCTTAGATTACAAGTTTCAGTGAATAGTGATATAACCAAAAACACAGGACAGCTGTTCAAAAGATATTTCATGATTTGCTCCAGTAAGAACCACCACTTCTAAAGGCTCAAGTGCATCAATATGAAGCCATGGTGCACGCCACGCACCACAAAAAAATGGGGCGCATCATTGTAGACTTTTAGTAATAAATTATGACATCCTTTGTCAAATACAATTAAATTCCTGCACTATATTAGTCAATTCAGCAATTACTTAAGAAAACCAGAGATCTAATCTAATCTCAGAAAAGTCGAGGCATTTTAGATATCTCATCAAGGAGTTCAGAAACATAACTAATTACTAATTAGTTTTAAAAGTTTCAGCAAAAAGATAAAGAGGAATGGTACCTCAACAACAAAAACTTCAATATCTCGAGAAAGATGGAATAAGATTAAAAAGAATGAGGTGAGAAAAGATCCAGATATGCAGCAAACAGAAAGTAAGCATCATTCGAGAGAGAATCGCAGCCATTACAAAGCAACATATCTTGCATTATTCGTTGTGGAAAGCTCAAATATAACACGCAACAAATGAATAAAGGAAAATTAAATTACCAAAGATGCGCAACACCTCAAATTTGAATAGCAAAACTTAAACAAGACACCAGCTGATTATACATTTAAAGCCGGATGCCCCAATAGTAGCAGGAACAGAAACTGAAGTTAGAGCTCAATTGCAATATCTACTGCAACATAATCTTTAACCAAAAGAACTCACAGCATAACCAAAAAATGCAGAAATCTTAAAAGGAAAAATCTTTAGAGACCCAAACACCAAAAAGATATTTATCAATACAAAACTATATCAATTTCATAGATTTTGTAATTTTAGTTACAGCCTAAGAGCAATTCTCTCTCGTCTTCTCCAAGAACTATCAACACATACACATTACATTTTACATAAAGCAACAAACCCGAATATCTTCAAGAAGGCGGGCTCGGAGGACGAAACGCTATCTGAACCGGAATCGGGCGGCCCGTTCCGGTCCCACCACAGCTGTTGCAGGCCATCCGTCCCGACCCGGCGCAAGCCCGGCACCCGTAATCACCGTCAGACCAGCGCGTGCACAGGCAGGTGACCCGGCCCGTTCCGTTGCAACTGGAGCATCTGGGCGTCCGACCCGAACCCATCATCGGGTTCTGATCCATGACCTGTTTGACAAGAACCGCCCCCGCCAAAACGCTGAGGCCAGTGGCCAATTGGGTCAGCACGATCGGGCCCATGACTGAGTTGAAATCGGCGATGCGGATTAGGGGAGGAGAAAGGAAGGATTTTGGGGTGGGTTTGGATTGATTTTTAGAATGGGTTGTGTGTAGGTCGAAGTTTTAGGGTGAAAGTGGTGGTGGAGGAGTACACGTAAGTCGTCGTGGTTTTGGTGGTGTTGGGGTGTTTGGAGTTTAGTGAAGATTTGAGTGTGTTAATGGAGGCGTTCACACGCATTACGCGCAATGTGTGTGTGTAATCACTATTGTCACACATTTTGGGTTTTTGGTACTGTTGATTTTTGCTTGTTCGATCTATCAATGATTCATTTGTCGTTTGTTTAGATTTTTGGTGTGCTGTGAGCAAGTCTATTCTTTTTTCTGGGAGGGATTGATCGTAATTTAAATGCCAATGTAAATTATACCTAATTTTTGAAATATTCTAATGATGTTCCAATCTTTTGAAATGCACATGAAATTTGAAACAAAATACTCCACAAAAAATAAATATTAATGTCATATATTATTTAAGTTAATCTTAAAGCAAAATTTAGTGCAATTTAAAAAATTAATATTAATGTCATATATTATTTTGAAAGACACATGAAATTTGAAAATTTAGTTTATTCGTTTATTATCTACCGACTTTATATTCAATACAATTTATTAAAACTCATATAGTCAGAAACCAAAATCGATGAAAACAATTATGATGAACGAAAAGAGTAAATTATTGGAATATGTATTTGATGCTTATGATATGAATACATGCAATAGAGTGATATCAAATCTCATTTAACTGAACAAACATGTTCCCTGAAAGGATAAAAATGGAAGAAAGATTGTTGCCCTATAGACTTAATTCAATTAGTTAAGAGCAATCAAATTTTAAACAAGGAAAAAAAGATTGTTGTACTAATACAAAAGAAGATGTAATAAAGTAGAACAATCTCTCTTGTTGAGCTAACTTAGAACTTCTACTACAACAATCCAAGACCTACCCACCTTAAATTAGTCCTAGTCTCAGCCTCCGTCCCATAAATTTGGAAAGACCAACTTGATGAAATTGTCATTTTCGTTCCATTAAATTAACCTGCCACTGACAAGCCCAAACCTGAGACAGAATTGTCATTTTTCGTTCCATTAAATTAATTAGATATTTAAACTTTCTTCAATAGTCAAAAGTTGAGATGGCCGAGTTGGTCTAAGGCGCCAGATTAAGGTTCTGGTCCGAAAGGGCGTGGGTTCAAATCCCACTCTCAACATTTATGTTTTTTAACGAATAATCTACACGTTTTTAAATAGATCGTTTAAATGGTATTGGGTTCCAGAGTTTGTATATTATTTTAGTTATTGGTACTCATTGTTTTGGAATCAAAAATTATTTTTTATTTTAATTATTATATAATTAATTAAAATTCAAGAATCTCAATTTTAATTATTATTTTAAATATTTTCAATAAATTTCAGTTTTTAATTATTATTTTGATTATTTTTAATAAATTTCATTTTTTACTTATTATTTAAATTATTAATTAATTTTATTTATTTATTCGTTCACAGAAAATCAAATTGTAATAACCGATCAGTTTTCGGTTAATTAAAAATCTAATCGATTCGGTTTCGATTCAATTTTTTGAACAAATTTGATTCGATTAATCGAAAAATTATATTTAATTAACCGAAATTGAATCGTTTCTCGCCTCTATTCTCCAAGTTATTTCTCCCACCAATTAACTTCAGTCTTTCCACTGTTTTATTAAGTATATTCTCCCCTAACCATTCCCACTTTCAAATCCCTCTCTTAACATGTTATGTGTTTTTTTAACAAAAATCTTCACTTTTTCCAATTTCTTTCTCCCACCAATTAACTTCAGTTTTCCCACTGTTTTAATAAGTATAATCTCACCTAACTACTCCACTTTCATTAAATGTGAATAAACAGAATCGAATATAACGTTATTTTCAATTTAATATCAAATCTTTGGAGCCATTTGCAATTTAGACCCAACTCTAACATTAGTTACGATCTAAATCTACCTAAGTTTTTGCGCAAGATAGAAATTGAGATTTATACATTCATACGACATCAAAACTCAAAATTGATTGAGGACTCCTGAAGTCCAAAATAATCTCAATATATTGAGATATTCATATTCCACCCATAAAAATAAGGTACAAAAGTAAACAGCCCTCAATGGAAAGATCTAATGGCATTCTCGTGTTACATAATGTGAAGCTAAAAACCACTGATCTCACAAAATTGTCTTTCTTGACACATGCTAGTGTTTCTCTCCGGACTACAAATCAAATTAATTCGAAAACTTGTCTGATATTGATGTTGATTCTTAAAGTCCTAATGTAATTCAAATAGGAATGATCATCTTCTTGTGTAAACTGGGATTCAAGATGGGATTCTGCATCAGTAAATTAATATAGGAGGAACACCTGATTGTGAAAAACAAGAAATTCATTCAGTCAGTGTGTCGGGCGAGATTCAATTTGAATGCCCAAGTAGAAAGAAAAACAATTTCCAGATAATCAGACACAATGACAATAGATGCATCGGCGTGAAACTAACAAATCAATGTCATTATCCATTTTCTAAATGAAAGATTCAGAATAACAGGCTGGTTTATGGCCTATATATTTGAATCTGAAAGTATTTACATTTACATGAAAGTTTATTTGACCAACCGAGTGAGATTGAGGGCCGCGACAAGTCATATTAAGCTCAAGTCAATATTTATTGGATAACCCACACAAAGCAACATTTATATCAATGTGTTTTTCACAGTTATCAAAGTTTACTTCATTAAATTAACAAATATGCAACATCAAATTTACTCAATCAAATCTAGTTCAGAGAAACGACCTAGAAACAATATATATATACTCATAAATAGAAGAACTAAGTTACAACTTGTAACAAAGGAAGAACAAGAACTAGTATTACCATGAAAATTTAAACATAACATCCTAAATACAAAAATAACTAAGTATAATAGCTTTATAAGAGTGATTTTTTATGAGCACTATACACTTATTCTCCTAACTACTTAATGGTTGAATCATCTTAATTTAATTTTTATATTTTCATGGAATTATGATATGAAACTCACGTGGGAGATATTTTTTTTGAGTGAGAGAAAACAAAAAGAGGCAAGGGCGTTTATGTAATTTTGCCTTGAGCGAAAAATTAGAGTGCCCATCTCCCGATTCACGGTATACTGCAAGAAAATTCATCCTCCATAAATAAATCATTATAAAAAGCAGGGAAAATCTCGAAACTTTAAAACCAAAATAAGGAGCCCAACTCACAAAACACAAAATCCGGTCGAGTTCTACACAAAAAATTATCAAAATGGCGTGCAGGATTGCTTTCAGAACAGTCTTCTTAACCGAACCATGGCTGCCTGGAACCTTCATTCATAACAATTTCTCCAGTTTTAGGCCAATTAAGAAAATATCTACGCCCAGTCTAAGTTGTGGTTGCAAAATTGCACTAAATTCCAAGAGCTACCAGTTATTGCGTTATTGTTCGAATAAAGGGATTCATCTTCATCAACCGATGATTCTGAGCAAGGCCCGCCTCAAGAAGCCGTTTTGAAGGCCATTTCAGGTCTATATTTTCCCGCATAATCATTTTCAATCAGTGGGTCGCGCGTTTATTTATTTTTTCAAACATTTAGCTTTGTTGCGCGAATAGATTGTTATTTTTGTTATCTTAGGAATCTCCGAGCTAACCATGTTTAATCTTTCGTGAGTGTCCCAAATTTTATATGTTTTTCTAAAAATAAATATGGTTGGCATTGTTAATATATGCATTTGTTTCGAGGTTGCGGTTTCTCTTGGTGTCACTAGGGCTTTCTGTTTGGTGATTTTGCTGGAAGGCTAGAAGGTCTAGAAACTCTGAAAGAATGGGGCTTTTATGAGATGCCTTATCTTTCTTATTCTGTATTACGAGTTATTTTGTTTAACAGGATTCTGAGATTATATGTTTTTGAAATTTCAGAAGTTTCAAAGGCAGAAGGAAGGGTAGGACAAACTACTAATGTGGTCATTGGAGGTACAGTTGCTGATGATTCGACCAATGAGTGGCTTGCTCTAGATCAGAAGGTAGAGTTATATAGTCCCTCACCTGCATTAAGCTCCTTTGAGTTGAAATATAGGCCCAGCTCTTAAATGCATGATCTCCTGCATCATTTTTCTCCTTGTCTAATGAAGACTTGCAAATGAAATGGAAAAGGTTGTTTTCCCTTGATTAATTTGGATGTTGCATTTAATCCCTAAGTTATCTTGGCTCGAGTGTACTGTTCATTAATACTTAGTTTCAGCTATCTAAAATCTTTATTGATTCGATATTATTCATGTATTTTAGGTTAACTCTTATCCAACAGTTAGAGGGTTCACAGCAATTGGAACTGGAGGTAATGATTTTGTGCAGGCCATGGTTGTTGCTGTTGAATCAGTACTTCAGAAGTCAATCCCAGAGGTAAGCATGTTTTCATGGAGTTTGTACCTGCTGTGTTGGCATTTAAAGTTAGTACGACTAGCTGAAAATGTGTCTGATTTGGCACCATCGGGTACTTGCTATTTTCCCACATGATGAGTTTATTTGCTTTAGTTCGGTTATGGGTTGCTTTAATTTAGGCAATCCTTTCAGGATATTAACAGCAGATAAGGTTCGAAATGTTATTTCTTTTTTGGCTAACTCTTGAGCTAACCAACTATGCCCATGGTGTGGTGACTATGGTCCAATACTATCTAAGAATGGAAAAATTAAAGTGACAATATGACATAACGTGTACATTGACTGATAAAATGATTATTACTTCTTAGAGAGAGAGAGAGAGAGAGTTTTGGTTTCCATTAGCTGGACAATGAAGTTACTTCCAGGCATAAACTGTCCGACCATCTACCAACATATATTATTCATAAGGCAAACTGACGAGAGTAAGATTCATTCCTTTTGGATGTGAAGGGAAAGATCAATCAAATTGGTTGCTTGATTAATTTATCTATACTTCGATTGGCTTATTTTAGGGATAGATTATGTTTTTATTATAAGTAGAGCAATTAGAGTATAATTTCTCATTGTGTTGGGCTAGCTGTTTGGTCTGAGAGGTTTACCTGTTATCTTTTTGAAACAATTGACAGCCTTTGATTTCACGACTCTATCAATTTGGTCCGACTAATTGACTTAGCTTTCTATGATGTCTATAGCTATATATTATGATAAAGTTGCTGCAAAATTTACACGAATGTAGTATGTCTGCCTAAAAGTAGTTGCCAAATATGGAAAGTCATGCCACTAATTATTATTTTGTATCTCCATTAATTATTGTTAAATTATTATATCTTATGTACTAACTACTAACATTTTGTTACATTATCTCAGTCACACAAGCATTATGTCTAAATATATACATGTATGTATATAGTTTATAAGGTAACTTTATGTAATTAAAGATCCTAACCCTGACTCTTAACCTAGTTTGCCCTGACTCATATAGCCTTAAGTTTTACCGATGAGGGGATTAGGAAGCCAAAATTTGTTTTGTACCCACTCTATTGCCACTCCTAGCAGGTTAAATAGGTCAACTATAACTCTCAACGGAGATGAGTAAACTAGCTTATACGAAGATGGCTTGGGTGGGGGGTTCTTATTGCCTCTATATTCATGCATGGCTGATGGCTCAGAGGTATTATTAATTTATATTATGGTCATATGCTTTCCTTAAATCCATATCCACCACAAGAAAGTAGATGATATCCTTTGTCAATGTGATCATGGCCATTTTTATTTTCAAGATTATGATTTATGAAGGGTTTTGATTATACCGACTTGACAAATTTTCTAGTTGGATAGGAGATGGTGTCAAAAATTGAAATCACTCTTTGGAACTCTATTTGTGCTTGGCCTGGAGTACAAAAGCATGCTGGTCTGCAAAAGTGCAAGAAAGGGCAGTTGTGGTTCCATGATTCTATTAAAAAATATCAATTGGGGGTTAAGGTGTTGACCCTGAGTTGAATACTGCCAAACTTTTCACTGATAACAATATCTACCTCCAAACATTAGTCCATTCTCATGCAACATGATTGGTTTATGAAGTTTGATAATTAGGAAGTTGGCAGTGTGGTTGCTGAAGACAAACTGATGGATGTTTTCTAAATCACAAAGGTGTTTTTTGCTCTGTATGGAATATGGAAAAGGCATTTGGCAGTAACCTGATTATTTGTCTTAAATTATGA
This sequence comes from Salvia rosmarinus, assembly GCA_036937905.1. Lineage (NCBI taxonomy): Eukaryota > Viridiplantae > Streptophyta > Magnoliopsida > Lamiales > Lamiaceae > Salvia > Salvia rosmarinus. The sequence goes on from CM072823.1 coordinate 48,644,310, forward strand.
AGAAAGACTAACTGCTTTACTTTTTCCCCCTTTAAATTGAACTCTAGAACATATATCTAGGTGAAGAGATTGACTAGTGCGTATCCAAGTTAGATTGTCTTTCCTGCTCAAGTTACTTTCTTAGGTGGTCAGCCTCAGATGGACATATGAATTCTTGTATTAAGAAACAATAAATTACCAGCAGAAAATATTTGAATTGAAATAAAAGTTTAACAAGAACGAGATAACTCCTCTCTTTTCTCCTCATAAAATTGCTACTAACTCTGAACAATTTTTTCTAATCCTAATTAAAAGCTTCCATAACATTTAAATACTATTAATCCTATTGGCGAACCATTAAATAAATGAAACAACACCATAGTTAAATAAGTTAGTAGCTAGTAAAATAACTTTACTGCTGACCCAATTAGCCTTGCATACATGCTGATCCTCTATTACATTCTGCTGCAGGGTCAAGTGAAACAGAAGATATCATCTGGTGGCAAATATGTATCAGTAAACATCGGACCGGTGCAAGTTGTTTCCAGTGAGCAGGTGCTGTCTCTCTCTCTCTTTGGGGATGGGAGAGCATGGTGTTGTTTTGTTAAGTTTATGCCATCAAAGTTGCACTATCTGCTTTTAACGTGCACATCAAAGAAAGATTACTTGAATAGATAGCCATTTGTGCACAAGCACCCAAAGCAGTAAATTATAATTGAAACACAAGATTCATTCTAGAAAAATGATCCGTTGATGTCTCAGTTCATTCCCTAACATACAAAAGACTCTATTATGTAGTTTATTATTAAAAAAAAAGTAATGAAATATGAAGTTTTGTCATTTATTGGAACATATGTAATGTGATCGAGTTGCACGCTCCCAGGTACAAGCGGTATACAATGCTATGAGACAAGATGACAGAATGAAGTATTTTTGTAAAACGATATCCAGTTGGACGCTGTATAGAAGGCTGATTGTCCAAAGTTGCAGGGGTAACTCATATTTTCTTTATAATCCTATGTTATCCACTCTCGACATTGACGTTCCTACTATATATTCGTTCTTCTATCTCCACAAGCTGATAGTAGGCTTAGCTAGTTACCTTGAGACAATTATTAGTTATTCAAGATTGTGAATTTTGATATGGAAATTTAGCAGAAGAAATGGATCCTCATTAGAATATAGTTGTTGAGTTCATCTTTATAATTTGGTGCTGACTAATCCTGTGGAGCCTGCTGATAGAGGCATAGATGTTTTCACATTAATATAAATTGATTCGTTGGCATTCGAGAGCTCACTCAATTGTGTTTTGTTATGCCTACAAGCATTCAAACTGAAGTAGTTTGCTAAACTCTAGTCAAAGTTCTTGCATTGATGTGGACTTGTATCGCTCTACCACCATTTATTCTAAGTTTTTCCCAGCTTTTAGCTTCATTTTGTCGATGTCATATACGACCTTCTAATTTTTGTGCAATTTTATAGTTAGCAACTTATGGTAATGTTTTGGGTTAATTTGCTGATCGTGATGCTGAATCCCATATTCTTATGTCTTGTCACTATATTAAGATCAAATGGACAACTGCAAATAGCTACTGTTACCCAATTGGTTAAGTGTTGGGATATTGACCACTACACAAATAATTAAAGGTTATCATAATGTGCTTTCGCTACAAATAAACAAATAGTTTGCCTCTTCAAAATGAAATACTCAATTAGATGTCACAAATAGGGAATAGTTCAAATTGCAAAACGTACCGTTTATTTTGCCTATCCAATAAATGCAATTTTGTGTGGAAATAGAGATGGCAAAATGTGCAACTATAGAGTTAAAAATGTGTCAACAACCATTTCACGCAAATGTCTAGTCAACAAGTTGTACAATTGCCATGCAAATTTAATGTAAATTGTCTGATCGAACTGAAAATTTTAAAATATTTGATATGACATAAATTAAGAAGGAACTTCGGATTTTCCTCCCTTTTCTTATGCTAAACTTTGGAGTTTTTTTTCATGAAGTACTTGATAGTAACATGTTGGTAAACCTTTCCATACCTCAATTCTTGTTTGGAAAAAGCTCTTAAACAAATGGTTGTTTAAGCTTAAACCAATGTTCAAATTTAAACTATTGACAACTTCACGAGCCTAATTGAAGTTTGTCGTTTTAGGGAACATGAAGTTAGATTTTAGCATTTGGAGATTTAATTAAAAAGAAAAAGAAAAGATTGATAGACCGAGTCGAGTTTAAGTAGACCAATCTTTTAAAGAATGAAACTCGAGCTAAGCTTGGTCAATTAGAGCTCAAAACTAAGGCTACTCAACTCAGCTGGACTCAATTGTTTTAGGCTAGTTGTTGGGAGATGCTCCTCCAACAAAATTCCAAGAATGTATGAAAGCCATCGTTGTTAGTTGTCAGCGTCGCTGACCTAATTGTGTTGACTGTCTGATTAAAAAGGCTCATCACTATTTTGCCCACCCACTCTTCCTTCCAATATTCGGTCATCTTCCATTTATTTTCCCTTCAATTTTGGTGAAATCACAAAACATTTAGGATTGGTTTAATACTAACATCACCCTGATGTCTTTAGCGTTTAAGTTTTTATTCAAAAAATACTTTTCTATTTACTATCGTATCTCTTACTAATCGAGTCTTTTCATCCATGAAATGGGGAGTCCAGCTTTAGTAAAAATGATATCAATAAAAACAATGCTCTAGTAAACATTAATAACTTTTGCTATATAGGTGATATTTTTAAAACTAAAGACGTTATTCTTCTTCTCCTTCTTCTTCTATCTTGTAAATTTGTGTCCATACAATGAACTCGTAGATTTCTTCGTTCACTTCAAATTCGAGTTCTCTACTGGATATTTGCTCTTTATCATGTAAGAGTTATCCATCAAAATCTAGTTTAACTGTTCAGTTTAGTTATAATTCTTTTGAAGATCAAGGGGCATGCTAAATTGCCCTTCCAAACATTAGAATATGTTGTGAAATTAAATGAGTTGATAAAACGAGGGCGATCTTTAGATTATTTAGCAATCAATAATACTAACTCAATACTTAATATTAAGAAAACATTAATCGACCAATTGGCTTTTTGCACATTGCACCTCAAAATAAAAGATGCTTTGGTATATACGTAACATTCCCATAGGTAGGTGTGTTACGACTCTTCAAAGTAGTATTGATTTTTTGTTTAAACAATTAGTTCTAATCATTATTTTATGAACCAATGCTGGTATTAAATTAAAATTAGTCACGATTTTTCTAAACCTATTCCAAATAGGGTTTGAAAAAATATAATGATTCTCTCCAAATCGATTCAAAAATAAAATAAAAAAATGCAAGAGGGTGGGTCCGACCTCTAGTTGTGCAACGGTTCTCAGTTGCTCAAATTGTCACTTTCAAAATAAAGATCAACTTTTGACCTAATAATACATAACACGTATATTATTCTTTTACAAGAAAAGTGAACTGCCCTTTCTACGCGCATTTATAACTAATTATTTCTCATATTTGGGTTTCGTCAATGAACTAATCGATGGGTAATTTTCGGCATCAATGTCAAGTTAAATTAATATACGCTGCATAATAAAGTTATCTGTCATGATATATACAATCTTGATTAATAGTGAGAGAGGGCTGTCTCTTCCACTATATATATATATATATGTATATTAAATCCATTCAAAAATTTATTCAAACAATAATATCTATCAATCTAAAGAACAAAAATAGTATTTCATATATGCCCTAAAATAAAAATATTCTTCACAAAACTTATACAAATTGTCTCACGGATCTAATAGAGAGAGGGTAAACTACAACTGGGGAAGGAGCCTTCTTTTTGTTCTTTTTCTTCATTAATTGGATGAGATACTATTTGGTCATCAATCTCAAAAGCTAAAGTTTCTAATTCTTCACACCCAGAAATTAAGAATTCCTCACTTGTCTCTAAATTAAGAAAATAATATATGAAAAACCAGTATATAAATAGTAATATTCGTTGGAACCCGACATACATTTTTTGTTTCTTTACCAAAATAACCAATTCGATAAAATAACCAATTCTTGGTCAGACAATGATTTGAATAAGAATAGTGAGTCAGTGACAGTGATGAGCCTATCTCTTGTAAATCATATTCCAAGCCCCATAAATTATTTTAACCCTTCAGCACTTAAATTAATATCGTATTGAAGCAATTCTTTTTGTTCCACATCAATTTCAAAATGATCATGCTTTTTATATATGTTTGGAGCACCTTCTTTCCTTATAAGGCCTTTTTAAGGGGGGTAAAAGGCTCAATTATAAAAAATATAAATATAAAAGTTAAGGTAGAAATAACTGAACTTTAGTGATGCTGATAATATCAAATTCTGAATTATTGCAATAATTTAGCATTTTCTGATGTCAGCTAAAAAGGGTACTGGTCAAGCACGCATTATCATTATTTATCCGGAGGTATTATTAAAACATAAATCATAGGTTGATGATTCTATGTTGTGGGCCATTTCAAGTCGTCGATGTCGCACAGTTTTATTAATATCATTATATAAACATGTACTAATTGTTCATCCACCAAGAAATGTTTAAGTTGTGCTGATCATCTCTATTCTTCTTCTCTCCCTCAACTTTTCTTTGTTCTTCTAAGACATCATGTTACCAGAAATAAACATTCAACAACAGGCTAGTTTAGATGGAAATTCCAAGGTACTTACCATAATTCATCATTAATTTTAGTCTCTATTATTTTTCATTTTTACTATTTAATTAACACAAACATAATTCTATATAAAATTAATTTGAAACATGACATGTGTTGTTGATATTGTTAGAAGGGAGTAGAATGTGTAGGAGGAGAAGAATCATTGCAATCATCCTCACCAGGCAGGCCAACCAGCATGGTCTTCAAGGCAAACTCCTTCAACTCTTCCTATGTTCTTGTCTTATTTGTATTTGTCTCAATTAAATTTCACGGGTCACAATCCGAATCTAAACAAGAAAAAATTCAGATATCTGACCCGTCAAACATCCTCACATAACTTTTTATGCTGACGATGGAAGAGATGTTGAATGAAAAACACAGAAGGCGAACAGAGTGATCCCGGCCCACCTGGTGGCGGAGGCCATCTCCACCCTGCACGGGCTCGACCTGCGGTGGTCGGGCCCCATCACCCCGGCGGAGATGCAGTACGTGGAGCAGTACGTCCTGGCCAAGTACCCAGAGTACTGCAACGGCCTCTGCCTCCCCGCCTCCAACGACCACGCATCCTCCACCTCTGACATGATCACCAGATGCCAGCTGGCGCCGTCGAAACTGGTGGACACCCTAACAAAGAAGACCTCCTTCCAGGGAAACTTCATCTCCATCCCGGAGATCCAGGCACGAAACCGCGCCCTCAACACCTGCGGCCTTGCGGCCGAGGACTACCTCGTGGTCTTCACGGCCACCATCAAGGAGGCCCTGACGATGGTGGGGGAGGCCTACCCCTTCTCCAGGGGGAACTATTACATGACCGTGCTCCCCGACGATGATGACGTTATCAGGGAGGCGGCGGGGGCAAAGGAGGCGAAGGTGGTTGGGGCGCCGGCGGCGTGGCTGGATTTGAGGATAAAGGGGTCGCAGCTGAGTCAGTATTTTAGGAGGAAGTGCAAGTGCAGCCCCAAGGGGCTGTTCTCTTACCCGGCTGCATGCAGCTTGAACGGAGGAGGCCTTCGTTCGAGCATGCACTGGATATCGGAGGCGCATAGGAACGAGTGGCACGTGCTGCTTGACGCGGCCGGGTTGGAGGTGGGCAAGGAGTGCTTGTCGCTGGCGCTGCACCGCCCTGATTTCGTCACGTGCATGGTCGATCTAGCGCATGCCAACCCTTCTAAGGTTGCTTGCCTCTTGGTGAGGAGGAAGTCGTTTGAGACGGCTGCGCCTTCTGTGTAGCATATATGGGAATAATGGTTTATTTTGGATGCAAATCTAAGTATCCCCTTCACTTTTTGGCCTTCTTTTATGATGATATTATACCATATATATATTCGAGCAAGATTAAGGTCGTCTGTCGGAAGGTTTTGATTTTGCAGTAGTGATTTTTCAGTGATACGGCAAATTTGCTTATTGTTGGGTTCAGTGGATCGGAGAGATTAAAATAAGTTGAAACGTAAAATGTAGAGTCATTTGGTATTATAGGAAATATTATATTGCTATAGATGGTCTTCGTTGAAATGCAAGATCTAGCCTATTAAGCTTTGAATTTACGGGAAGTTCCATATACACAAAAATTCCCAAGTGGATATCCCCACCATGTGGAGAAGAAAAGTGTCATTTTTTTTAACATGTGATTATAAAGTATCATTTACATCGATAAAAGTATCATTTGTAATGAAGAAAAATTTTAACATCCGTACATGTAGATGTCCTCACAAAAGTCCACCTCTCGGTATATATTTGAGCAATTCTAATATTAATGGTTTTCTTTTACTCTTTTGGAGCGAATATGAAACTCTTATGTTAATAACTTTTTTATTTTAAATAAAAGTTAGTGTGATACGGTTTCAAGCATATGTTTGATGCTTGTTTGAGTAATACCTATGATGTTCCCCATATCATGTTAAAATAGCTAACATATATGGATTTGTTCCATATAGAGCCTGCCCATATCGGAAAATTCTATAAGATAATGTATATGTCAATTCCTTAATTTTGTGACACATAATAGTTGGATTCACCATTTTTATGGAATTTTTTTTATAGAAAATGGGTGTCCAACTTTCATGTATCACAAAATTAATGGATTACTATAATATATATACATATATGATAGAATTTCCTATCTTCCAAATTAGGGATTTTTTGTTTTCATGCATTTGACGTCATCAATCTGTTGGTACAACAAAGCACTCGTTGTTCTCAAACGTTAGGCTAAAATATAGGAGACAAATTGACTCTTTTCTTTCAAACTAACATCTAACTAGAGAAAATATAGATTGGGAAACCAGTGTTTCTTTCTTCAATACTTCATCATTAACATTTTAAGATGTCATGAAAAATTAGAAGCCCCCCCTGTTGAGATATCACATATAAACATAAATAGTAAAAACCTAAATATCCAATACTTGAAATCAAAAGCAGGGCTTCATAATATCAGAATGGAAGCCTCTTTCATATAATAAATAATAACATACAGATAGTAGTACATAATAAGACAATATTTTTGTGTACTGAGATATGCGTATCCCAAAACTGGAGAGAAAAAAAACATATAGATTAATAAAAGCACATGTACAATGGTTCCTGAGTTAGGCATACCCCTCTGTCGAATTGGAACCCCCAAAAAATGAACAAATTAAACTAGATTTGTTATTTAAAAATTTAACTTATAATTAATTTAGGGTAAATATATCAAACTACACACATTTGTAAAAGTGTGTACAGCTCATACCCATTTTCCAAAATGAATACACAACCTACCCATTTATTTTTTTTAATATATATTTATAGTGCGATTTAAATCGGTTTGGTCAGTGAAATGACATAACACTGACTCCGAAACATAACAAACATGTGAATCAATAAAAATGATTGCGAAATTATTTTCAGTGTATTGGATATTATTATTATGTTAAATTACTTTATATATCACTGAATCATGAATCATCGACCGGAGAGAGGATGAACGACCGAAATTTAATTAAAAATTCAAATTTTGAATACTAATTGGTCGACCGGAGAGAGGATTTTTAATACAATTTTAATTAATTCATATCTCCGGTCGACCGAAAACATCAAATTGGTCGACCGGAGAGAGGAATTATCGGTATATATTTGTATAAGAATTAATACTAATTATTAATTCATGTCTAGACATCAAATTGGTCGACCGGAGAGAGGAATTATCGACTTGTTATGAAATGAAATTAATACTAATTATTAATTCATGTCTCCGGTCGACCGGAAACATCAAAGGGTCGACCGGAATCAACGATTTTTCGACCGGAAAGAAGGATATATCAAATTAATTTAATACTAATTAATTTAAATTGAATGTATGATATTTAAATTAATATTTAAAGGTAATCTATGGAAATTTTGCAAAATATTGAAATGCTGTATGAATTTTGAAATATTTAATATTGAAATTATCCTTCATATTTACCGTATTAATTAATAGTGTACAAAATAGTACTACGAAAAGTAAAACCTTACAGCTAAAATTGCAGAAAAATTGAAGAAGACAAATAAATGCGAAAAATTGCGAAAAATTGAAGAAGACAAATAAATGCGAAAAGTAAACCAATAATTGAACCAATTCTCTCTATTTATACAATCGATTGTAAAAATACAAATCCAACAAATTGCTCTTGCTCTTGCTCTTGCTCCTCCAATTTTAGTTCGTTCATTTCGATTTTATATTCAAAATTTTCAAATTTATTTCTTCAATCCGAAGCTTGAGTAGCTATGTCTCAACAAGTAAGTTATTCAATTTTTATTTATTTTCGACGTGTTTTGAATTTATTGTTGTTTATGATATTAATTTGTGTTTAGATTTATTATTGTTAATTTTGTTTAGATTTATTATTGTTTATTGGTATGGATAAATTATTGCGTTTAGATAATTAAATTAATTGGATAATTAATTTAGTGTTTTAATTTATTGCATAATTAGTATATATAATTTAGATAATTAAATTAATTGGATAATTTGTTTAGTGTTTTGAATTTATTGCATAATTAGTATATATAATTCGATATAATTCGTTTAGATAATTATTGTATAATTACCTATATATAATATATAATTGGATATAATTAGTTTAGATGAAATTAGATGTTTTATATGATTTTATGGGTTTTTATATGAAAAATAAATGAATTAAAGGAATCTCTCTCTCGGTCGATGAATTAAAGGAATTATATGAGAGAGGTCGATGAATTAAAGGAATTATATGAAAAAATAGATAAATAAATGATTTTATGGGTTTTTTAAAAAAGCATAAATGAATTAAAAAATTAAATTAAGTTAAAAATCCCTCTCTCCGGTCGACCAATTCCTTGATTCCGGTTCATTCCGAAACATAATTAAATTAATTATTGATTACGGTCGATCGGAAACATAAAATTGGTCGACCGGAAACATAAATTATCAAATTAACAATGATTCCGGTCGACCGAAATCTTCGATTGTCGACCGGAGAGAGCCTATTTTTGAACGGAATCTTCGAATTATCAAATGAATTTAATACTAATTATTAATTGATGTCTCCGGTCGATCGGAAACAAGGAAATATCGACCGGAGACATAAAACTTCGAATTAATTTTAGATGAATGTATCGATCGGAAACAAGGAATTTAATACTAATTATTAATTAATTTTTTAGAAATTAATTTTAAATGAAATCAATTAGGATAATTTTAGATTTATTAGGATAATCTTGAATTATTGTTGTTGTTTTAATTTTAAATGAAATCAATTAGGATAATCCACGAAATTAATTTTAAATGAAATCAATTAGGATAATCTTGAATTATTGTTGTTTATGATATTAGATTTATTATTGTTAGTTTTATTTAGATTTATTATTGTTAAATTTGTTTAGATTAATTATTGTTAATTTTGTTTACATTAATTATTGTTAATTTTGTTTACATTTGTTTTGCTTATTTGTTTAGATAATTCGATTGTTTCTGCTATTTATAATTATTGCATAATTCGTTTAGATAATTGGATATAATTATTGGATAATTCGTTTAGATAAGTCCCCTTTTAATTAATTTATTGTAAGAGACTTTAATTATTTAATTAGATTTTGATTAGATTGCTATTTTTTTCTTATCTGTATATTTGATTAGAATGTATATTTGTTTTGTACATTAGAAAAATCATATTAAGACGTATATTTACATTAATGTAATCTTGTATTTGTTATAGATGTCGGGATGGAAGAACATTATTGTTAGATATGGAGGGCAATGGGATCATTCTTTATGTTACATTGGCGGTATCGATCAAATGCCTTTGTTCGAATGGACAATGTAATTATCTCGGAGTTCATAGAGATGATTGATCAAATTATGTCGACAAATTCGTTGATTACAACCTACCAACTGCATTATCTATCGAGATCTCGGGTGGTAGAATTATCAAATTACTTTTGAGTAATGATGATCAACTTTTCGATTGGCTCATGATGCCCAACCGAGGTCTATGTGACTCACGATGCCGACACATCCCAATCGGACAAGAACTATATAGACCTTCGTTTGAGATACCATCCTCGTCAACATATGACTACACTTCCCAACACATATCGTTCGATCGTCGTTGACACAACAATTTACATCATCGATTGGTTTGATCTTGATACGTCTCAATATATGCCGCAACACATGGATCCATCCAGAATTCTATTTCCCAACATATCTTTTGAACCACAACCGGTGATACACTTGTTGAGGACGGCGATGACGACGACTACGTTGAAGAAGAAGAAGATGAAAGCAGTCGGATGAAGAGGAAGAAGATCGCGAGTACGCTTTGGTGAGCTATGGCTCATTTGTAGAGTTTGACGCATGGATCCGTCGAGAGGGTGGATTCGGGAAGCTTCTATCTACGATTATGCGAGTAACACGCAAGCGCACGTGGGAGCCTAGAGCGAGAAGAAGTTGAGGAGATGAGCAAGCGGCTAGTCCTCGTTATTCCTCATGATGCTTGATTAATCTCTTTGCTCGTCCCTCGGACTCGGTTCCGAACCACGATGAGTGACGAAGGTTCCATCTTCGACGACAGGGTGAATCAAGATATCCGTGGGGCTATGGCATTTGGAGCGTCGGTAGAATTTGTTATTCCTCGATCCGATAATTCGAGGATTACATTCAAATGTCGATATCATAATCGGTGTCCTTTTCTACTACGTGCATCGCAGCAAGGTGGATTTTGGTTTGTCCGCAAGTTTGATGCTATACATACTTGCGTCGAGAACCTAGTGAATATCGGAGTAAGGAAGGTTAATGCCCGTAATTGCAGCATACATATCACGAAAATACGCGAAGACGGTGAAGTGCTAAAGCCGAGGTCCATTATGGCGATTTGCGGCGAGAGTACGGTGTACACGTTACATACAATGTAGCAATGCGAGCCCGTAATAGGCGATCGAGATGATATCGGTGGACATGAAGAATCATTTCACTACTACCGAGTTATCGCATATGTTACGGATGAGCAATCCGGTTCGATGACCGACTTGGATATTGGATCGATGGTCGGTTCCGTCACCTCTTTGTCGCGCTCGGTTCATGCAGATTGGCGTACATTGTGCCTCCGACCCGTGATTGTAGTCGACGATGCGCGCGAAGGGCCGCAATAAAGGCATATTATTCGTTGCGTGACAAAGGACGGAAACGAGCAAGTTTTTCCATTAGCTTATGGAATTGGTCGATCGAGAATGATGTCTCATGGACTTGGTTTCGCCTCGACTACAAGTCGCTTATGGATCAAATCCGAGATGTTGATTGTTTGGATGCCCATGTCGATTATAATGAGCGCGTCAAGTGTGTCTACCCCGATGCAACACACGGATTATGCTACTACCATCTGCTGAAAAAATCACCCGTTTGGGCAACCATCCGCAAAGTTATTCGAGCCGCTTATGCGTGCAAGATGCACACTTTGAAAAGCGATGGCTATGTTAAAGTCTCGTGAAGGCGATGGTAGTGAAGCATATACCAAGTTGGTGGAGGTTGGAGTGCGAAGTGTGCTAGATCACGGTGCCCGTTAGGCGCTACAGGTTTATGACATCGAACATTGCCGAATCATTCAATTCTCGAATATTGTGGGCTGAGCGATTGCCAATTTGCTCAATGATTGAGGTAATCCGTCACATTACGTAAAAATGGTTCGATGAGAGACATGAAGCGGCAAAGAGGTGCGCGGCGAATTGACCCTCAAGCAGCGCGTAAGATGATGGTATCAATGGAACTATCACGCAGATACGATGTAGTGCCCTCATCAGACTCCACTTTCAAAGTCAAGCACGGAAGCAAAACATTCAGAGTCAATCTCAATACGCAATCGTGTGCGTGTTTGGAGTGAGACATGGATATGATACCGTGTTCTCATCTTTGCAGCACTATATGGTGCAATTTAAGTTTAATTATGTTAATTTTTTGATCAAATTGATTTCACTTACATATAATTGATTATATAAATTTTTAGTCATAAAGGTCACCATATATCTAACTATGTGAGAGTACTACCATTACGCAAAGCTAGCGAAGCATACTCGTGTCGGATCAATCCTGTTCAGCCACAGTCTAGTTGGACTGTTCCTCCAGATGTTGCTGGAATTACAGTTATGCCTCCTAATAGAGTCCGTCAGGCTGGGCGCCCGAAAGTGGGTCGATATCGTCATCCAACAGAAGTGGGATCGAGTAGTAGAAGTCGTGCACTACGGACATGTAGCTTGTGTGGTAATGAATCTCATACGCGTCGGAAGTGTCCTTACTTATCCAGAGACGAGTGACATTGTAATGAAAGAAAACATTCATGTAAAGATATTATTAACATTATTATTATTTTAACTTAATCAAATTGAATTGAATTGAATTGAATTGAATTGAATTGAATTGAATTGAATTGAATTGAATTGAATTGAATTGAAATTGGAATTGGAATTGGAATTGAAATTGAAATTGAAGTTGAAGATCATATTAAAATTAATCCATTGTCGATAAGATAATGTAACGAAGAATCTATTACATGAGATAAAATAAATAAAATCATTACATAGTACATGCTAATTTCTACCTCTTCCTCTTCCTCTTCCTCTCGGCTTCTTATATGGATCACATATCTCATATATATTTCCACCTACTTTATGTCTATATGCTACAACATTAGACGTACCCATTCGATGCTCGGTGAAACAGAAATAAGACGTTCCACAGTCATGCACGCAAATGGACCATCACTGAAATCGTCTTCCTGGTCAAATACCTCTGAAGAGGCAGCTCGTGTAATAATCGCATCATTATTCCATGGTGGTATCTGGTGGGAGTTAGCCTCGAACCATCTAGTGAAGATCAGAAACTGCCGCAATAATCTAGTCAGGCACACGAAGTCCATCATCCTCGCATCCACTTGATCCTGGTCCATCCGCCAAATACGCGAGTCAAACAGCACGCAATGACCAGAGTGCATATCCACGCGTACTATCGCGAAACGCCGCTCGATGACGCATGGGATGATGATCTATAAAAATTAATATTTAGATAAAATAAACAAGAAAAACTTCAATTTTTGCAATTTATTGTATTAAATAAGGTTACCTGCGTGGCACGTAACCATGATGTATAACCCGTCATGTCGAGGAAAACTGCTATCCAATGCGGTGGTGGATTCCATGCCATAACAATGCTCTCAGGGGTCATGATCACCTGTTCCTCACGCGGGTCTTGAATGTAGGACGAGCGTTGTGTGTACCTCGGACCATGAATTTTGCGAAACATCTATTCAACATTGAAAATTAAGTAATTAGAGATACTACACATATATACTATATATTGATTGTATTAAAGACTTACGAAAAAACCGATATCGAGGATGATTATGTTTTGATAATCCACCCCATCCAATACGTCGATCCGGCATCGAGTCTCATCCTCAAATACACCATGAATAGATCGACGACTGCAAAATTATTTTAGGGATACATATCAATATAAGTAGATGTACTTAAAAAACGAAGCATATTGTATAAAAGCGTCGTGCGAACATCAAAGGCCTCTCGGCATTTCGATATGAGCGAAAAATGCAACTGGACTTGTCGATCGATTACCGAACAACCACTATTGCTTTATTTGTGTTCAAGAAACGCGGTAATTTATCAATATATCACCGGATAATGGACGTGGCATCGGGCTATTCACGTATGGTGACCTCATTACGGTAGAAGGTCTCGTGCCCGTTCACCTCTCGGATCCCGAACTACAAACATTTAATTTAGAAAATGAAAACATAACAAATATAATGAAATATTATAAACGTCAAATATGAGACTTAATAGTTCTTGTTGCTCAGCTGCTGCTTTGCGGGCTCGAAAGTCGCCTCACGACGTCCGAGGCGTCGATCACTAAATAGGTCCATCCCATCATGGAATGATGAGATGTAGTTCCGGGCTCGGTACCATGGATCGGTGAGAGTAGCGGGGAGGGTATCAACGGGGCGATGCGGTCTTTGCCTCACCGGCTCAATATGTCCACCGTCTCGAGGGACATCGGGACGGACGGTGATGTGGTCTCGATCTTCACCTCTCGTCGTCGTCGTTGGATGACGTGGGACATGAGTGCATGTGTAGCCGTATCATCCCTATGTGTGCAACCACATCGAGTCTTCTAAGAGGTTTTCAAACCACTTCTTTATCTTTGGAATAAATTTGTCTTGATAGACCTCTCGATGCGTTGCCTTTGCTCTCGTCCTCACTCTCCGGACAGATTCCCGGATAGATTCTGGATCCAACGACGATCGACGGAACTAAGGCATACAGGTGCTCACCACCACCGCTCGATGAAGCTGCCTCCACGGTATGTCTTCCGTATCCCGTCTCTCAGCGGATGGACGGATATCCACATATGGCGCTGCAGCTCATCAACAACCGGAACCTCAACGAACCTAACCGACGATGTCCTCGGCCGGGTCTCGGGTGAAGGCTCGAGGCTCGCTCGATGGAGACCACGAAAGATCGGGATCCTCAACAAACCGTGGAGCCTCCGCCGAACTCGGCGTCTCGTCGAGGCTCATCCACCGGATGAGACACACCACGACGAGAAGGGCGTCAGTCCCTCCTCAAAGGATTTGACGGTATAACAAAATTCACACCGAGTGGAGAGGTGTGAGGCAGACACCCAAGATGGCGGTGCTAACCTCGAATGAGTCGGGCTCGATCGATGTGAGATGATAATCGACCTACAATAAATTGAAAGATGTTATTTAATATTCTAATAAATACAATACCTCATACATGATTTAAAATTATAATAAAATTCATACCTCTTGCTCAAAAGAGACGTAAAGGCTGCCGATGAGGGCTACTCTGAACTTCCACCTCAACACTCTCGGATCTGTTGAGGATTGATGTCGTCCCACTATACTTCCCAAGCTGGTATGATCTCGGTGACCAAGCATATAGTGCCCAGACCGGTCCGTAAAGTGGTGCTTGAGCATTAGGTTGACATTTGCGTCGTATAATATCTCAATATCTCGTAATCAGATGCCCCCACGGAAATCGGCAAAACGCCTCGGATCGTCAACCAATGCCCAAACCCAATCAGCTATTATCTTCCCGTCTCGCACTCCAAATACGAATCCATAGAGGATAATAACGTGGGCCACGTAAATAGTGACGAAGATCTACATCATCACTAAAATCACTACTACAAAATCTATCTACTAGATTACGTAATGTAATCTGTGCCCCAAAAAGGCTATAGACCTCAGCGTCGCTCAAGTCGTAGTCTTGTGTGGGATCAAATGATGATGACCCAAATTGCGGGCGGTGACTAGAGCATAATCTCTAATGGAAAACATATATATCTTCCATTGATGAAAAATACATCTCCGGATCGTAGGTTCTATCGGCGGAGACTAAATGGTGCAAAGATAAACTAGACTTAGGCAGGAGTCCAATCAATCGATGACCAAAGCAACCCCTAAACATATCTACCAACTCTTCACTTTATCTAGCAAGACATTCTTAATATACTTAAAATAATCATCCTATAATAAGTCTTTACATCCGCCATCACATTTATCGTGGTAGGCCTCAAGAAAACAGGATCGACCTACAATTATATCAATGTCACATATTACACAACGTCTGACAAACCAACAAACTACTACAATAATTATTTCATTTGTCTATAATTCGCATCAATAAACATCCTATCATACAAATATAAAAATAATTAGAACTCAATCTCTACAAATCACCTATCAAAAGCGGCCATAATTAAGTAATACAATTTAACCATTCTAAACCATAAACACTATTTTTCTAGTTCAATATGACTAACTTTTTTCTATGACTAACTTTTTCTATGACTAACAATACAATATGATGCTATGACTAACTTTTTTCTAGTTCAATATCACTAACTTTTTTTATAGTCGTAAAAGAATCGGGAGAGCTAGCGAGGTTAGAGTAATAGCAACTCAAGATCAATGCTATGACTAACTATATTTATTTATATTAGTAACAGATCAACAAATAACAAATAACAAATAACAAATAACAAAACATGAACAATAAAACATGAACAATAAAATAAATACATTAGTAACAGTTCAACAATGAAATAAATCAGAATATCCATTTATTAGTTCAATTCTAGCTTTAAGAAAAAATAATAGAGCCAATTAACATACTAATTATCCAATATTATAACTATGCTAAAAATGCTAAAATAATATATACGAGAACAACCCATATCATAATATGCTAAAAATATCATAATATGCTAAAAATGCATAGCTAAATAAGGAAAACTAATTAAACAACCGACTCATATTCAATCATATTATTCAATCACATATTTAGCAATATTTATCCAAAATATCATAATCGATTGTTTCAAGAGGAATATATACGAGAACATACCGATAATTCCATATTATCACTCGTGTAAATATGGTTTCGTCTAAAATATGGTTTCCTTGCAATTTATTACAAAATTCAATTAATAACTAATTATTAGAAAATTAAATAAATGATTTCGAATAAAGCTTCTCCGGTCGACCGGAGAGAAGCTTCGTCGATCGAAAGTAGTGAATTAGATCGAAACAACGAATTGTTTCAAGATATTGAAACAATTCGTTATTCGATCACCTACTTTCCGTCGATCGTTTCTCTCCCCGATCGAGAGAAGCTTTATTCGATTGTTCCGACGACGAGCGAAATTAGAGAATTACCGTGGGTTGTTCTTCACGCTTCACTTCACGGAACGGGAATGAGTTCTTCGAGTTCTTCACTTCACGGGAGGGAAATTTCGAGTTCGAAGGGAAGTTTTTAATTTGGGAAGACAAACTTTAGTTTTGAATAATTTGGGAAGACAAAGTTCTAAAAATTTTGAATATAGAGCTCGCGCTTTGTGCCTGATTTTGGAAGATTTTGTTTTAAAGAAGAAACCAATGACATATTAAATGCCAACCACATTTTCCAACAAAAGCATCTGCACGATTCTCGGAAAAAGACCATGGACCTGCTTTTGTTTGAATGTGCATAGAATCTCGATGAAAAGACCATCCTCACATCAACTTCGTTTTCAGAAAAACTACAATAAATAAATGAAATGGGTATATGTGGTAGCAAAATTTTCAATTGGATATTGATGGTACATTTTTCTTCATAGTTGGGCATTTAAGTTGCGCTCCCATTAATTTATATGGATGAAGAATTGTCATATGGTAAAACACTGTTGAGAGAATCATTTAAAACTAAATATAAATCCTAACGGAATGTAGTTTCTCATAGATAGTAGTTCCTGAAATACTAAAGTTCTGGAACATATAAACCTAAAGTAAATCCCAAATAATATCTCTAACTTTTTGAGATAAAATAATATCTATAATAAATATATTTACTCCGTAAACAAGAGAGGGCTGCTAAAGGTGACAAAAGTAGAGGCTTGACCTATCCGGGAGGCTTTTACACTTTTCAGATCCGGCAAATTTGGGCTCGAAAAGTTTTGGGCTTATATATATGAAACCCGACCTGATCCCGAATGGGCGAATGGTTTGGACATGCTTTTTTCTTTAGCTCATTTTTTTTTATGTTTTTAATATATAAAATTAATTTTTTTAGTTATAAAAAATAAATAATTATATAAATAATTATTTAAATCTAGAAACTAGTAAATAATTACATAACCTATATATATAATCAAGACAACTAGCAAATAAATGAAAAGGAAAAAAAAAAGAACAAAAAACACCATTATTTAAGATCAAACCTGGGTTTCCTATATGAGGAATAAGAACACCTATCACTGCACTACAATAATTTTTTGGTTATATAATAATATAAAAATTATATTTAATTTTTACTGGACATATTTTTTAGCCCGAAAACCCCAGACTTTTAGGCATAAAGCTTGGACGGCTTGAGATTTTCTTGGAGCGGCTTTTTAGGCCGGATCTTTATCAGACCTCTAATTTCGAAACTCAACCAAACCCAAACCACAAATACTCAGAACGACTACACACGCATTTCCATTCCACTCTCAAGAAATCAACACCACTACATTATTACACATCATTTTCTACCTAAACTTCAAAACTCTTTCACTTTTTCAAAAAATAAAAAGTTACCAATATTATCTCTTTGACGGTCCAAAGTAGGTTTTTGTGGTAAAAAGATCATAGGTTCGAATTCCCCCTAGTATCTTAATAGATCTAAGTATGTCACATCTAATTCTTCAAGTACGATTTATTCGTCATGTGTCTGAGTATGACATACCTAATTTTTCAAGTGTGGTTTACCCGTCCTATGTAGTTTGCAGACTATTACACAAGAACGTGAACTTTTCAAATATGGTTTATTCATCTTGTATGCTCTGCAGACTATTACATAAAAATGTGAGATTTATGCATTATGAATTGAAGCAACGGCGGTTGGTTCGCCATATTTTATTTTATTTTAAAGTACCAAAATTTAATTATCACCTCCCTCTGTTGTAGCTTTTTATTTTAACCAAACGCTACTACGCATAGTCTTCTGAGCAAGTACACATAGCTCCCTTTTCTTTTTTGTTTAGCCTTTTTAATTTCAATTCAAAAATCTGCGATCCCAATCTCATGTCAGGATATGCGACTTTACAATTCACTTTATTAGATAGTTTCAACTTTTAATAATTGAGATTTCAATAACTACATATGTGCAGAGAAGGTGTAATACTAACTCGTTTTTCATTTTTTCATTATTTAAATTTTGATTTTCCTCTCAGCTGAAAACTCAAAAAGTGATGGATTCCATCAAAAGCAGTGTGAGAAAAGTAAATAGTTGATGGAAAATAGGGAATTCAGAGTTGTTAATGGAGCTCCCACGTGGCAACCATCACGCTAACTGATTATTAACATTCAATTCCCTCCTCCAGCCTCATTAATGGCAGACGCATAATTTCACCGCACCTCCCCAACCACCGCCTTTTCCGCCATCAATACCAGCCCCCACCCCATTCATCCAACCATTAACATCTCTCTCTTTCTCTCATCACACATTTTTCACTCCAAACAAAAAACAAATGGCGAAGAAAACGAGCGCTAAGTTCGCAGCGGCGGTCTTCTGCATGGTGGTGGTGGGGATTACGGCGGCCGGAGGAGCGGAGACGATCGGCGAGAAGTGCGCGGCGGAGTTCGAAAAGGTGACGCAGTGCCTGTCGTTCGTGACGGCGAAGGCGGCGGCGCCGAGCAAGGACTGCTGTAACTCCGTGACAGATATAAAGGACAGGGATCCGGCGTGCCTCTGCTACATCATAGAGCAGGTGCACAACGGCTCCAACGCCGCCGTGAAAAGCATGGGAGTGCAGGAGTCGCGCCTCCTGCAGCTGCCCTCCGCCTGCAAGCTCGCCAATGCCAGCATCACTGAGTGTCCCAGTAAGCAACCTCTACCTTCTTTTTACTATGTATGTATTATGTATATTGTGCGCCTTTCTCGGATTTCAGATTTTTTAGTTAGTGCTGAACTTTATTAACTACATTAAGCTATATTTGCTTAAAATGAAATATATGAAGTTTTTGTCAAGATTAATAACCTTAGGATATATAGCTCTAGGTAACTCCATCCTTCTATTATGTATAATAGCTTGCAATAAATAATTAAACCTCACTAAAATATTCCATTAATTCCAGCGTGACAATTTGCGAAATACTTGGCGTGGAATAGTTAATTAAACCCTACTAAGAGAATCATATATTATATACCAAGTATATGCGGACGACAGACGCCAGACTCGATTTATATTATGTTGACGGTGGAAATACTTTATTATCAAAAGTGGTTTTTATATTTATATTATGTTGACGGTGGACATACTTTATTATCAAAAGTGGCTTTTTTATTATTATTTTCAATTCATGAAGAACCCACATCCACCACTTTCGATACTCACTAAATAAATCAGTTAATCTCATGTTTGTGTGCAAACCACATAGGATGGTTAAATCGCACTTGGAAAAAACCAAGTGCTATATTTGGTGTGTATTGAATAAATCTCACATTTATGTATAATAGAATGCAAACAACACATGACGAGTAAATCACACCTGAAAAAAATTAGATGAACATACTCAGATCCATAGAGGCGATAGTGGAATTCAAACCGATAACCTTTTAGCTACAGAACCCATTTTATCATTAGAATGGCAGGAACCTATTTTATCACTGAATCATCATAAAGGAAAAAGGAAATGACCTTTCTCAATACAGTAGGTTGGATATTGATGGTGGGATTAAATTGACACCAAAAAATGGTAAATATTTTTCAATGAAGTACATGCACTTTTTTTTTTGAGGAAAAAACACATGAACGTTTTGATTCTTAAAGTTCAAATAAAATTGCTAAGAAAAGAATCGAAGGGTACAAAGCATTTATTTATTTTAGTGGGCGAGGAAATGATAAACATGCGACATGCCGTTAATTTTATGTAGTGGAAGAGGAGAGAGATGTGACATGGACTATTTCATTAAAACTTCTACTTCACGCCAGCAACTATCTATGAGGACTTTATATTGAACCAAAGATATTACATCGCTCTGTTCCATTTAAAATGTCTCACTTTCTTTTTGGGTTGTCCCATTACAAATGTCTCATTCCATTTTAGGAAATAATTATTCCTTCAAAAAGTATGAGCCCTATCCATTTTTTAACATTTTAACTACTTTATATCATTCTCCTAAATACTCGTGCCCAAATAAAATGGGACACTTTAGGTGGGACGGAGGGAGTACATTGCACTGTCAATTAGTTAGACTAACTTAATGAATTTATAAAACCATATGTTGATGGTGATTTGAGCCCAACTGTGCTATTTTGAAATATTCAATTTGAGCCCTTGTATCTTTGCAATGGACAGAGCTTCTAAACCTGCCTCCAAACTCCCCCGACGCCGCCATCTTTACCAACGCCTCCACAGACGCGACCACGACACCGGTGGCAACACCCGGTGGTACATCATCGACTACGGCGACAGCACCCAGTAAGGGAGAGTGGCACAAGCCTCAAATTGCAGGATGCCTAACGGTGGCCATGGCGATCTTCTTCCATGCATTCCCATTGGGGCTCATGCCTCTTTAGACACAGTTTTGAAGGTTTCAAAGGCTTTGTTTTCGTATTGTTTTAAAGTTTAAGATGTGTAAACCATATTTTAGCTTGCATTTGTGTTGTTCAGCGATGGCTACTTTAGCTTCGACTATGAATTACGTTCCATTTTAACTTGCTAGCTAAGTGCGTATTATATATAGCTAAGTATTTTACCTCCCTAGTGTTTGTATTACAATTGAGTGTCATTGAAAATTGTTGAGTTTTATGCCCATGTCGCATATATATCTTGCTTTTAATAATTGCTTTATTTATGCACTAACAATATATATAGTGATGTCGTTTATCAATACTTGGTTAATGGGTTTAATGTCACAAGAAATACAAAATTAAATTGAAATTGCTACTTAAATAATTCAAAACGTACTAAATCAGGTGATACAATTTATATGCTAGCAAAGCTTATGTGACAGCTTGATAAAGTGGGATTGATGGATTTAGTTTTTTTGAAAATTTATAAGCAGTTGTAAATTATTTTTAGATGTTACAAGTTGTTTAGAGGTTTATATTATCAACAGTTTTCAAGTTTATAAGTTCAATTAAACACACTCAAACTCTGTGATCGCGTAATTGAACGTGCGATTATTAACATTATATACGAAAATACCGAAGTTTTTTGTCATATCTTATACCGTAAAGAAATCTCGGCATCATATGGAGGGATTGATTTCGGCGTGGTTAGAGAATTGGAGAGAGAGATATGTGAGAAGATGACAGCGGGTTGGAAGATTGAGTGTTTGTATACATTATAATGATACAATTATACCATATACATCTTAATTTATTAATAGATTGTACTATCATAATGTTACTCGTCCATCATAAAATAAATTAAACTACATAATCTCACGCTTCTACTATAATTCATATATTTTGCAAGTAATTTAATACTTATAATCAAACATAATATTGATAAATTATATATGATCAAAAAATTTAAAAAAAATGTCCAATTTGCCTTAAAGGAGTAGCCCGATAGCATTGACCAAAAATCGAATGAATCTACCCTATTGACATCCATATATGCAAAATTAGAAATAGAATTTAAATTGAACTACGAAAGATTGGAGAAAATCTCACATCTAAACTTTTAATCCTATAAATATATGGGTTTAAATTGAACTACGAAAGATTGGAGAAATATATATGATGCTTGATAAATCTGTGTACGTTAGTATGAAAGATTTAGAGAAAGCAGTAAAGAACACAGGAGCTTTTACGTGGTTCGATCAATAAACAGATCTACGTCCACGGAGGTGATGATCCTCAAGATGTTCACTATATTTGTATTACAATGAGTATCTCAAAGAACTCTAGTATTCAGTAATTTGCTAACCCTTTTACCTTCAATCTAACTCCTATTTATACTTAAATGTAGACCTTGTAACGAATCCCTTGATTGGCGGATTCACGATCCTCCTATAACTGACCATGATCTTCACCATAATTGCCCATGATTTCCACCGTTACCCCATTATCTTCGCCCTTCAAGATGTTCACTATATTTGTATTACAATGAGTATCTCAAAGAACTCTAGTATTCAGTAATTTGCTAACCCTTTTACCTTCAATCTAACTCCTATTTATACTTAAACGTAGACCTTGTAACGAATCCCTTGATTGGCGGGTTCACGATCCTCCTATAATGACCATGATCTTCACCATAATTGCCCATGATTTCCACCGTTACCCCATTATCTTCGCCTGACTCGCTTTAATTAGGGTTTAGAGGTCGTGTTTGGGCGTAACCGAGTAGAGGCGTTAAGTCGAGGCCCGGCTCGTTTGGGCTACTAGTAGGCACGAGAGGTTGGGCCATATCCTATCATAGCCCCCGAAAAGTCGAGGAATAGCCATGTCGGTGAAGTGGAGAATGTGCTTTGCCGAGGCGGGATGTTATTAACCGAGTTGTTCTTGAAGGTTCTCGATCTATTGCTCGGAGGGCGTCGAGGTCCGAATCGAAGGAGATTCTCTTGTAATGGGCGACGTCCGTTGGCGGAAACCGAGTCGATTTGAATGGTTGTTTTTGAAGGAAGGCCGAGGTTCGACACTGTATGGCTCTGTCTCTTGGGAGGATGTCAAGGTCGACACGAATAGCTCTGCCGGTGCAAGCGGACATGGGCGCGGTCGAGGTCCGAACCTCAATGTAATCATTACGATCGGGCGGGTCTGCGTCTTACCATAGAGTCGTCATACGCCAGCGGGCGGTGGTTGGGCGCTCGAGCAGCGTCTTGGCGTCGACTACACATCCAATCGTAGATAGGCACGTGTGATAAATGAAGCGGCAGCTTTTAGGCGCCATTCGTCCTATAAATAGGTCCAAATGAGGCAACTGTTCATTTTCTTCCCTGACGCTTTATTCCAGAGAACATACTCGAGAAATTTCCTAATTCCTCCTTCAAACTTCGTTGAAGAAGTCGGATATCTCGCTCCAGAAAAAGTAAGTATGTATTCTTCATCTTCTCATTCCTCTTCTCGCTCTGATAATTCTGGTTCGGTTTCGGGTTCTGGCCGCCCAGATTCCGATGTGAAGGATTATATATGCCACAACCGCCTAGGTAAATCCATAGGACTTAGTTCTAGGGTTCCGCCGGTGTCATCGGTATGGGACGGCCTCAGGATTGGCGTGGCGAGGTCAACTTTAACCACAGAGGAGCTTTTGGGGATTGCGGAGAAATACCACATTCCAGAGGATGCATGGTGGTGCCTGCCGAAACCCAATGATAGGACGATGGCCCCTCCGGAGGGATTTATTACCATTTTTGTAGATAATTTAATAGCTGGGCTTAGGTTTCCTTTTGCCCCTATTTTCCTTAACCTTCAAGATTATTTTCGGATCCCCATATGCCAACTTACCTCGAATTCTATTAGGCCGGTAGTTGGGCTAGAAATTTTGTTATGGCATAGGTGAGGAGTTTTCTTTTGAAGTCTTGATGCATTTTTAGCATCAAGTCTATAGGAGGGTGTATTATCGTCACCTATGCTTTGATGTTTAAGATAGCGTCCCTCAGGTATCCCATTGGCAAAATAGATATTTCTTTCTGCGGTGGGGGCATCCGAGGTATGAGTGGGGTCTCGGTCAATGAAGGACGTGAAAATCAATCCCCTGGGCCCCATGGAGAAGATGTTGAATGATATGGGTGAGATCTTATCGATTAATTATACCGAGGATGACTTGAACAATCTTTGGTGAGTGTTTATAGGTCGAGCGCGATGTCGAGTGCGATTTGGGTGAGGCAACCTTCTTCTCTTTATCCTTCCCCGTCGATTTCGTTGTGCTAACGAAATTCTTATTCTGTAATGCGTGAAGATTGACCCTAGCGAGAGAGTCGAGATAGCGGGCTCGGCGCCTGCACCATCGAGCGAAAGCGCCGGCGAGGAAGAAGGCGGGCGAGTCCACCCAAACCCGTGGTGGTGGTGGGCGCCTGAGAGACTTCTTGGCCAGCCCTCAGCGACCTCGAGCCCGGCCGGAGATCGAGGTTCATGGCCGATCCTTGCCCGAGTGCCGGCTTCCAAGACTCTTTATCCTTCCCAAAGGTATAAGTCGCTACTCTTCTCCTTTGTAATTTTGTCGTTCTGGCGTTGCTAAGCTGCTTTATATTCGAGATGAGGCCTCGGTGGCGGGTGAGATGCACCGCATGGCGGTTTTGTTCTTGAGTGCCTCGCAATACGAGGCCATGGAGAAAAGCGGCCGCTTTGAATCTCGAGGGCATTCTTGAATCCATGCCGGACGCCGCCAGGCGACGCTGGTTGCAAAGGCGGCGGCGAGGCGCCTAAAAAGAAGGACCGGGCCTTACGGGTGGCCCGTGCCGAAGTGGAAAGCGCCCAGGAGGAGGCTGCCGAGGCGGAGAAGAAGCTAGCCGCAGACAAGTGCCTTGCTGGCAGGGCAAGGACCTATGCTGAGGGCCTTCGCGAGCAGGCTTATTGAGTCGGAGAGCTTTTCCTCCTTCATCTCCGACCTGGCAGCTATAATGAGGCCGCGGGTGATATCGCCCACCAAGAAGGCGGGCGGTAGAGACCGATTTTGATAAGGCCCAAGACGGTTGGGTTGAGTCGCACCTCGGGAGGTATGCATGAATTATGCCCGCATAATCGCCGGGCGACCTCCTTCCCGTGGTGGATGCCTTGGCATATTCGACTCGCTCCCGGCGGAGGAGGTCAGAAGTCTGCAAGGAAGATGAAGGCGTGAGAGCTTCAAGCATTCCTTCTTGAGGTGAGAGCCGAAACCGGGAGGCGGGACCGAGCTCAGGACGTCCCTTCCGGGAGATCGGCACTTTGGAGGCGGCGGCGGTGGCGCGCGGAGGTCGGTGAGTCCCAAGAATGAGCACGAGGTCGATGGACCTAATGTAATAGGGCGATTTCTTTGGGTCGATAGGACCTGTGTTGTACGAACTTCTATTTTGAATAATAGACACATCTTCTTAAAATGCCTTTTGTCTTGTTTATTTCTAGCATTCCACATCTCAATACTTGGACTCGATCATGAGCTACTAACAAAGTGAAAGAAGTCCGAGGTGCTCTGTCGAGAAGGATGAAGAGGTGACGTCTTTGGAGGAGTGCATGCATCGGTGACTCGGGTTCGCCAAGATGGATGTCACCGGCATCGTAAGCCGGCTGAAAGAAGTTGCATGAGGTCGATCATGAAGTCGTCCGCCTCGATCGAGAATGAGGCGTTAAAGCTAAGGATTACACAACTCGAAGTCCGGGGATTCATCTGCGATGTGATCGAGGACGGCCGATGCAATGCGAGGCGGCTCGGTGACAGCAGAGGAGATGGCTCGGATCTCGGAAGAGCATGCAGTACGAGAAGGTAATCCTCGGATGGTGGAACTACCATATCTGAAGCCGACGACCGAGTTCGAGCTTCTTGGCGGAGCATGGTCTTTGAGGATGAGGAGGGCCAAATAGCAAGAAGTTTAAAGACGCCTCGACTCCATCATGAAGTACATGCGGATGTGAGGTCGTCATAACGACGCATGCCCCACCCATGGCGAGTCTACAGGCGCCACCGTCCAATAATTGAAGAGCTCAAGATGAGGCGGCTACGCCGACCACGCCGAAGTGCTCCGTCTAATGGGTCCAATTGAAGGGAGCATTTGAGAGGACAGACTGGCGGTCGGGCGAGGCGTGCGAGGCGGCAGTCGGCGTGGAAGGGCGGCGGTTCGGGGGTGAGGCGTGGTCCCGCCGGCGTCGAGCTCACGAGGTCGAGTGTGACCTCGGGTATAGGAGTGCCCATCCGAGCCGGAGCCCGCCGTGTCGGCTCGCATCGCACCCGAGGCGAGCCCGGTGGTGCCGTCCTCCTTGATTGGGTGGAGGCACGAGTTCATTCCGGTATCCATCGTCGACCCGGGGATTTTGTTCAGAACTACCTCAGCTTCGGTGAGTCCCGACGGCGGGCCCTAAGCCCGAATGAGTTTGTATATAGCGTAGAACTTTGTATGTAGATATAAATGTATTTAGACTCGTTTCGAAGTGTACGTTTTTCCTCTTGAGATGTATAAACATAGCTTAGGACTTCGTTTTGGTCGTAAATATATTTATACTGTATACATAAGTGTGTATTTTCCCAAATAAAGGGACATAATTTGATGAGATCCGATCTGGATGTCTTTTACATGTAGATTTTTCAACTTAATGAGTAATCTGTATGCGTGCATGTAGACTTTCAAATTAATGAGTAGTCTGTATGCGTTGCACCGAGACGTTCAATTCAATGAGTAATCTACGAGTGCGGCGCGCGCTTAGTGAGTACCCTACTTAGTGGGTTATTCATCTTCGTGAGGGCGTCCCCTCGTGAAGGTTTAAATGCGGTATATCCAAATAGATGTTCGCATATGAATAAAATGAGGCGAAATGAAATACTCATTAGAAAAATAAATATTTTATTCAACATCGCACTTCGGCAAAGCAAGTAAGGATACTAACATGAGGCTGATCTGAAATCGAAGCTATGTAAAGTACCTCCTTAAATGAGAGATATGCCGAGTTAGGGGATAAGCGCACGGATAAGTGAGATAGCTTGTAGGCCCCTTGCCGAGGTCCTCGTGAGCGCGGTATGGGCCTTCCATGTCGGATCCAACTTGTTAAGGCGTTCACTCTGCTGGCTTCATTATTTCGCGGGGCGAGGTCGCCTACTTGCGGTCGGAGGCTTTGACCCTTTTGTTGTAATACCGTGCGACCGGCCCTTGTGCTTAGCCGTTTATGAAAGGGAGTTCACGTTTCTCTTGAGAGCATCAAGGTTGGCCCGCAGGTCGTCCTCGTTCCCATCCGGGTCAAAGTGAAGAGTACGTGGGCTTGGTGCGCGATTTCGGTCGGTATGACGGCCTCGGTTCCATAGACCAGTGAAAGGCGTTTCTCGTGCGAAGTCCGAGGTGTCATTCAGAGGACCGAGGACTTGGGGAGGTTTTCACCACGCCTTTAGCTCGGTCTAGCCTCTTCTTTAATCCTTGTATGATCGTGCGGTTCGTCACCTCGGTCTGACCATTCGCTTGCGGGTGTGCGACCGAGGTGAAGCGCTGATCGATCTGGAGCTCTTCGCACCACTCCTTGAAATTTTTATCGACGAATTGGGTGCCGTTGTCCGAGACCAGAATGTGCGGTATGCCGAAGCGGCAGACTATATTCTTCCACACGAAGGTCTGAATCCTTTTGCTCGTGAGGTTCGAAAGTGGCTCAGCTTCGACCCATTTTGTGAAGTAGTCTATGGCTACGACTAAATATCGGAGCTGACCTGGTGCTCGGTCGAACGGGCCAACGATGTCGATCCCCCACTGCATGAAAGGCCATGGACTCGCAGTCGCTCGGATCGGTGCAGGGTAGCTTTTGACCGTGGAGTGGTGGCACTTTGACACTTTTGACGAGCTCGGCCGAATCTTGAATAAGGGTGGGCCAATAATATCCCGACCTCAGCGTCTTCTTTGAAAGAGCCCGTGATCCGATGTGGCTTCCGCAAGATCCTCTGTGAATCTCATTAAGCACGTAGTCGGCTTCTTCTGGTCCAAGGCACCTCAGGAGGGGTTGGAGGTAAGACTTCCGGTAGAGAGCGCCCTCATACATGAGATACTTCTGGGATTTCACCATCATCTTCTTGGCCTCAAGCCGGTCTTGAGGTAGTGTACCATCTTCCAGGTAGGCTTTCAGGGGCGTCATCCAGTTTGGCTCAACTTCAGTGATAACACCGACGTGGGGTGCCTCGATGCTCCTGGAATGAACTTCCTCCACTGGTGGATTTGTCGATGACGAAGCCAACTTACTAAGGACGTCAGCTCGGCTGTTTTCCCCTCGTGGGATTTGATGAATACTGAAGTACCTGAATGAGGTCAGCATCTCTTTTGCCTTCTCAAGGTATTGCTTCATTCGATCCTCCTTGGCCTCGTATGTGCTAAGACACAGTTTACTACGACTTGGGAATCTCAAATATCGGACTTTTCCACTTTCAATTCCTTTGCAAGGCGGAGTCACGAGATCGGTGCCGTACTCCACTTCGTTGTTGGTGGTCGGAAGGTAAGCCGGAGGCGTCGTCACTTCTTGCTTATCCGGGCCGAGGAGGAGGATGCCCGCTCCGCTACCCGTCTTGCATGAAGCTCCGTCCACGTACATCTGCCAGCAACCATTGGGTGATGCAAGGACAGGTTCCTCCATTGTGGGCGGAGTGACCTCGTTGGTAGAGGCGACCTCGGTGAATTTGACCTCCACCAGAAATCGGTGAGCTTGCCCTTTTATGGCGGCACCGGGAGTCGAGATGTCGTGCTCGTCGAGCTCCAGTGCCCACTTAGCTATACATCCAGATGACTCCGGTTTTGATAAGACTTGCCTTAAAGGTAAGTCCGTTAGTACAGACGGAATGAGCTTGAAAGTAAGGCGGAGGCGTCGCATGCGTTCACGGGGCGAGCTACCTTCTCGAGGTTGGTGTACCTCATCTCCGGTCCTTTGAGAGCCCGGTGATGAAGTAGATGGGGAGTTGCCGTCCCGTCTCATCTCGCACCAAGATCTGACCGATTGCCTCGTGCAGGCGGCCAGATCTGCGATAGAGTTTCACCTTGCTTTGGGGCGGATAAAGTTGGCAGGTCGGTGAGATATTCCTTCAGCTGCGCGAAGGCGACCTGGTGTTCTTCCTGCCAGGTGAAATCTGGAGCTCTCCTCAAGATCTTGAAGAAGGGAAGCTGCTTCTCGGCAGCTCGAGATAGGAATCTGCTGAGGGCGGCTAGGCATCCGGTGAGTTTGTGTATTTCACGGATGGTTCTTGGGACCTGCATGTCGAAACCGTCTTCACCTTGGTAGGATTGGCTTCGTGCCTTCTTGAAACCCAAAGATCCCGAAATTTACCCGTCTTCACCATGAATGTGCACTGGGATTAAGCTTGAGGTTGGCCGACACGAGGAGGCAAGGATAGTTTCGAGGTCGTCGGCGCAGTTCTCAACTTTTTTGCTTTTGACTACTATATCGTCAACGTAGACCTCAACGATTTCCCTATGTGATCTTTGAAGATCGCGTCCACCATCCTTTGGTAGGTAGCTCCAGCGTTTTCGGATCGAAGGCATCTTCCAGTGGCAAAGACACCAAGTCGATGATGAACGCTGCTTTGTTTTGGGCGTCCTCCGGCTCATCGAGGACTTCGTGGTATCCTTGTATAAATCCAGAAATCAAGATCTCATGCCCCACCAATGCCTCCGCCTTCTTGTCAATGTCGGGAGGGTATGATCCTTTAGGCGGTGTTTATTGATGTCGGTATAGTCGACACACATGCGCCATCCCTCACGGCTTTGAACCACAACTGGATTAGCCATCCAGGTTGGGTATTTAACCTCGTACAGGATTTTAGCCTCCTGGAGTTGGGTTACCTCGTCTCTTATGACCTGGCTGCGCTCCGCGGCAAAACTTCTTTTCTTCTGCCGAACCGGTTTAGTAGCCGGATCGATGTTGAGACGATGAGTTATGAGCTCGGGCGAGACCCCAGTCATGTCCAATGGAGACCATGCAAATACATCTCTATATTCCCTTAGAAGCTGCATGACCTGTTGGCGAATATTGGCTGAACCTTGGGTGCCAACCTTGACAACTTTGGAAGGGTCGTCGTCGTATAGCTGAAGATTCTCAGTCAGGTCATCCCGAGGTGGCAACTTCGGAGGTTTCTGTAATTGCTAGGCCCGAGGTAAGGCCGCATCTTGGGTTGAGACTCGTAGCATTCTTTAGCCCGTTTGGTCACCCCGAATGTTAACACTCCCACGGGGGGTATCTTAATGGTGAGGTGGTACACGGAGCAGACGGCCCCTGTTGCGTCTGACCAATCTCTTCCTAGGATAATGTTGTATGGAGAGGAGCTCGGACCAAGAAAAATTAAATGACCTTGGTAACCGACACAGGAGTGCGTCCCTACAGAACCGGAAGGGTAATGATGCCTTCGGGTTGAACCGCCTCGAGTAAAGCTCCGCAACCGGAAGGTGCGGATGTACTAATTCCTCCAACATCAAGTTTATCCAGCGCTACGGAATATGATGCTAACGGAGGCTCCGATGTCAATGTAGACCCGATGTACGTTCTTGTTGCCTACCACGGCTTGTATAGTAATGGCGTCCCGTGAGGCATGATCTTAGGTCTTGGGTCGTCTTTGGAGAACACGGTGTTTTCTCCATCCCGAGTCGCTTGTTTTCGGCTCCTCGAGTCGGCCTCAGAGCCTCATTTCTAAGTGACGACCTCGTCGTACCAAAGGGCGATCGGTTATAGCATAGACTGCTCTATTATATTGGGACCTTCGTCCTCGTCATCTTCGGTCGGATCGCCGTTGAGGTCGGTCCATGATTGTTACCACCTCCATTTTCCCTCTCGCACTTTTTATTACCCGGACCAGTCGGCGATGTACTTCTTGGCCTTCTTTGATGAGCTCGTCAACTGTGAGCTCAAGATCTTCAATCTTACGTATCGTGACCGTACCCACGGTGGTAGTCACAATACTTTCTGTTGACTTCTTTTGGATCCTCCTTTCATAGGAGGAGGTTTTGAAAAAGCTCGGTGTGAAGCTCAAATATTTCCATACCGGATTTGAGCAGGGGCGCCGCTATTGCCGGGGTTTGGCGAGGTCCCACCTTGATTCTCTTGCCCCTTTTGATTCTTTCGAGCGCACTTGACGTTCAAAGACTCGACCTCGATCCTCCGGCTTCCTTCTTCCATCCGCTCATCCCGATCTCTCTCTCTTCCGATCCGACTCGTCCCTTTGACAAAGTTGTCAACCAAGGTCCAAAGACGACTAGTCGTCTTCGGTCATTCACGGGTGATCTCTTTATTCGAGCACCGGTCGGATCCGTTCTTGAATGCGTTGATGATGTAGAGATCGTTACTCATCTATTTTAAGGATTCCATGATGAATCTTGAGGCGAAATTCGACATCGTCTCGTCCCGCCCTTGGCGGATTATGTAAGATTGGATGAACGTTGTTGGGCGGCATCTTTTGGTAAAACGCCATTTGAACCGATCCATGAGGTCTTTGAAGCAATGGATGCTTTGTTACGGCGAGCGAGTGAACCAACGTCGGCGTTGGAGATCGGCACCTCGGGAAGACCTTACACATGTGGAAATCTTCCATCCTTGGTTTGCCATGTCAGTGGTATAGGCAAATAGGAAGTCAGAAGGATCTCCAAGTCCATCGTATGCAGCGATATTTGGAGCACGGTATCGCTGTGGCAGGGGTGTATCCAGAATCTCCCTTGAGAAAGGAGAGATAATCCGTCTGCACCGGTCGAACCCGGGGAGCTCGTTGCCATCTCTCTCCGGAGGAGTGGGAGATCGATAGCGGCGTCTGTCGTCTCTCTGAGGGGGAGTTCGACTTCGCCTTTCCTCTCTTCTTTCCCGCCCAGTCACATGGGTATTACGCCGAGGTGGAGAACGGCTCCGCGGATGGTATGAGGGTGAATGAACCCGGGTATTGGGGCGGTCATTGTGCCGCGGTGAACGTTGATTGTTTCGAAGAGGTGAACGACCTCGGTTGCCTGTAATCACCACTTCGGGCACTCTTGAGGGGCCCGCTCCGTTTATCCTCTGGTTGAGGAAACTCTGGAATTGATTGAGGTTGGCATTGAGAAATTCGGACACTGCTCGACCGAGGACCTCGTGGGAGCGGTGAACCTCCTGTTCACCGGTATTGAGGTCGGTATCTTCTACATCCTGAGGGTGTATGGAAGCATTCTCCATGTAGCCCTCAGGTGTATGACTGTTGGTAGCGTCCGCGATCCCTTTTCCCCGGCGTTGTGTGACTACCTGATCGTCCTCTGCACGGTTGTTACCGACATCGCCGACAGTACTTGCGTTTGCACGTGTCCTTGCCATTAAATTGTAGAAAACACAGCTTTTTGTTCGAAAGAGAAAAAGAAGTTTCTCACAGACGGCGCCAATGATAAATCTGTGTACGTTAGTATGAAAGATTTAGAAAGCGATAAAGAACACGGGAGCTTTTACGTGGTTCGATGAATAAGCGATCTCGATCACGGAGGTGATGATCCTCAAGATGTTCACTATATTTGTATTACAATGAGTATCTCAAAGAACTCTAGTATTCAGTGTAATTTGCTAACCCTTTTACCTTCAATCTAACTCATATTTATACTTAAACGTAGACCTTGTAACGAATCCCTTGATTGGCGAGTTCACGATCCTCCTATAACTGACCATGATCTTCACCATAATTGCCCATGATTTCCACCGTTACCCCATTATCTTCGCCCTTGACTCCGCCTTTAATTAGGGTTTAGAGGCGTGTTTGGGCGTAACCGAGTAGAGGCAACAGTAAGTCGTGCCCACTCGTTTGGGCCTACTAGTGGGCCTGAGAGGTTGGGCCATATCCTATCAATGCTATTTCTCCATCTTGTAATCGTAATTCATTGGTCATGATGTATATATGATTTTTCAAATAAAATCGGAATATTGTGTGTAGTAAATGAAATATATCACTTAATGAAAATCAATATAATTAAATGTGACTCATCTACTTCTAACCAAAAATTTGAATGATCGTTACTCTTATAATAATTAGAATATGAGAATGAGTACTAGAAAGATAATTGAATGGAGTCAGACTTTCCAATGTTTGATTGTTCATGATTGAAAGTTTTCTAAAGGAAATTACGACTAAATTATTGGAAGTGGCAGGGGGCAATCAAAATTGATCAGTCTCTCGTTCATTAGTTTGATTGGTGACTTCAGATTGAGAATTTTTGTTCAAAACCATCTTTCTTTTGTCTCAACTCTACTAACTCTTAACCAATCGAAATAATTCGTGAAGTCAAAATCCCCTTCTTTTTCTTAGCTTATTGGGGTCAATCAAAGAGTTTATACTAGATTGATATCCTTAATTATATAATTTTAATAATTTTGAATTTATTGTATACAATCTAAATGATTTTATCAAATCAGAAATCGAATATCTCGCGTGTAATTTATTTACGATCCTAACTCTGACCTGACAAATCAAACAGTGAATACTACCTTTTATAGAATCCACCTAAACGTGTAGTGAGATTCTCAAAATTTGGAAATATTCAACTGTTGAATTGCAGACACAAAAGACATGCCATAACATAATACTATAGATTTCATTTTATGGTGCATATAGAGTTGTCAGTTGGATTGGACAGGCCCAATTCCAAGTGACTCCACCACAAGCTAGGCTCTGGCGGCCGATTTAAGAATGTGTCTGGCTAAGTTTATTTTACGGATCTTATAAGATATAATATTTAAAAAGCTTATAAATAGTCAACGTGTTTAGATAATTGAGCTTATAAGCTAGAGAAAGAACCACGAGTTAGAGAGATAAAATCATAATTAGAAAAAAATGACGAGAGATGAAGTTGATAGTGTATATATATATATTAAATAACGAATCATAGTAAAGTTATTTTGGTAAATCAATTATTACTTATAAATTTATAAAAAATAAATTGGGGTTGAACAACTTACTTTTATGGGAGATTATAAGCTCTTAAAGCTTATTTTCACAGTTTATATGTTGTTTATGGGTTTATTTTGCCAAATATTTTACACAGCTCCTAAATAGTTTGTAAGTAATTTTGAAGAACTTATAAACTCAATCAAACACCCACTAAGTCACATGATTGAGACAAGTTAGATTCATTCTTAAGTTTTACATATTACATGCTTTTATATAAAACATAAAACTTGATTAACATAAAATACATAATATAAATTACATATAATAAATAAATAAAATTATTTAGCTTAGCTTGAGGTGGGTCTGGACCTGGACTGAGACGGCCTGGGTTGCTTGGCCTACGCCCGCCTAGTTGCTCTATCGGCTGGGTCTGGGTAAATATGGGGCTTGCCCAATCAACACCTCTAGGGGCATGAGACTCTCGTCACAGTGATTTCTAAGAAAACGAAAGATTAAAAGAAAAAAGAAAAGATATTACCTATCTATATCCAGAAAGTAATAGTTCTTTAATTTAAAAGTACTAATCTTTTTATTCAAAAAGCTTTTCTTTATTATTTATGATATATTTCTAATTTATTCAGAATTGAATTTGAGGCAAATAGCTAATGATACTTTTCAATATTAATAATAAAATGTTTCAGAGAAGAGACTAATCCTTTATGAATCGAATTTAATTATAAATTTAAGTATGAATGTCGTTTTATGAAATCGAGACTACCAGCAATATTAGCGGTGATTATTACTGTGGGATACTATCTTCAACATATAAAAGATTTGACCATTAATTAATTGTTTACTGAACTTAGAATCATGTATTTTTTATTTTATTTTTCTATAAACCCTATATCATCTGGTAGTGTTATCTAATACGTTACATCTACTAATGTCATATGTATATGACTTTATTCCAACATAGTACATGAGGATTTTACAGCACGATAATCAAATCCTTACAGTTACATCTAGATAGTAATAAGGGCAACCAAGATTATAGATGTCATAAATGTGATTTCATCACGACATAAAGTTTGAGGATTCTACAACACCATAACCAAATCCTTAGAATTACATTTTGGGCTATGATAAGGACAACAAATTAAAGATAATGAAATAACAAAAGGTGATTATGAAATATTGAATTGAAAGTAACGGAAAAAGAAGGCAACATATTGGTCAACAAGAAATACAAGAAATCTTTACGTTACCTAATTCATTCTCAAAAACTTGATGTTACCTAATTCACTCTCAAAATCTGTCTATAAAAACGTATTCTAGCTTAATACACAACAAATTAACCAACAATCAAACACAGAAGTAGTGTGAGATTTCAAGAAGCGTAAAATGAAGAAAGCTGGGTTCCTCTTTCTCCTCCTAGTCTCCTTATTCGCTTTGTTATCCGGTAACAACATTGATATCTTAGATATATTGGTATTCATCTATATTGGCCATGTTTACTTTGATAGTTTAATATTATACGTAGGAGAATCTTGTGTCTGGCGATTTGATAGAACAAGATCGGTGAGACGGCTTGACATAATATAATTAATCAGGAACAATTGAAGATGTGCTTGATTAGAAATAAAATTTGTTAAGGTAGACGAATAATTTGGAGAAATTGATATTACGGAAATAAAAGGTTGCTTATATTGCAGGTCCATTAATGAAGGCGGGAGTTGAAGCACAGCTGCCGCGTTGCAAAGAGAGCCCAGATTGCTTTCCTTTGTGTGCGCACTGTGGCTTCTGTGGATGCTTTGGAGGAATTTGCGTTCGCGGCTGTCCGGCACCACCGGCCTTTCTCAAAACTATTCATTAATTTTTCAATTATGTATTAAATGATCAATAAAATTAACCTTAACCATGCTCTTGGCTGCGTCTGCCTTTATTTATTCATTTATTTATTTTAATTAATTGTTAAATTTATATTGGGGATCGAAAATTAATAAATTGTACTTGAAACTTAACTACTCCTTAGATGAGATTAATTATAAATCATAACGAGTTCCTAATAAATATTTAATAATTAATTGTTGTATCATGTGGGACGGCCGCAGGCAAGTATTTGTGTTATCTCATCTTGTATGTGTTGTTTGCATGTTATTATTGTTGTTATTGTTGTTATTTCTACAAATAGTTATTCACCTTTAGTCTATGTTATTATTAATGATCTTATAAAAAATGGTCCTCTCTTATTTTTAAAACAGAAAATAAAAGATAATGCTCATCGTCTATTATTCTTGCAGCTCCAAATTCAACTTCATTACTGATTCTATGAAATATATTTTTCTTCAGCTATTAGAAATTGATAAAATTATATTACAATATAACTAGTTAATTTGAAATTTGATTAAAAAATTATAATATCACCATTTAAAGAAAAGTTGACGAGGGAAAGAAAAAATAAACATAAAAGTGTCCAAATAGACTTCCAAGTAGTTACAAAGTGATAACATTTGTTATCTTCAAACTTTAAAATATCAAATCATCGAATACTCAAACATGAGTTCCTCAACATAATACTAACAATGTATAGACAACATATTATTAAGGAATATTGTGTGTAGTAAATGAAATATATCACTTAATGAAAATCAATATAATTAAATGTGACTCATCTACTTCTAACCAAAATTTTGAATGATCGTTACTCTTATAATAATTAGAATATGAGAATGAGTACTAGAAAGATAATTGAATGGAGTCAGACTTTCCAATGTTTGATTGTTCATGATTGAAAGTTTTCTAAAGGAAATTACGACTAAATTATTGGAAGTGACAGGGGGCAATCAAAAATTGATCTGTCTCTCGTTCATTAGTTTGATTGGTGAATTCAGATTGCCACTTTTTGTTCAAAATCATCTATCTTTTTTTCAAATCTACAAACTCTTAACCAATCGAGCTAATTCGTAGGGACAAAATCCACTTCTCTCTTTCTTGGTTTATTGGGGTCAATCAAAGAGTTTAAACTAGATTGATATCCCTAATTATATAATTTTAATAATTTTGAGTTTATTGTATACAATCTAAATGATTTTATCAAATCGAAATCGAATAACTCGCGTGTAATTTATTTACGATCCTAAGTCTGACCTGACAGATCAAACAGTGACTACTAACTTTTATAGAATCTGCCTAATAACGTATAGTGAGATTCTCAAAATTTGGAAATATTCAACTGTTGAATTGCAGACATAATCGTCATGCCATAACATAATAGTCGGTTATAGATTTCATTTTATGGTGCATATAGAGTTGTCAGTTGGATTGGACCGGCCCAGTTACAAACGAGTCCACAAGAGGGTGTTTGGCTAAGTTTATTTTAGAGAGTTTATAAGATGTAATGTCTCAAGAGGTTATAAGTTGTCAAAGTGTTTAGATAATTAAACTAATAAATTTGAGAAAGAATCATGAGTTAGAGATTGAAAATCATAATTAGAGAGAAAATTGACGAGATGTGGAGTTCATAGTGTATATGTAATAAATAATGAGTTATAGTAAAGTCATTTTGATAAATTAATTATTACTTATAAGCTTATAAAAAATAAGTTGGGATTGAATAACTTATTTTTAGAGGAACTTATAAGTTGTTAAAGCTTATTTTCACAACTTATAT
The DNA here is from genome assembly GCA_036937905.1 of Salvia rosmarinus. Lineage (NCBI taxonomy): Eukaryota > Viridiplantae > Streptophyta > Magnoliopsida > Lamiales > Lamiaceae > Salvia > Salvia rosmarinus. The sequence continues at coordinate 48,682,191 of CM072823.1, forward strand.
GTTGTTTAGGATTTTATTTTATCAAACATTTTGCATAACTCCTAAATAATTTATAAACTATTTTGAAGAACTTATAAACTCAGTCAAACACTCTCTAAATCCCATGATTGAGCCAAGTTTGATTCATTCTTAAGTTCACATATTACATGCTTTTATTATAAAACATAAAACTTGATTAACATAAAATACATAATACAAATTACAAACAATAAATAAATATAATTGTTTAACTTAGCTTGAGGTGGATCTAGACCTGGCCCGAAACGACCTTCATTGTTGGGCTTAGGCTCGCCTACTTGCTCTATTGACTAGGTCTGGGTAAGTATGGGCCCGACCTAATTAACACTTCTAGGGGCATGAGACTCTCATCTAGAGATGACAATGGATCTCGAACTCGGTCCAGATCCGTGGATCCAGATTCACTTTTTAGGATCTGGATCCTCAAAAATTTGGACTCTATGGATATGGATCCTATCCCCATATTTCGGATCTGGATCTGAGATTTAGTTTTTGAGACCCGAATCCGATTCAGATGCGGCTGCAGATCCGTTAGTTTATATATATATATAGGGGTAGTTATAGAGGGAACCACCCCTATGTAGAGAAATAAGAGTAGAGAAATAAGAACTAATCTACACCATCAAATTTATTAGATTAAATTGTGGAGATTAAAAGGCTGAAAATTTCGAATTTGATATTAATAAATATAGAAAAAAAGTATTTCAGTTTTTACGTGTGTTTAAGGGTAAATTGGTAACTTTCGGATACAATAAATGTATTTATCTCTCTTCTTTCCGAAAATTACTGCGTCCATTAGTCTCTCTCTCATCTGACATTGTTATGCATATCATAGACATTGTTATGCATATTCAATATTAAAATTATAGAACATGAATATTATGCATACTATATATGGTGTTATGCACATTATAATTCCTTAAAACCAAACAATAAAAATATATATTGTGTTATGCATAACGATCGTGTATTATGCGTTATATTTAAAATCGTATAAATAAAATCATTTTCAGAATCAAGCAGGTCCTTGAACAATAAAAATTAATGGCGTTAAAAAAAACAAAAACGAATAAATACACGTTGCTTCCATTGTTAGGCTGGATAAGTATGAAATATGAGGAAGAAAACGATAATAATAACTATACATAAACAAATCAAGAATACACTAGTTAAGAGATATGAAATCCCATAATTTAAGGAATACATACGTTAAGAAATATTAATCATTTACTAAATTAGCCTTTTGACATTTTCGGTAATTAATATATATTTTAGATAGATATGTATTGTCAACCACAAGATCACATCAAATCAAAGGTGAGGATTAGTTCTTAGTTCCTAAAATATATATGGTTCTCATTTGATCCATCCCATATATATATATATATATATATATATATATATATATATATAGGGAGGTTAACGAAAACCATTTTATCGTGAGAACAAAAAATGATGAATTTTATGTGAAACTTGATGAATCTGTTGGAAAATCAATCCAAAATAAAATTTTCGCCTCTCATGAGATTCGAACCCTGGGTGAAAATTTCAAATTTTTGGATTCAGTAACGTTCCCAGCGGATTCATTAACTTTCATAGAAAATTCATTTTGTTCGTAAAGAATTTTTGTAGTTCTTAGTTCTCACGTTCTTATTTGAACCTCACTATATATATATAAAGGTTAACGTGAGAACGTGAGAATCAAAAAAATGAATTTGTTATGAAAGTTGATGAATCCGCTGGGAAAGTTACTGAATCCAAAAAAATAGAATTTTCGTCCCTCATGGGATTCGAACCCGGGTGAAAAATTTTGAATTTTTGAATTCAGTAACTTTTTTAACGGAATCATCAAATTTCATAGTAAATTCATTTGGTTCTTAGTTTTTAGGATAAAAGTGGTTCTCATTTGAACACACACACACACACACACACACACACACACACACATATATATATATATATATATATATATTATTTTTATTATAATTAAATACCTAACTCCAATTTAAAACTCTTTAATTTCTTTTTTCAAATTCTCCCAAAACCAATCTGCTCCCAATTTCATTTCAAATTCTCTCAATTATATATCAGTCGGCATTCACGACGGGTCGCTCCACTTACATCACCGTCAATCGAGTTGTTTGATGTTTCCTATCTTATAGTAAATTTGTAACTAGCGTCTACTAATATAGTGATAATTGTAGAAATTCTAAATAATTGTTATAGTATTATTGTGTATTTAGATTATTATGGTGTTAATATGAATTATAGTTGATTTAGAATTATTTTAGAAGCAAAAACATATGGATCCGGGTCTAGACCCTGGATCCTACGGATATTATGGATCTGGATCTAATTTTTTTGGACCCAATAGATCTGGACCGGATCTGGATCCAAACAAAAAAAAATCGTATCTAGACCTAATCAGATCCGGTCCAGATCCGACCCATTGTCATTCCTATAGTCTCATCACAGCGATTCCTAAGAAAACGAAAGATTAAAAGAAGAGAGAAAATATATTACCTATCTATATCCAGAAAGTAATAGTTCTTTTATTTAAAAGTACTGATCTTTTTATTCAAAAAGATTTTCTTTAAAAAATTATGATATATTTCTAAGCTATTCAAAATTGAATTTGAGGCAAATTGGTAATGATACTTTTCGTAATAATAATATGTTTTAGAGAAGAAACTAATCCTTTATGAGTCAAATTTGATTATGAATTTAAGTATGAATGTTGTTTTATGAAATCGAGACTACTAGTAACGTTTGCGGTAATTATTACTGTGGCATACTATCTTCAACATATAAAAGATTTGACCATTAATTAATTGTTTACTGAACTTAGAATCATGTATTTGTTATTTTATTTTTCTATATACCCTATATCATCTGGTAGTGTGATCTAATACGTTACATCTACTAATGTCATATGTATATGACTTTATTCCAACATAATCCGTGAGGATTTTACAGCACGATAATCAAATCCTTACAGTTACATCTAGATAGTAATAAGGGCAACCAAGATTATAGATGTCATAAATGTGATTTCATCACGACATAAATGTGATTTCATCACGACAACAAAGTAAAGATAATGACAAAAGGTGATTATGAATATTGAATTGAAAGTATCGGGAAAGAAGGCAACATATTGGTCAACAAGAAATACACGAAATCTTGATGTTACCTAATTCATTCTCAAAATCTTGATGTTACCTAATTCATTCTCAAAATCTGTCTTATAAAAACGTATTCTAGCTTAATACACAACAAATTAACCAACAATCAAACACAGGAGTAGTGTGAGATTTCAAGAAGCGTAAAATGAAGAAAGCTGGGTTCCTCTTTCTCCTCCTAGTCTCCTTATTCGCTTTGTTATCGGGTAACAACATTGATATCTTAACTATGTTGGTATTCATCTATACGGCCATGTTTACTTTGATAGATTAATATTATACGTAGAAGAATCTTGTGTCGGACGATTTGACAGAACAAGATCGATGAGACGGCTTGACATAATATAATTTATCAGGAACAATTGAAGATGTGCTTGATTAGAAATAAAATTTGTTAAGGGTAGATGAATAATTTGGAGATATTGATATTAAGGAAATAAAAGGTTGCTTATATTGCAGGTCCATTAATGAAGGCGGGAGTTGAAGCACAGCTGCCGCGTTGCAAAGAGAGCCCAGATTGCTTTCCTTTGTGTGCGCACTGTGGCTTCTGTGGATGCTTTGGAGGAATTTGCGTTCGCGGCTGTCCGGCACCACCGGCCTTTCTCAAAACTATTCATTAATTTTTCAATTATCTATTAAATGATCAATAAAATTAACCTTAACCATGCTCTTGGCTGCGTCTGCCTTTATTTATTCATTTATTTATTTTAATTAATTGTTAAATTTATTTTGGGGATCGAAAATTAATAAATTATACTTGAAACTTAACTACTCCTTAGATGAGATTAATTATAAATCATAACTAGTTCCTAATAAATATTTAATAATTAATTGTTGTTACACGTGGGACGGCCGCAGGCAAGTATTTGTGTTATCTCATCTTGTATGTGTTGGTTTGCATGTTATTATTGTTGTTATTATTGTTATTTCTACAAATAGTTATTCACCTTTAGTCTATGTTAGTATATATGTTTTATATATTTATTTTAATTTTAATTTTAATATGTCAAAAATTATTATTGATATTATTAATTTTACAATAACATAATAATTAAAGTTCGATTTGTGCTTTTTATTCATTTATTTACTCTACGACAGTGAGCAACCTTAACTTCTGCAACCTAAATTTGAGTCTAACAACTTAAACCATGCATTAACGACAAGATTAGAAAGAGAAGAAGAGTGGGAAAAAAAAAGGAGAGCAATATCGTATTATAATTTAAAGCAAACAATTAAGGCACTACAAAAAAATATGTTAGTTGCAACGGAAAATTGTGTCGTGAAACTGTTCAAATTCATCGTTAAATAGTGCTAACAATGGATTTACGATGAAAAATATATGATGCAAGAATTGTGACCGCCAAGCTATTCTAGAGATGGAAAGCAACACATTACTGATGTTAGCGACGGAACTGAGACTGAAAATTCCGTCCCTAGAGTCACTCCCCCGCCTGAGGAAGCTTCTTACCCAGCTTACTTCGATGACTTGGCTTCACACTTAGCCGGCTCGTAAAAAGACAGTCGTGTATCGTCGTCTTCAAGACATAATCACATAACAACGACAGAACATTGATGTATTTTTTCAGCCACTTGTTTGTCGCTATTTGTTCTACGCCAATTCTGTCTCTATTTCGTTACTAATTGCTTAAAATGAAATATATGAAGTTTTGAGTCAAGATTAATAACCCTAGGATAGCTCTAGGTAACTCCATCCTTCTATTATGTATAATAGCTTGCAATAAATAATTAAACCTCACTAAAATATTAATGTATTTCCATTAATTCCAGTGTGACAATTTGCGAAATACTTGGTGTGAAATAGTTAATTAAACCATACTAAGAGAATCATATATTATTACCCAAGTGTATGCGGACGACAGACGCCAGACTCGATTTATATTATGTTGACGACGGTGCAAATACTTTATTATCAAAAGTGGCTTTTTTATTATTATTTTCAATTCATGAACAACCCACATTCACCGCTTTGGATGCTCACTAGATAAATCTCATGTTTCTATGCAAACCACATAGAATGAGTAAATCACACTTGGAAAAAACCAAGTGCTACATTTGGAGTGTACTGAATAAATCTCACGTTTATGTATAATAGCATGCAAACCACATAGGACGAGTAAATCACACCTAAAAAAACTAGATGAACATACTCAGATCCATAGAGGCGTTAGTGGAATTCAAACCGATAACCTTTTGTCTACAGAACCCATTTTATCATTGGAATGGCATGAACCTATTTTACCAAAATCATCATAAAGGAAAAAAGAAATGACCCTTTCTCAATGCAGTAGGTTGGATATTGATGGTGGGATTAAATTGAGACCAAAAAATGGTAAATATTTTTCAATGAAGTACATGCACTTTTTTTTTTTTTGAGGAAAAAACACATGAACGTTTTGATTCATAAAGTTCAAATAAAATTGCTAAGAAAAGAATCGAAGGGTACAAAGCATTTATTTATTGTAGTGGACGAGGAATTGATAAACATGCGACATGCGTTAATTTTTATGTAGTGGAAGAGGCGAGAGATGTGACATGGACTATTTCATTAAAACTTCTACTTCACGCCAGCTACTATCTAGATCTGATGACTTTAGATTGAACCAAAAATATTACATTGCAGTGTCAATTAGTTAGACTAACTTAATGAATTTATAAACCATATGTTGATGGTGATTTGAGCCCAACTGTGCTATTTTGAAATATTCAATTTGAGCCCTTGTATCTTTGCAATGAACGGAGCTTCTAAACCTGCCTCCAAACTCCCCCGACGCCGCCATCTTTACCAACGCCTCCACGAACACGACCACGATACCGGTGGCGACACCCGGTGTTACATCATCGACTACGGCGACAGCACCCAGTAAGGGAGAGTGGCACAAGCCTCAAATTGCAGGATGCCTAACGGTGGCCATGGCGATCTTCTTCCATGCATTCCCATTGGGGCTCATGCCTCTTTAGACACAGTTTTGAAGGTTTCAAAGGCTTTGTGTTGTTCAGCGATGGCTACTTTAGCTTCGACTATGAATTACGTTCCATTTTAACTTGCTAGCTAAGTGCGTATTATATATTGTTGGAAGTTAATGGGTTGTGAGTGGGAATTGCTAGTAATGAGGTTCATGGCCTTTGGCCTTTCATTTCCAACTCTTGATGTTAAGAGTTAATGGAATATTGATGTTTGTCATCAATTGTGACCTTAGAACATCCTCTTGGAGTGCTATATATAGTGCATCATTCTAGAGTTAGAAGCATAAGCAAAAACATTATATTCTCTCTAGCAAAAGCAAAGCATTCTACTTGCATTCTTAGCTCATAGTTCTTAGTTTTCGAGTTCGGTTCTCGCTTTCCGTCCGGTTCACGGGCTCGACTTGTTTGTGGTGCTACTACGATCGAGACGAAAGTCGCTTACCTTTGGGGACGAGCCGCCAATCGTGAGCACTACCGAGCGTTTCTCGTCTTGCGGGCGAAGTTCAACTTGGGCGACTTATTGATAAGTTCTTGTTTTCTTGACATCTCATTTGTAATAGTTATTTTAATCATTTCATTGTAATTTTGCACGATATTGTAACCAATATTCAACTACAATCGCAAGACGAGAAAATTTTGCCCAACTCTCTGCTCTGTTACCCGATCGTGCAAATTGAAGATGTCGACCAATCCGATGGCGCCCGCCACCACTCAATCCGTTGGAGCCAGTAGCAGTTCCACCATGGCTCCAGGGCTGAACCCGCATTCCCGTGGCTCAACAACCGCCAATTTTCACCGGCGTCGACTTCAAACGCTGGGCGCATAAGATGATGTTTTACATCACCACAATGGGGCTTGCTAGCTTCCTGCGTGAAGACGGACCGCCTATTCCTTCCGAGGAAGAAGCGGACGTAGAAGTGCGTATGAAATACGACACTTGGTATCATTCCGACTATCTGTGTCGGAATATGGTGTTAAATGGGCTTGATAATAGCCTATTTAATGTATTTGCGGTCAAGGATACTGCCAAAGAGTTATGGGAGGCACTTAACCAAAAGTATCTGGTTGAGGAGGCTAGCACGAAGAAGTTCGTGGTTACCAGGCTCACTGAGTTCAAGATTGTGGATTCAAAACCGATCATGCCTCAAGTACACGAGTTTCAAGCTCTGTTGCACGATGTTCACGCCGAAGGTATGCCTCTGCCTGAACAATATTCCATTGCAATTTTAATTGACAAATTGCCAGAAGGATGGAAAGGGTTCAGATCTTACCTTAAGCACAAGCGAAAGGAGATGACCATGAAAGCATGGTTGCTCGACTCCAAGTTGAAGCTCAAGTTAAGGAGCGAGTTGAAGGCTAAAAGTCCGATGGAGGCTAAGGCAACTCGGTGAGGAGGACCTTCAGGAAGCGCCTCGTCCGATGAACAAAGGCGAGGGAAAGAAGTAGGCGCAAAACCCAGATTTTCCGGAACGTGCTACAACCGTGATAAGCACGGCACATGGCTAAAGACGTTGAAAGCCTAAGAGAAAGACAAAGGCAAAGGCCGCGTCAACAATGTTGAGAAGGACTTGACACTTGGGACAAAGATGACTTTGTTGCCATGATAAGCGAGGTAAACCAAGTCACAAATCCTACCCCTACTTGGTTTCTTGACACAAAGGTGCTCTGCTCACATTTGTGTCCATCGAGACTTGTTCTACACCTAAAAGAGGTTGAAGACAGTGTGACCGAGGCAAGTGATCATACTTCCAAGGTGCTTGGAGTTGGTACCGTTATACTTCAACTTACCTCGTGTGGAAATAACTCGAAGGATGTGTTGCATGCTCCTTCGATCCGCAAGAATCTCATCTCCGCGTCAAGTTGACTAGAGCCAAATTTGATATAGATTTTCGTGGAGAATATGTAATAGTTAGAAAGTTTGGAAAGACTCTCGGCAAGGGTTATGTCTCGAAGATCTTTTCAAACTCGGTGTTAGAGCTTGTAAGCCTTCTAAAGCGATTGCAAAATTAATGAGAATGCTTCTACCGCTTACTTGCTTGAGTGTTCGATTTATGGCATTGTAGACTTGGTCATGTTAATGTTAATGCTATAAAGAAACTCGCTAACATGAACTTGTTAAAATAGAAGTATCTAAAACACAAGATAAATGTGAAATCGTGTTGAAGCAAAATGACCAAGTTGCCTTTCAAATCCTTTGAAAGAAGCTCAAAACCTCTAGAATTAATTCACATCGATGTTTGTGATTTAAAGTTTGTACAAACTAGGGGTGGTAAAAGTATTTTATTACTTTTATTGACGATTGCACAAGATATTGTTATCTTTATTTATTAAGTAAAGATGAAGCAATTGATGCATTTCGAAACTTCAAGAATGAAGCTGAAAATCAACTTAATTGCAAAATTAAGGTTGTAAGAAGTGATCGAGGTGGAGAATATGTTGCTCCGTTTGCTGAATTATGCAACGAAAGTGGTATAATCCATCAAACGACTGCTCCTTATTCGCCTCAATCAAATGGTGTTGCTGAACGCAAGAATCGAACTCTTAAGGAGATGATGAATGCGTTATTAATAAGTTCCGGATTACCCCGAATATGTGGGGTTCTCATTCTTACAGCCAACTATATCTTGAACAAGATTCCTATCAAAGGGAAGGATGTAACTCCTTATGAACTTTGGAAAGGAAGGAAACCTTCATATAAATACTTCAAAGTGTGGGGGTGTTTAGCTAAGGTTGAAGTACCGTTGCAAAACAAGTTACAATTGAACCTAAACGGTAGATTGTATCTTTATTGGTTATGCACTTAATAGTAGTGCTTATAGATTTGTTGTGCACAAATCTGATATACCTGATGTTCATGTGGGAACAACAATTGAATCAAGGAACGCTATATTCTTTGAGAATATCTATCCTAATAAGGATAAGAATAGTTCGATTCAAGTAAAAGAATTGAGGAAGATTCTATCAATTCTCATCTTGTTGAAGAAGGTGAACCTCAAGTTCTAAGCAAGTTTTTATGGCCTGCTAATAGAAAACGACCTAGGTCTACACCAAGATGTGCAACCTAGGCGTGGTAATCGTGTAAGAAAAGCTAAAATTTATGGACCGGATTATGTCGTTTTATTGTTAAATGATGAACCGTTACCGTAAAGAAGCTTTATCGGGCCCGGATGCGATCTGTGGAGAAGCAATAGACATTGAGATAGAGTCTATTATGTTGAATCATACTTGGGTGTTAGTAGATCTTCCACTGGTTGTAAAGCTTTAGGATGCAAGTGGATCCTAAAGAAGAAATCAAGTCGATGGCACTATTGATAAATATAAGGCCGGACTTGTAGTTCAAGGGTTTAGACAAAAGACTGGTATGACTTCTTCGATACCTACTCGCCGTGACTAAACATACTTCTATTAGAACGCTTCGCTATCACGCTTTGCAAAATCTTGAGATTCATCAAATGGATGTAAAAGCAGCTTTACGTATGGAGAGTTAGAAGATGAGATCTATATGAAACAAGGAAGGTTTTGTAGTACCGGCAAGAGCACAAGGTATGCAAACTTCAAAAGTCTTTGTATGGACTTAAGCAAGCGCCAACGAATGGCATATGAAATTTGACAAAGTTATGTTGTCAAATGGTTTCAAAATCAACGAGTGACAAGTGTGTCTATGTAAAGAATTGAATAACGATTTTGTTATTGTTTGTCTTTATGTAGATGACATGTTGATAATGGGAAGTAACTCGTGTGATTGGAGAAACAAAAGAATGCTAAGTAAGAACTTCACATGAAAGATATGGGTTTAGCGGATGTAATTCTTGGAATTAAAATTCTTAGAACGCCAAATGGAATTGCTTTGACACAATCCCACTATCTTTGAGAAAGTGTTGAAGAAATTCAATGCAATGGATAAGCTATTTCCAAGACTCCTTGGGACTCGGTGTTCATTTGACTCCAAATAGGGTGAACCTATAAGTCAAGATGAATATGCTAAGATTATTGGGAGTTTGATGTATTTCACAAACTGTACCCGACCGATTTAGCTTGCTCTGTGAACAAATTGAGTAGTTTCACAGCTAATCCAAGTAGAGAACATTGGAAAGCACTTGAACGCGTATTGGGTTACTTAAAGTTTACCCAGAATTATGCGATTCATTATTCTAGTGAGCCCGCTGTACTTGAAGGGTATAGTGATGCTAATTGGATATCTGCCTCAACTGACTCGTTTTCCACAAGTGGATACGTGTTCACTATTGGAGGTGGAGTCATCTTGAAGTCCAAGAAACAGTCTTGTATAGCAAGGTCTACCATGGAATCTGAATTCATAGCTTTAGATAAGGCTGGTGAAGAAGCCGAATGGCTTAGAAATTTCCTCGAGGATATTCCATGTCAAGGCGAGTCCGTGCCTTCTGTGTTGATTCACCGTGATAGTCAATCTGCAATAGGAAGGCACAAAATATATATTATAACGGTAAGTCTCGACATATTCGTCGACGACACAATACCGTGAGACATTTGATCACGAGTGGGGTTATCACTATTGATTATGTAAAATCAATAGATAATCTAGCGGATCCACGACAAAAGCATTAATCGAGATCAAATGTTTAAACTGTTAGAGGAATGGGTGTTAAATCCATATCTTAAGGATGATTATAGCGGAAACCCAACCATGATGATTGGATTGTCCGAGAACATGGTTCAAAAGGACAACGGTTATAAAAATCCGTGTGATAAACACTCAAACATGCCTATTCTCCGAGAACGGTGAGTGTTTGTAAGTCCGCAAGTGGTGAGGTTAAGTTTTAACTTTTAATGACTCTTGGATACCTCGAGGAGGTCAAGTATAGCAGAATACTTGGTTGTAATAGTCACCTATGCAAGTGTGAAGTGGGGCGCTTCAAGTGGTACACTTGTGAATCCAAAGGGTGTTCCAAGGCCATAATGGACACAAACGTAAGAACGGATGGAAATTGAGATGATATTGTGTCAATATTATTGTCTCAAGATACACCATGGAGGACTAGTTCAAGGTGAAATAACCATTATGCGCCGGTATGCTCGATAATTTCGACTATGGAAGGTTCAAGGTCACAAGCTACCTTTCCAAATGCAATATCGTCTCTTGAGGACTGAACTTTGCGTTTTGCATTTATATGGCATTTCCACTCATGTGGGGGATTGTTGGAAGTTAATGGGTTGTGAGTGGAATTGCTAGTAATGAGGTTCATGGCCTTTGGCCTTTCATTTCCAACTCTTGATGTTAAGAGTTAATGGAATATTGATGTTTGTCATCAATTGTGACCTTAGAACATCCCTCTTGGAGTGCTATATATAGTGCATCATTCTAGAGTTAGAAGCATAAGCAAAAACATTATATTCTCTCTAGCAAAAGCAAAGCATTCTACTTGCATTCTTAGCTCATAGTTCTTAGTTTTCGAGTTCAGTTCTCGTTTCCGTCCAGTTCGCCGGGGCTCGACTTGTTTGTGGTGCTACTACGATCGAGACGAAAGTCGTTACCTTTGGGGACGAGCCGCCAATCGTGAGCACTACCGGGCGTTTCTCGTCTTGCGGGCAGAAGTTCAACTTCGGGCGACTTATTGATAAGTTCTTGTTTTCTTCGACATCTCATTTGTAATAGTTATTTTTAATCATTTCATTGTAATTTTGCACGATATTGTAACCAATATTCAACTACATATATAGCTAAATATTTTGCCTCCCTAGTGTTTATATTACAATGAGTGCATTGAAAATTGTTGAGTTTAATTTATGCCCATGTTGCATCTATATCTTGCTTTTAATTATTGCTTTATTTGTGCACTAACAATATATATAGTGATGTCGTTTATCAATACTTGGTTAATGGGTTTAATGTCACAAGAAATACAAAATTAAGTTGAAACTGCTACTTAAATAATTCAAAACGTACAAAATCAGGTGATACAAATAAACTTATATGCTAGCAAAGCTTATGTGACAGCTTGATAAAGTGGGATTGATGAATTTAGTTTTTTTGAAAATTTATAAGCGGTTATAACTTATTTTTAGATTTTACAGAAGCTTATATCATCAACAGTTTTCAAGTTTATAAGTTCAATCAAACACACTCAAACTCTATGATCGCATAATTGAACTTGCGATTATTAACATTATATACGAAAATACCGAAGATTTTTTGCCATGTCTTATACCGTAACGAAATCTCGGCATCATATAGAGGGATTGATTTCGGCGTGGTTAGGGAATTGGAGAGAAAGAGACATGTGAGAAGATCACAGCGGGTTGGAAGATTGAATGTTTATACATTATAATGATATAATTATGCCATATACATCTTAATTATTAATAGATTGTACTATCATAATGTTACTCGTCCATCATAAATTAATAAATTAAACTAATAATCTCACGCTTCTACTATAATTCATATATTTTGCAAATAATTTAATACTTATAATCAAACATAATATTGATAGATTATATATGATCACAAAAAATATTAAAAAATAGTCTAATTTGCCTAAAAGGAGTAGCACGATAGCATTGACCAATTAAAAACCACATGAATCTACCCTATTGACATCCATATATGCAAAATCAGAAATAGAATTTAAATTGAACTACGAAAGATTGGAGAAAACCTCACATGTAAACTTTTAATCCTATAAAATGTATGGGTTTAAATTGAACTACGAAAGATTGGAGAAATATATGTGATGCTATTTCTCCATCTTGTAATCGTAATTAATTCATTGGTCATGATGTATATATGATTTTTCAAACAGAATTAGTTGATGTCTTAACATTATTTTTGGCTTTTTTTTAGTAAAATGTACAAAAGAAAATTTTAAATATTATCTCGGAGGGCCGACAAACTTACAAAAATAATTTGGCCACGTTATGTAAATTATTTATTAATGATCTTATAAAAAATGGTACTCTCTTATTTTTAAAACAGAAAATAAAAGATAATGGTCATCGTCTATTATTCTTGCAGCTCCAAATTCAACTTCATTACTGATTCTATGAAATATATTTTTCTTCAGCTATTAGAAAATTGATAACATTATATTACAATATAACTAGGTAATTTGAAATTTGATTAAAAAAATTATAATATCACCATTTAAAGAAAAGTTGACGAGGGAAAGAAAAATTAAATATAAAAGTGTCCAAATAGACTTCCAAGTAGTTACAAAGTGATAACATTTGTTATCTTCAAACTTTAAAATATCAAATCATCGAATACTCAAACATGATTTCCAATTTGCCTTAAAGGAGTAGCCCGATAGCATTGACCAAAAATCGAATGAATCTACCCTATTGACATCCATATATGCAAAATTAGAAATAGAATTTGAATTGAACTACGAAAGATTGGAGAAAATCTCACATCTAAACTTTTAATCCTATAAATATATGGGTTTAAATTGAACTACGAAAGATTGGAGAAATATATATGATGCTATTTCTCCATCTTGTAATCGTAATTCATTGGTCATGATGTATATATGATTTTTCAAATATAATCGGAATATTGTGTGTAGTAAATGAAATATATCACTTAATGAAAAACAATATAATTAAATGTGACTCATCTACTTCTAACCAAAATTTTGAATGATCGTTACTCTTATAATAATTAGAATATGAGAATGAGTACTAGAAAGATAATTGAATGGAGTCAGACTTTCCAATGTGTTTGATTGTGCATGATTGAAAGTTTTCTAAAGGAAATTATGACTAAATTATTGGAAGTGACAGGGGGCAATCACAAATTGATTAGTCTCTCGTTCATTAGTTTGATTGGTGAATTCAGATTGCGACTTTTTGTTCAAAATCATCTCTTTTTTTTTATAATTCTACAAACTCTTAATCAATCTAGCTAATTCGTAGGGACAAAATCCCTTCTCTTTCTTGGTTTATTGGGGTCAATCAAAGAGTTTAAACTAGATCGATATCCCTAATTATATAATTTTAATAATTTTGAGTTTATTGTATACAATCTAAATGATTTTATCAAATCAGAAATCGAATAACTGGCGTGTAATTTATTTACGATCTTAACTCTGACCTGACAGATCAAACAGTGAATACTACCTTTTATAGAATCTGCCTAATAACGTGTAGTGAGATTCTCAAAATTTGGAAATATTCAACTGTTGAATTGCAGACATAATCGTCATGCCATAACATAATAGTCGGTTATAGATTTCATTTTATGGTGCATATAGAGTTGTCAGTTGGATTGGACCGGCCCAGTTAGAAGCGAGTCCACAAGTGGGTGTTTGGCTAAGTTTACTTTAGAGAGTTTATAAGATGTAATGTCTCAAAAGCTAAGTTGTCAAAGTGTTTAGATAATTAAACTAATAAATTTGAGAAAGAATCATGAGTTAGAGATAGAAAATCATAATTAGAGAGAAAATTGACGAGATGTAGAGTTGATAGTATATATGTAATAAATAATGAGTCATAGTAAAGTTGTTTTGGTAAATTAATTATTACTTATAAGCTTATAAAAAATAAGTTGGGATTGAATAACTTATTTTTAGAGGAACTTATAAGTTGTTAAAGCTTATTTTCACAGCTCATATGTTGTTTAGGATTTTACTTTATCAAACATTTTATAACTCCTAAATAATTTATAAACTGTTTTGAAGAACTTATAAACTCAGTCAAACACCCTCTAAATCCCATGATTGAGCCAAGTTAGATTCATTCTTAAGTTTACATATTACATGCTTTTATTATAAAACATAAAACTTGATTAACATAAAATACATAATATAAATTACAAACAATAAATAAATATAATTGTTTAGCTTAGCTTGAGGTGGATCTAGACCTGGCCTGAAACGGCTTTCATTGCTTGGCTTAGGCTCGCCTACTTGCTCTATTGACTAGGTCTGGGTAAGTATGGGTCCGACCCAATTAACACCTCTAGGGGTATGAGACTCTCATCTAGAGATGGCAATGGATCCCGGACTCGGTCCAGATCCGTGGATCCAGATTCATTTTTTAGGATCTGGATCCCAATAAAATTTGGACCCTATGGATCTGGATCATATCCCCATATTTCGGATCTTGATCTGAGATCTAGTTTTTGAGATCCGAATCCAATCCAGATCCGGTTGCAAATCCGTTAGTTTATATATATATATATGAGGGTTAACGTGAGAACGTGGAAATAAAAAATGATGAATTCATTATGAAAGTTGATGAATCCATTGGGAAGTTACTGAATCCAAAAAAATAGAATTTTCGTCCATCATGGGATTCGAACCCGGGTGAAAAATTCCGAATTTTCGAATTCAGTAACTTTCTCAACGGATTCATCAAATTTCATAGTAAATTCATTTGGTTCTTAGTTTTTAGGATAAAAGTAGTTCTCGTTTGAAACTATATATATATAGTGGAGGGTTAACGTGAGAACAATTTTTATTGTGAGAACATGATAAATGAATATGCTATGAAAGTTAATGAATACGCTGCGAAAGTTAATGAATAAAAAAAAATAGAATTTTCGCCTCTCATGGGATTCGAACCCTGGTGAAAATTCCGAATTTTTGGATTCATTAACTTTCGCAGCGTATTCATTAACTTTCATAGCATATTCATTTTGTTCGTAAAGAATTTTCGTAGTTCTTAGTTCTCACGTTAAAATTGGTTCTTATTTGAACCTCACTATATATATATATATATATATATATATATATATATATATATATATATATTATTTTATTATAATTAAATACCTAACTCAAATTTAAAACTCTTTAATTTCTTTTTTCAAATTCTTCCAAAACAAATCTGCTCCCAATTTCATTTCAAATTCTCCCAATTATATATCAGTCGGCATTCACGATGGGTCGCTCCACTTACATTACCGACAATCGAGTTGTTTGTTGTTTCCTACCTTATAGTAAATTTGTAACTAACGTCTTCCAATGTAGTGATAATTGTAGAAATTCTAAATAATTGTTATAGTATTATTTTGTATCTAGATTATTATGGTGTTAATATGAATTATAGTTGATTTAGAATTTATTTTAGAAGAGAAAACATATAGATCCGGGTCTAGACCCTGGACCCTACGGATATTATGGATCTGGATCTAATTTTTTTGGACCCAATGGATCTGGACCGGATCCGGATCCAAGCAAAAAAAATCGAATCTGGACCTAATCAGATCCGGTCCAAATCCGACCCATTGCCATTACTACAGTCTCATCACACCGATTCCTAAGAAAACGAAAGATTAAAAGGAAAGAGAAAAGATATTACCTATCTATATCCAGAAAGTAATAGTTCTTTTATTTAAAAGTACTAATCTTTTTATTCAAAAAGCATTTTTTTAAAAATTTATGATAAATTTCTAAGCTATTCAAAATTGAATTTGAGGCAAATTGGTTATGATACTTTTCTTAATAATAATATGTTTCAGAATCCTTTATGAGTCAAATTTGATTATGAATTTAAGTATGAATGTCATTTTATGAAGTCGAGACTACCAGTAATGTTTGCGGTAATTATTACTGTGGCATACTATCTTGAACATATAAAAGATTTGACCATTAATTAATTGTTTACTGAACTTAGAATCATGTATTTGTTATTTTATTTTTCTATATACCCTATATCATCTGGTAGTGTAATCTAATACGTTACATCTACTAATGTCATATGTATATGACTTTATTCCAACATAATCCTTGAGGATTTTACAGCAAGATAATCAAATCCTTACAGTTACATCTAGATAGTAATAAGGGCAATCAAGATTATCGATGTCATAAATGTGATTTCATCACGACATAAATTTTGGGCTAAGTAAAGATAATGACAAAAGGTGATTATGAATATTGAATTGAAAGTATCGGGAAAGAAGGCAACATATTGGTCAACAAGAAATACACGAAATCTTGATGTTACCTAATTCATTCTCAAAATCTTGATGTTACCTAATTCATTCTCAAAATCTGTCTTATAAAAACGTATTCTAGCTTAATACACAACAAATTAACCAACAATCAAACACGGGAGTAGTGTGAGATTTCAAGAAGCGTAAAATGAAGAAAGCCGGGTTCCTCTTTCTCCTCCTAGTCTCCTTATTCGCTTTGTTATCCGGTAACAACATTGATATCTTAACTATGTTGGTATTCATCTATATACGGCCATGTTTACTTTGATAGATTAATATTATACGTAGAAGAATCTTGTGTCGGACGATTTGACAAAACAAGATCGATGAGATGGCTTGACATAATATAATTTATCAGGAACAATTGAAGATGTGCTTGATTAGAAATAAAATTTGTTAAGGGTAGATGAATAATTTGGAGAAATTGATATTAAGGAAATAAAAGGTTGCTTATATTGCAGGTCCATTAATGAAGGCAGGAGTTGAAGCACAGCTGCCGCGTTGCAAAGAGAGCCCAGATTGCTTTCCTTTGTGTGCGCACTGTGGCTTCTGTGGATGCTTTGGAGGAATTTGCGTTCGCGGCTGTCCGGCACCACCGGCCTTTCTCAAAACTATTCATTAATTTTTCAATTATCTATTAAGTGATCAATAAAATTAACCTTAACCATGCTCTTGGCTGTGTCTGCCTTTATTTATTCGTTTATTTATTTTAATTAATTGTTAAATTTATATTGGGGATCAAAAATTAATAAATTGTACTTGAAACTTAACTACTCCTTAGATGAGATTAATTATAAATCATGACTAGTTCCTAATAAATATTTAATAATTAATTGTTGTATCATGTGGGACGGCCGCAGGCAAGTATTTGTGTTATCTCATCTTGTATGTGTTGGTTTGCATGTTATTATTGTTGCTATTATTCTTGTTATTTCTACAAATAGTTATTCACCTTTAGTCTATGTTAGTATATTTTTATGTTTTATATATTTATTTTAATTTTAATATGTCAAAAATTATTATTGATGTTATTAATTTTACAATAACATAATAATTAATTTTCCACCCGAGGCCTTTAGCTCGGTCGAGGCGAGTTTTAGACCCTTGGTCTGTTGGTAACTTCGGTCCGACCATTTGCTTGAGGATGGGCCACGAGGTGAACTTTGTTGGATCAAGCTCTTGACACCAATCTTTGAATGTCTTATCCGTGAATTGTGTTCCGTTATCCGAAAGGAGGATATGGGGATCTTAGAGCGACACTATGTTCTTCCATACGAGTTGAGGCGTTCTTGCTTGTGATTTTCGCGAGGCTCGAAACACCCACTTCGTGAAGTAGTCGATCGCAACAATTAAAAATGGAGTTGTCACGGTGCTTTATAAAGGGGCCCACATGTCGATCCCCATTGCATAAGCGGCGAAGGCTCATGCGGAGGTGAGGTCGGTGCAGGGGTAGCCTTGTACATTCCATGGATTTGACACTTGGACACTTTTTACGAGGTCCATTGAGTCTTGGAACATTGTTGTGATAGTATCCCATCGCATGACTTTCTTTGACAAAAGTTCGATTTGTGCTTTTATTCATTTATTTACTCTACGACTATTTTGAATGTGAACGAAGTGAGTAAGCGATCTCTTGGTCGTCCGGGCTGGGGTAAGATATCTGCTCCGCTACCTTTTTCGGCCCGTCAGCGTAGAGTTGCCAGCCTCCCTCGGTGTTTCAACCATGGGTTCGGCTTGCATCGTCGTCACGGACTCGGTGGGCGGTTTTCGGCGGTTAGCCTCGGCAAGAAATCCGCTAGGGCTTGACCTTTGATGGCTGGCGGGGACGAAGGATATATCGTGCTCGCCCGATTCGATTGCCCATTTCGCGATTCTCCCGATGCTTGGGCTTCGTCAATACTTGCCAAGTGGGTAGTCGATGAGGACTTGTATGCGATGTGCATGGAAATGCGGACGTAGTCTCCTCGCGGCATTTACCATGCTAAGGCAAGCTTCTCGGTGATACCTCGTTTAAGACCTTTTAGTGCTCGGTGATGAAATACACCGTTCTTCTCGTGCAGGGATCGCACTTATGGATTCGTCCGGCGGCGAGTAGAGAAAAAGGACCTCTCCCTCTTTCGGGACGGATAGAGTGGGAGCTCGTGAGGTAGCTCTTGAGGTCTTGACGGACTGCCTGCACCTCGTCCATGATTGGGGCTTTTGAGTATCTTGAAGAAGGGTATCCATGACTTTTGAAAGAAAGCGGCTTAGTGCATACTGTCGACTTGTATGGATGGTCTTGGCATCTTCATTTCCAAAATGGTTTGGACCTTGGGCGGGTTTGCTTTTAGCCGCTTCTTGAAACCCAACACCCCAAGAACTTTCCGACCGGACCGCAAGCGTGTATTTACGGGATTGACTTTAGGTTGATTTTCCGAAGAAGCGAGGGACGATCCGAGGTCGGCCACATGCGGCTTCTTCCTGCTTTTGACGACGATGTCGTCTCGTATCTCCACATTCCGACCTATGTAGGGTGAAATATTTTGTCCACCATCCTTTGATAGGTAGCCCTTGGCATCTTTTTATATCACGAAGACCCGAAGTCGGTAATGAAGGTCGAGTGAGCACCTTAACTTCTGCAACCTAAATTTGAGTCTAACAACTGAAACCGTGCATTAACGACAAGAATAAGAAAGAGAAGAAGAGTGTAATTTAAAGCAAACAATTAAGGCACACTACAAAAAAATGTTATTTGCAACAGAAAATTGTGTCGTAAAACTGTTCAAATTCGTCGTTAAATAGTGCTAACAATGGATTTACGACGAAAAATATCTTATACAAGAATTGTGATCGCCAAGCTATTCTAGAGATGGAAAGCAACACGTCGCTGATGTTAACGACGGAACTGAGACTGAAAATTCTGTCGTAAAAAGACAATCGTGTATCGTCGTCTTCAAGACATAATCACGTAACAACGACGGAACAATGATGTATTTTTTCAACCACATATCTGTCGCTATTTGTTCTATGCCAATTTTGTCTCTATTTTGTTACTATTTTTTCTTTAAAAAATACATTTAAGACTGAAATTATAAAACATGTTCAAATCACAAATCCATTTTAACAAGATACAACCACAAATCAAACAACATACGTAAAATCAAATTTCATAACATGTTCAAAAAAATACTTATAATATATATGTATATATATATATATATATAGAGTTTGGTTCAAATAAGAACCATTCTTATCCTAAAAACTAAGAACCAAATGAATTAGTTATGAAAGTTGATGAATCCGTTGAGAAAGTTAATGAATTCAAAATTTAGATTTTTCACCCGGTTCGAATCCCATGAGAGGCGAAAATTCTATTTTTGGATTCATAATTTCCCATGGATTCATCAACTTTCACCGTGAATTCATCATTTTGGTTCTCACGCTCACAATAAAATGGTTCTCACGTTAACCTCCCTATATATATATATATATATATATATATATATCCGTAATCAAAACACAAATGCAATCATAACATAATTCATAATCATAATATATCTAACAACTCAACTTCTAACATATCCAAAAGTCACTGATGTTACGAGTCAATGATAATCAACTAGAAGAAGAAGTATCGCTAGTGGAAGCCGTCATGAATCGCTTGAAAACCTCTTAGTGAGCTCTTAACTGAGCCTGAAACTGCTCAAATGTCTGCTTATGTACTTCTTTTCTCTTGCTCATCTTAGCTTCCATTCTCTCCTCATATTTCCGTTGTTGGTGTCTCTTCAACTGTAGCATCTCCTCCACATCTACCAACTTCTTGTGATACTCATGTATCACTATTGAATCGATTCGTGACGTCGCTGCAGAACTGACACTCGATCCACTGGATAAAAAAATTGACTAGAAAATATGTTTCGTGATTATTTTGTATTTTTGTTATTCAATATAGCTACTTTTCTGTATTAATACTAAACTATATTATTTGTCCTTTTCGTGCTCATTTACAAATAGAATGTTATCTACCACAAATATTTTGAGAATCATTAGCGGGTGTAAGAGCGTCGTTATTGGTCGGGACAATTAAAAGACAAAGCCCATTGACCCTATTTAGGTTTTAGTCATGTAAAGCACTAAGATGGCTACGAGTATTGTATATCACAAAACTCGATAATGTAATTTGCAAATTGGAATCTGAGTTATCGAGTGTCTTAGTTCAACCTCAAACGTGTTCAACGATGGGAAAATTTGTGAGCAAACCGTTAACAGTAATCATGAAAATCACGGTACCTCTATATATTAGGAAATGATAAATTGAGTTATTATGTTCACGTCAGTTTGGACTGTTAGGCAATTACAAGACCTTTTAGTATAAATAGGAAAAGTCCACATTGTAAAATCTATCTCAATTGTGTATCTAAGAATATTATTATTGCTTTTCATTCTTTACATTCTACACCAACATACGAGTACCTTGTTGCATATTGATCTTCACTATTTCTATGTTTAAAATAAAATAGATGAGTCCAACTCGTCTCAGAAAATTACTAGAGTCCTTGATTCATCGGTGGATATTATATGTGCCTCCGCATTTATGCTACAACAACAAAAGATTAATTTAAACAGGAACATGAACTTGTTAATATTATTAGATGCATCAAATCGCCAAAGAAAGATAAGTCTTGTTTAAGGAAATAAAAACTCTCCAAGTAGAAGGTTTGATAAATCAAACTGAAAGGCCAAACAAGGTTCTTTATCCATATCTTGGCAGAAGCATCTTCTTACCTGCATAACTATAGACTCCATCTCCCACCACAATCACACAGAAATTTGCATCATTAAAAGGGGAAGCAAAAATAGCTCAGCACCAACAGAATGTCTTCGATGGTTGTAGCAGGACTGTCACAACTTTATCAACTATGCTGCACTACCTAGAAATTTCATAACTCACATCCTTCTGCAACGTTGAAAATAAAAACAGAGGCAAGTTACAAATATTGCTTCACAATTGCTTTTGAATGGTCGTCAGTTCATTATGTTAGAATATAAGTCTGTCTCATATGGTGTTATGAATAGCTGGATTTCCGGAAGTTAGTGTTGGCCGGCAATGGCTGAAGACGCTGAGAAGCAGGCTGATGATGGCTGGACAGCCAGAGTTCTGAAGAAGAAGAAGACAGGGCACGTCTTCTGGGATTCCATGCATTGTAGGCTGAGTTACGCAGGTATCATTTTCATGAATTGGATTCAAAGCCATGGACTCTGGTCCACACGGAGCCCATGAATTGCTTGACAGAAGAGAGAGAGCACGATACTCGGGTGCTGCATCTAAGTGGGAAGAATACTGGGATCCCTTGGAACCTACATATTGCAAAAACAAACATACTAACCATCCGCTGTCAATAAATCACTTTCACTTCAAACTAAAACAAGTTGTTCCTGATCAATAAGATAACAGTTTGCTCCAAAACTACTGTGGTTGCCTCTCTTTGTAACAAACAAAACAATTCTCAACAAGAACGTTTTTAGTGCTACTGCTACTGGGCATTACAACATAATAGATTAAAAGGAGAAATCAAGAAAACTTTCATACCATATAGAAATTATATCTACAGCCCACAAGTAGGAAAACAGACCTGGATTAGAAACATCAGCCATAGAGCTCTTTGATGCCAGAAATCCTTTGGCTGCTTTGCTTTGCATATTGCTGAAATGTGGAAGTTTAGCTCCTGGCATATGCATTTGCTCACTGCTAACTTCGTGTCCGCTAGACTTCAAAGGATGATAGCCTTTTGTGAGGGTGAACTTTGAGTTGCACGTGCTATCCCATGTAGTCTCAGCCATATTTCTAGAGTGAATTTTGGAGCATTGTTTAACAGAAAACTCATTTGCTGCCTTCCTCCTGTGCATGATAAAGGAAATTAGGCTAATTACTATCATACTCGGACTAAATCTTCAGTATACACACACAGGAAAGCCAACATTTCTGAACTCCCTGCTATGAATTTGTCCCCTCCCCTTTCCAATTTAGGGTGTTATATTCTTATTCCTAGAGGCAGACCAAGCATTTAATAATGATAAGTTTTCATCGAATTTATATACATACCAAGTCTGTTAACACAAATGAGCCGGATATGATCAATTTGTTTAGTAACATAATTTTTACAAAATGCCATATCATTGTGCATGTATTCTTATTCAAGAATAGAATATTTAACATGTAGATTAATCAGTGTACAAGCCAGTCTGCTTCACCATTTAAGAGTTGGAAGTGCACATCTTGTGTTTATGATATTCCAAACTGAAAATGGGCATCCACCAATAAAAACTGTAAAGGACTCAAACTGATAAATATACCATAGAATGGTGATGAGAGCCTTGTATTATACTGGATGGCTTCCTGCTGTGGCTTCCTGCGTCGTGCATTATGATCAGAAAGCCTTCTTCTACAACTGCGCTTCTTTTCGTCAAATTCAGACAGGTTATGGAACCTTCAAACAGAGAGTAGAATTAAAACTAGGAAACTTTATAAGAAGACAAAATTCATATAAAAAGTTGTGATACAATTTTTCTTCTGTATCTACCTGCTACACTGCTGGCAAAACCGGCGTTCAAGGCCACCAACAACAACCTCTGGGGATTTGGAATGGCTATCACAAACTCTATGCTTCCGGTGATATTCTTTAGCTGTTGAAAGGTCAATATTGCAGCCCTCAACTACACAGCGAGGCATAGGGAGATTTTGGCAGGGCGATTTAGTTTTCTTCAATGAAGCGGTGGATGGATTAGGCACGATAGAAAATGCACTCTTAACAAAGCCTCCAGCACCATTATTCTCAAAGTATGTTCTCTTTCCAAGCTTCAGGCCAATCAGTGGTTCTACAGAGCCAATGGAAGCTGGAGGTACAGAAGTTCCAGAAACCTTAGTTCCTTCGGATTCTGTAATCTTAAAATTTCCAGGCAAATCTTCATATGTCATGAGCCTGAAGTCTGGGGCTTGCCCATCCTTTGTGGAAGAGACGGAAGCTGATATTGAGCTCTTTGCAGAAGAAACATGGCCGCCATCAGAACCAGAGGCTCCACTGTTTCCACCCCCGCTGAGAGATTGAAGGATCCAGCATCAATTTCCCCATCATCAATAATAGTCCAATCCACTAGTTGCAGCTTCTTAGGATTTTCCGCTGTTTTTGAACTGAACGCATCACAGCTTTCCCAATCCCACTTAGTATTCCAATCCATCTCCAAATAATGGCTCATTAGGTGGAGTTTCTCAATTAACCTAGCATAGATAGTGCATCATAAACTAGGCCACTGGAACTGCAAGATATCAAATCAAACTACTCAGAATCGAGGAAGAAACTCTACATAACAAGCAAAATAATAGGCCAAACTCCTTCAAAAGGATCAAACAACAACAAAGAGGTTATCCATAACCAAAATTTTATCACAATTACATGAAGACGTCACAAAGTAATCACCCCATGGAGAAGCTATAACTCCCTGTTTCAAGGATAAGGAAATCACAAATGAAAATCAATACACATCGTGACAACAAGAATCAGATCCAACATTCAACATCACCAATAGCAAATGTACTCAACCCCAAATCCACAATCAGAAGGAAAACCACAAGCAAAATCACAGAAATCAATTAAATATACTGATATGATAAAGAAATTCTATAACAAACCCATTCTTGAACCCCAAAAGCCTCAAAGTACACCTCAAGAGACATTTTGGAAGCATAGTATCTAAGATTCTTTGCAAAATATCATCTTTGTTCCGAATTTCCTACCACGAAACCAAAGCAGATTAGACTGCTCTCCAACAACAGATGAATGGAACTTGCTAGCGAAAAGAAGAAAGTGGTAGGAAATACACTTTCTCTCTTTAGCCCCTTTTCAGCAATCAGATGAGTGAAAAATAGATATTCACTGTTTACTGCCTGCAATCACCATCCTTTTCATAGCAATAAAGACTCCCTTTTCCCTTTCCCTTTTCGCTTCTCTTTTATCCTTAACCTGGTGTCCGGTTCACCTGCTCATTTTCTTCAAACAAATGGAAATCTGACCTATGCTATGTTGCTTTTGGCCTCTTCCCCACCAAACTAAACTCCAAATACGAAAAGAAACAAGTACAAAATAAAGTTGCTCTAATCCAAATAGTAGACAGGAAAGTTTGGCACAAACAAGAGAAATAATGAAAAATTAATCAGCCCTTCCAAATTTTAAGCTAATAAAAAAAGAGCACATACTAAAAACCTATATTTACCTGCTACAGATTTTTATACTCCTTAGTTAAATCAGAGTTTAAAAGACTAGAGAAAATAAGGGTAGTTGATGGGTCGTTATGGTCCCCCACGCCCATTCAGACCCTTTTCAAGAAATAACAGCCAAAAACTAGAAGCAGAGAACTTCTACCCCTCCCAGGGCAAAAAAAAACTCAGAAAACCCAAAACGACGTCGCTTTGCCCATTTCAATGACGTGGAAACACCTCAGAACACCACGGCCCCCAAAATTATTACTCCAAAATAGGGGAAAAAGTAAAATAGACATCAAGGAAGAGAGGGAGAGAGAGAGGCATCTTTCCTCCCCCAATTTCCAGAGCTTAAGACAGCTTCCAACTTACCGAACTTCTTTACACATATTAGGAAAGTCTTCGGCTAATAATTCCCCCACTGCAGAGGAATTCCCAATTTGTTTCTCCAAAAAACAGAAAGCAAAAAAAAAAAAAAGTGGAGCAGTTATCATTTCCTCATATCTCACTGAAAGGCTCCATCAATTACTCCTTCACTCCCCAACGGAGAATCATTACAGCTTTGCCGCAAAGCAATCATTACCGCAGCAGATGAGTTAGTTAATCAGGGCCGCGCATAATTAAAGAACACAACGACAGAAACAAGGACAAGAAAGCAACACAATTTTCTCGATAAGGAAATGAGAGAGAACTGCAGCTTACCAAGTTTAGAGAGAGAGAGAGGAGAGAGTTTGGGAAGGAGGAAAGGGGTTGGAATTTATCTTACCAAAAGGAGAAAGCGAGGCTGTGAGACTGTGAGGCGAAAAAAAATTACTTGAGGAGTTATAAAAGTATAGTTTGGGAAGGGGGGGGGCGGGGGCAAACTGGCAATAACAATGGTGTGAGCTATTTTATACAGAGGGCGTGGGTCCCATGCTGTGATCTCTGAACGATTACCGGTGGGAGCGAGGTAGATCGGACGGTTGGGGAGACTCCAGCTTACTTGAATTTACCCTACTGCAAATGGAACCACAATTGCCTTTGACCACCAGAAATTCTCCTCAATAAATATTTCATGTTTTATCATGAGTGGAATAAAGATCCTATAATAATATAATATTAAATTAATTTATGATGGATCATATATGATAAAAAGTATAAATAAATAGATTATTGAGAGTACAAAAAAAGAAATAGTGATGAATCATAAATGATAAAATATGTAAATAAATGATATATTGAGAATAATAAGTTGGAAAGATAATTACCATAAATAGATTACAAGAAAATTAGAGGACATCCCAAAACAAATCAGGAAGGAAATTCTGGAGGGAGTATTGTTTCATCTAAAAGTATACTCTTAATTGACTCACAATCGAATGAGGTGTTATAATAGGGAAAGCTAACCCTAGTCGTCTCTCAATGAAAACTTAATGTATGCTACTAAGTTGCCACACAAAAAAAAAAAAAATTAAAATCCTAAACACTCTAGTCTCAAAAGGGTTGATAGATTACCTAGGCAAGGAATTATTAACGAAAGAAAACGAATTATCTGGCGAAATTGATAAAGCAGATAAATTATCTAGGCAAGAATTAAACCCTAAATCAAAGAACATGGAATTAAAATTATAAACCCTAGGCATGAATCTAAATAATTAAACGAAGACAAGATTACTCGGACAAATATCAAAATTAATCATAATCCAACGAAGAAATCAATAATAATCAAATACGAAACGATTAACTAATAAAGCAATAGAAGAAACTTACGAACAATCGAACGATGGAATAGATAATGCAAACTTCGCACAATATCCGTATAATATTCTTGAATCGATCAAAGAAAGGGGAAAAGCAGCATGGAAATAAAATAATCGATGAAATCTCTCGCTTCTCCCAAAACACAAAAGACGGCAAAAGAAAAATAATAAAAAGTAGGGTTTTCGTTGAAAACGATATATCGGCCCAAATTAACGCCAGCCGGACGCGATCCGGCCACGGACGCGCGCGCCGCCAACAGCGACCTCCCAATACGGACTCATGCAGCCACGGACGCTGGAGCTCGGATCGGCTAGCCACGGACGCAATGAGGCGCCGGACTCGTCGAGCTTCGGATGAAAAATTTAATAGCACGTCACGGACGCAGGACTCTCGGGCAATCTTGCGAATGCAACCCAATACGGACGGAGCCGAGGCACCGGACGCTGATGCTCTCGAGCGTGCCAGCCGGACGCAACGAAGCCGGACGCTGTCTTTCCTTCAAGCGGGCGACGCTGCACAAGACCCAACAAGCCGCCCAGTCCGGCGCTTGGCTGCGCTTTGGGCAACAAAAGCTCAACGCAATCCTACCCTACACAAAACACAAACGAACATGATTCCAATAAAAAGATATTCAAATATAACCAGAATGGAATCAAAACGACGACAACAAAACAAAGAAAAACAAAACAAAAACATGCGAAACAACACCCCCACACTTAACTCTTTGCTTGTCCTCGAGCAAATCTTAGTTTCTTGAAAGGAATGGTACACATAGAATCAATACTCAAATAGAATCAATCACATATTCACATCCCTTCAATGCATCTCAATAATATAGTTCTCAATACAATGATCTTCATTTATCAATCCAAACATGTGACTTATCATAGAATAGTTGTGCTTCGACTCAACATGATTTCAGAAATCCATATACAACATATATGGTTCCCTTTCATGTAAGATATCTCAAATAACAACAACAAATAAGAACATGTGGAACTTAAAACCGATTATAGGACAATAATCGTTAGGTGGAACCTTCAAGTTGTACACTCGAGTATCCTAACGAGATATCTATACCCATAGCAAAGAGTCTCCATTCGAGAGACAACACAAGCAAGAGGGGTAGAGCCCCTTATTCGAATTTTAAGCCCACTTATTTCACAAGAACGACATATTTTCTTTTCTTTTCTTTTTCTTTTTTTTATTGTCCACTTTTTCTTGAAAGATCATACAAGAGACGGGTTCCATTTACGAAGCAAATGACATCCGATCACACACCTTGTCTAAACACAGCTTTCTAATTATGTCCCACAGTTCAAATTGACATCTAAGTTTCATTAAACTAAAAACCATATACCAAGATGCAAAGAAATTCAGATCAAAACGCAATTAATTCAACTTAAGGCATAATTCTTCATACACCATTGATTTCAAGAAGATAAAATCGTCTCTAATCCAACAAAAGTTAAGAAACGACAAAACACAACAAAGATGTAAAAACCCCCACAATTAAAAACAGTAAGGACCTCATTGCATATAAAATATTAGAGAAAAGCGAGGAGACTTCCACGAAGGCGATTTAACGAACAGCGAGGAAAGCAACAAAAGACAAGGCCTACAAAAAGAAACAGAGAGAAGCAAAACAACGAAGAAAAAAAAGGAAACGAACAAAATACAAACAAAAAGGAAAATACAAACGCTCCAATAGTGAAGAATCACTATTGGTCAAGGCGGTGGTGGAGGAGGCGCCATGAAAGGTAGTCCAGTGCTCCACCGGGCTTCGGTGGCGCCATGCGCCGATTCGCTCAATCATCTCGCCGGTTATATGTGTTCCGAGCTGGTTTTGCTCGTGCTATAATTGATTCTCGTCTGTCAAGACGTTGATTTTGCTGATCAAACCGAGAACTTATGTTCGACGGAACTCGCCCAGCCGCCTAATTCACTCCTAAACCGACCAAACTCCTCACGAAAAGAACTATACCTCGCCCGATGCGTATTGCCGGGAAGGGAACCGCGGTGATTAGGATCGCGTCGCCACAAGGGCTCAGATCCCTCCCCGTGATCGCTCGCCGGTCACGGTCTTCATCTCGATGGTACGGTGGTATCATAGATGATCATATCACCCGTAGGTGCATGTGATGGTCCCGCAC
The DNA here is from genome assembly GCA_036937905.1 of Salvia rosmarinus. Taxonomy (NCBI): domain Eukaryota; kingdom Viridiplantae; phylum Streptophyta; class Magnoliopsida; order Lamiales; family Lamiaceae; genus Salvia; species Salvia rosmarinus. Next base: position 48,711,417 of record CM072823.1, read on the forward strand.
CGCCGCTGGGCCGCCGCCTTGACTGCCGCGTCTTGTGCCAACATATATCGTTTCACGCACCTCCTCGATGCTTTGAGGTACCGAGTAGTCTCGTTGTAGGCAAAGGGAGCCGCAGCTCACTAAGATCAATCATCTTAGGTCGATATGATCTCGCCCGGAACCGGTCGTCCATCGTTATTTATGATCCTTAAGCTCACCGCTGCACCAGTAGGGATTCGCATGGGGTTGGCTTCATTTTTCTTGTTGGATCGTTGCAAGTGGTCCCAAATAAAGTATATCGGGAAATCTTCGCCTTCTTTACAAGACATGTTAGCAGGAAGACTTCAGAAGATTCACCTTATTTGCTGTTCATTTCCAAAACATTGAAAGCTATGAACTTGTGGACCATTGCCAAAGCTTCATCCTTGATAAACCCACTCGGCATTCGGACGGATGACCGCTATTAAACTCGATAGCTCTTTCCGTGCCTCTAACATTGAAAGAATTCGCACACCACGCACCGTAAGTCGGAAACCAAAACCCCTTCATTATACTGGCGTTATAACATACTCTTGCCCCAACAACATTTGACAAGACAAAGAATCGATTCATCATCAATACACATCGTGCAATAGAATTCAAGCAACAATGGGTTATAACCGTAAGTCCATCAATGCATATTGTAGCAAACCCAAATTTTTCAAATACTTTACCCTATCCTCAAGACCTAGACTTTGCATCAATTGCCACCGAATTGACACGGAGGTGTGATTTCTTGAAATGCAAAGCGACGATAGTGTGTACCTTCCACCGCATTATAAATTGGGAAGGTGGCGAGTACATAACGCTAATATCCTCCTGTTGTTCCTCCATCGAACATCATCGGCTTGAGGATGGCGAGAGGTGGATCCAGTGCATTTTAGTGCGAACCATATCAATTGTGCAAAGAGGCAATTTATGCGGATGAGTGTCTTTGGAAGAGCCGAGTCGCCGGACGACAAGCGTGTCCGGACGGAGGCGAGTGGGCTGAAAGTGAAAAAGCGCGCTGGCTTAGGCGCGCCGGGCGGACGGAGCGAGCGAGGCGCGGGCGTGCGTCGCCGGACGCGAATGAAGCTTCTATGGTGCGCGGCGCCGAGAAAACGCCGGACGAACAAGAATGTTCGCGGATGTGTGTTGTGCGGCGCGGACAGAGGCGAAGTCGCGGGGCGTGAGGGACGCTGGATGTGGGCGCGCGGCCGGACGGAAAGGTAACGCCGACGGAAAACGCAGCGAGGCGTGCGCGGCGCGCCGGACGGAGGTGTGTCGTCGGACGGATGGAAGGAGCGCGGCGCCGGTTGGAGATAAGGCGCGGACCGAGCTTATGGAGCCGAATGGAGTGAGGCCCGGAGGTGGGCGTGAGATGGCTGCGGCGGAAGAAAGCTGTTCATGAGAGAAAGGCGTGGCGTCGAAAAAAAGATAGAAACCCTAAACACATCAAACATATATATATATATATATATATATATATATTTTTATTTTTTATTTATTTATTTTTATTTTTATTTTTATTTTTTTAAAACGATAAAAAAAAGAATGGACCAGCCACGGTTTCATCACTGCGCTACCGGGTCGCCCATCGCCCAAACAAATGAAAACACCCGCGTCCGGCGCTTCGTCGCGTCCGGCGCTGGGTGTGACTCGTTGTCCCCAAATTTATCAACCCCGCGTCCGGCGCTTCGTCAGCGTCCGCCACGGGTGCCACTGTCCCCTCAATTTATCAACCCGCGCCGGTAACCCGTCGCGTCCGTGCTGGGTGCCACTCGCCGTCCTTCTTGATAATGCGTACCCGGCCGGTTTCGCGCGTCCGGCGCTGGGTACCTCCTCGACGGAATTTGCCGCTTTCACTTTTACATCCATTCCTCGCACCACAAACCATAAAACGAAATAAACACGCAAACAAAGAACAAAAAAAAAAGGAAAGCACGAACACAACGAAGGAAACGGGTTGCCTCCCACGAAGCGCTCGTTCTTGTCATTAGCTTGACAAACTTGATGATCAAGGATCGTGACGAAATAGATTCCACCGTAAAGGAGGTGGGACCCCTTCTACATGAGCTTTACTCGTTGACCATTGACCTCGAACGATTCGCTCGATCCTTCTTTCGAGCACAACCGAACCATACGGCTTCACTTGGATGATAAACGGGCCACTCAACGAGACTTCAATTTTCGGGAAAAAGCTTCATGGAATTAAACAATAAAACCTTCATACCGGGCTTCAAATCCTTGTGCACTATATGTTTGTCGTGGATGGCCTTCACTTTTTCTTTGTAAATTCGAGCATTGTCATATGCCTCATTACGTAATTCTTCAAGCTCCGAGAGTTGTAACATCCGCGTTGGAAGCATCTTGCATCTCCAAAGAAATGGTTTTATTGCCCACAAGGCCTTGTGCTCGATCTCCACCTAAGATGACACGCCTTCCCAAACACCATACGATAAGGACTCATTCCAAGAATGCTTTTGTATGCGGTGCGGTACGCCCATAGTGCATCGGGTAGTTTGGTGGACCAATCCTTCCGAGAAGGTTGTACCATCTTCTCTAAGATCCCCTTGATTTGCCGATTACTAGTCTCGGCTTGTCCCGATGTCTGTGGGTGGTAAGGCGTTGCCACCTTGTGGTTAATTCCACTCTTCTTCATCAACTTCTCGAACAACTTGTTGCAAAAATGCTTTCCTCCATCACTAATGATTGCTTTGGGAAAACCAAATCTGCACAGTATATTCTCCTGCACAAACTTCAAAACGATGTAAGAATCGCATGTCCTAGTGGGATAGCCTCGACCCACTGGACACGTAGTCAACGGCAAGCAGAATATATTCAAAACCGAAAGATTTAGGGAAGGGTCCCATGAAATCGATTCCCCACACATCGAAAATTTCTACCACAAGAATATTGTTGAGGGGCATCTCATTCCGAACACCTATAGATCCCGTGCGTTGGCATCGATCACAAGCACGGTAGAACGCTACGTCTTTGAACAATGATGGCCAGTAGAATCCCGATTGGAGGACCTTGAACGCAGTCTTTTGTCCGCCGAAATGCCCTCCATAATCACCATTGTGGCATCTTTCCAACACTTGAAATTGCTCTTCCTCGGGCACACATCGACGGATCACATCATCCTTCCCGAATTTGAGACTCAATGATATGGCTCATCCCGTAAATATTGCTGCACAAGGTTAGAAAACGCGCCTTTCCCGAAAGGTTAGACCAGTCTCATCTCCCACAAGCAAGATAATTCACAATGTCAACAAACCACGGGAAGATGAGACCAAAAGCATTTTCATAAGGAAAATCATTAGCAATCTCATGCAAAAGTTTAACACTGTGATTTAAGACGAGACAAATGATCACCACACAATTCTCACTACCTTTCATATCCTTAATCTCCAAATCGAATTCTTGAAGGAAAGAACCCAACGGATCAACCTAGGTCGGCTTGAGGTTTAGTTAACAAGTACCTTAAAGCGGCATGGTCACTATGAACAATCACTTTAGAACCTATGATATATGAACGAAATTTTCTAAAGCAAAACCACAACTAACATTTCTTTTTCGGTTGTCGTGTAATTCACTGCGCATGATTCAAGGTAGAACTAGCATAGTAAATTACACGGAGCATCTTATCAACACGTTGCCCTAAAATGTACCCCAACAGCATGATTGCTAGCATCACACATAATCTCAAAGTGTTCATTCCAACGGGCTACAACCACGGGGCACTAGTCAACTTCTTTCAACACGAGAAAGCATGCATACAATCATTATTAAACACAAATGGCACGCCTTGGGCAAGCAAACGACATAAGGGTTGAGAGATTTTCAAAATCCTTAATAAACCTACGGTAGAAGCAAGATGCCCTAAGAAACTCCTAATCCCTTAACGTCAACAAAGGGGCAACTTCCTATAACATCGATTTTGGCCCTATCCACCTCAATCCCATCATGTGAAACCAAGTGCCCGAGTACTATACCACTTTTAACCATGAAATGACTCTTCTCCCAACTTAAAGTCAAATGACTCTCGACACATCTATTAAGCACATGATCAATCTTAGCTAAACAGTCATCAAATGACGAGCCAAACACAGAAAAGTCATCCATAAATACCTCCATGTAGTCGCCGATCATTTCTGAGAAGATGGACATCATGCACCGTTGGAAGGTTCCAGGTGCATTGCAAAGACCAAACGACATACGGCGGTAAGCAAATGTCCCATGCGGGCTCGTGAACGCCGTCTTGGATTGATCTTCCGGAGCTATGGCAACCTGATAATATCCGGACATGTCAAGAAAACAATAAAAATCGTGTCCGGCTAACCTATCAAGCATTTGATCAATGAAGGGTAGAGGGAAATGATCCTTTTTGGTGGCGGCATTCAATTTCCGGTAGTCAATGCACATGCGCCATCCCGTGGTGGCTCGGACCGCACCAACTCCCTCGCTATTTTCGCATATGAATGCCCCTCTTCGCACTACATGCACGGGCTCACCCATTCACTATCGGCGACGGAAAGATGAGGCCGCCAAGGAGTTTGTAGATCTCCTTCTTCACTACTTCGTATATCACGTGGTTCAACCTCCTTGTCCGCCTCGTTGACGAGCTCCTTCTTCCAAGGTGATGCGATGCATACATGTGGCGGGGTTAATGCCACGGATATCAGCCAAACTCCACCCGAAGGCAAGCTTGTTCCTCTTCAAAACTCCAATCAACGCATCTTCCTCATACCGGGCCAAAGTCGAGGAGATGATCACTGGCTTGGCTCTCCCTTCCTCTAAGAACACATACTTCAAATGCGTTGGAAGCTCCTTGAGTTCAACAGATGGCTCGGGGAAGCTTGCCAGCTCACGTGCTACTTCTTGCTCGTCGGCCGATCCCATGAAGACCTCTTCAATTGTGTGTGCCTGCAAAAATACATTCTCGACCAAGGGCTCAATAGCATCGACAAAAGCACAATCATCAATATAATGAGCAGTAGGGGCATTAAGACTATTTCTCACGTAAAATGTAATGGGTCCCTAAAGCGATCATCTTAATAAGACCACTCTTAACATCTATCATGGTATTAGTGGTGGCTATAAACGGTCTCACCGAGGAGAACGATGTGAGACCTACCATCCTCCCGCACATCCCCAACTTCCAAGACCACAAAATCCATCAAAATTATCGACTTCCACATTAACCATAACATTTTCCACTACCCCTTGGGGTATCTCATGATCTATCACCAATCAAGGGTCATGCCTGTGGGTTTCAATTCCTTAAGACCTAATTCTTGAAAGATAGAATAAGGCATTAAATTAATTCCCGCCCAAATCAAGCATACCTAAGGCCTCTTTCTCATTCCCCATAGCAATCTTAATGATAAAGCTACCGGATCGCTAAGCTTGGGTGGAAGGAAGTTGCATGATTGAATTAGCCGTCTCGAGACGACCACATTGGCAATGTCTCCCGGCCTCTTCTTTGAGGTGAGCTCCTTAAAGAATTTCACATAGGCGGGACAGCCCGGATGACGTCAAGAAAGGCGGTTGACGTGTACTTGAGACAAGAACTTGTAGAAATCACCAACTTGGTCCCGCTGGCATTCGTCAACCGATGGGATAAGGACCGGGCTTGAACAAAGTCTTTGAAGTTTGTCCCGCGGAACATATGGATCGGCGGCTTTGTGCAACTCACTCATCTCTTCTTCTCGAACCTCTTCTTCAACATGAGGTTCCTCAACAACGGCAATGGAGTGCCGGGAGAAGGTGCAGGACCCGCATAGTCACCATGTTGTCGATAACCTTTCCACTGAGCACCGTCACGGCATGAGCTTGATGAGCTTGCCCGCAACTTGTTCTTTTCACTCCGCGCCTCATCTCATTAAGAGAAGTGGCAATCGACCCATAGTTTCCTCAAGACGCCTCATCGCCGCCTCCGCACTTTCATTCCTCGATTGTTCTTAGCGATGTAGGCACCGGAGGATCCTCGCAGAATCTGTTGAGATTGCGGGGACCGCGTGGAAACCGTTGTTGCGGCGGAGGTGGTAAAGGTGGTACCGCGGCGGGAGGCTTCTTCCGTAAGGATATTGTGGGTAAGACGGTTGTCGATATGGGCTGCCGCGATACGACATCGCTAACCATAAGCTTGCCGCTCATGGATACTGAGCCGTGTCTTCTTCCGCGGTGGGTCTTGTTGTGCGAGGAGGCGCCGAGTTTGTGAGTTTGAACCTCAACCCTGACCTTGGCTCTGGTTCTTCCACCTTGAGTTGTATTGCTTTGGTTTTGCTCATAGGTCGGCCTCGGCTCATAATGTTGTCGGGGCTGAAAACCTTGCATAGCATAAGTCTCTACTCCGCCTTCATAGACGGGCGCTCCCATATTAGGGCAAATATCCGTAGTATGTCCCATTTCCATGCAAATTCCACAAGGATGCATAGAGAATTCTGTGGAGTGCGCCGAACTCTGAGAAGGGCGAGCGAACTCTGGGGTGGTGAAGGGCTCACCGCTTCAACTTCATCTCGCTTCATTTCTCTCACGAGTCGTGCCATTTGCCTCGTCAACCGATCCAGTGCTCCAATGAGTCGACGTAAGATCGACGCGCACTCGATGCCTTCGAGGAATTGCTCGCCATGACGCCAAAGATTTCGTCAAGAGCCTCGGCTGTGATATGAGCTATGTTGCCCCCTGCTGCGTCGTCGGCCTTTTCCTGATCGGATTTCAGGATCCCATCGTAGAAGAATTGGCATAACAGAACCAACGGGAAGAAGTGATGTGGGCATTGCCTTTGAAGCTCCTTGAATCTTCTCTCGCCTTCATGGAACGGCTCATCTAGATCTTGCTTGAATGTCATAATTTTGATCAAGATCCTTCGTCTTCTGTTGCGGATAGAACCTCAACATGAACTGCTCCACCACAGAATTCCAATTTGTCAGAGAGTCGGCGGGAAAACTCATAAGCCAAGACTTGGCTTTATCCTTCAAAGAATAAGAGAAACAGCGCATCTTCAACTGTTCTTCGTTCAGGCCCATCAGAGGGAATGACTGCACCACTTGATTATATTCTCTGATAAAACTGTATGCCTTCATTTGTCATGCCATGAAAAGTAGGAATGAGGTTGAAGTGATTTGGCTTCAACTCATACCCACGTGCCGCGGGGCATAGCACGATCGGATTTGTAGTCTCCCCTATCTTAGGGCGAAAGTAATCCCCCATCAGGCGAGGGACAGCGTTCCCGTCATGATTGTTGTTCATTCGATCACCCATGACCCTTGAAGGGAACTCTTCAAACAAAAAATTGTCGACGGTAGTAAATCCCCTTTCAACTGTGAGAGAACTGTCCTCACATAAACTATCACAATCTGAGTGATCAAAGTCTGCCACACTAGGCAGTCGCGGTTTGCTCAACTTGCAAGTATACTTCAACGGGGATGCCAATCTAGGATTTAGGCTTCGACGTCCCTGCATACACAACACTCAACAAACGAGATCAAACGCAACTGCGGTACAAAATAAGAAAGGCAAGGAGAAGAATAAAAACGAAAAACATGCAACATTAATAAACGCCTAAAGTTTTCCCCGGCAACGGCGCCAAAATTTGTTTCATCTAAAAGTATACTCTTAATTGACTCACAATCGAATGAGGTGTTGTAATAGGGAAAACTAACCCTAGTCGTCTCTCAAGGAAAACTTAACAGGGCGTTACTAAGTTGCCACACACAAAAAAAAATTAAAATCCTAAACACTCTAGTCTCAAAAGGGTTGATAGATTACCTAGGCAAGGAATTATTAACGAAAGAAAAACGAATTATCTAGGCAGAAATTGATAAAGCAGATAAATTATCTAGGCAAGAATTAAACCCTAAATCAAAGAACATGGAATTAAAATTATAAACCCTAGGCATGAATCTAAATAATTAAACGAAGACAAGATTACTCGGACAAATATCAAAATTAATCATAATCCAACGAAGAAATCAATAATAATCAAATACGAAACGATTAACGGAATAAAGCAATAGAAGAAACTTACGAACAATCAAACGATGGAATAGATAATGCAAACTTCTGGCACGAATCCAATATCCGTACAATATTCTTGAATCGATCAAAGAAAGCGAAGGAAAAGCAATGGAAATAAAATAACTGATGAAATCTCTCGCCTCCCAAAACACAAAAGACGGCAAAAGAAAAATAATAAAAGTAGGGTTTTCGTTGAAAAAACGATATATATCGCCCAAATTAACGCTGCAGCCGGACGCGATCCCAGCGCCGGACGCGTGCGCTCGCAAACAAGGACCTCCCAGCGCCGGACTCATGCCAAGCGCCGGACGCGCGAAGCCTCGGATCGGCTAGCCAGCGCCGGACGCAATGAGGCGCCGGACTCGTCGAGCTTCTGGATGAAAAATTTAATAGGCACAGCGCCGGACGCGATGAGGCGCCGGACGCAAGGACTCTCGGGCCAATCTTGCGAATGCAACCCAGCGCCGGACGGAGCCGAGGCGCCGGACGCGAATGCTCTCTGAGGCGTGCCCAGCGCCGGACGCAACGAGCGCGGACGCGTCTTTCCTTCGGGCGGCGGCGCTCACAAGACCCAGCCCGGCCACGCCGAGTCCGGCGCTTAGCGCGCTCTTGGGCAACAAAAGCTCAACGCAATCCTACCCTACACAAAACACAAACGAACATGATTCCAATAAAAGATATTCAAATATAACCGAATGGAATCAAAACGACGACAACAAAACAAAGAAAAACAAAACAAAAACATGCGAAACAAGTATATTCTTAGTTTTTATGAATTTTAATAAATATAATGAAGATAAAATGAGTAGAGAATGAAATCCATATAATAAAATATGTTATGTGAATAAATAAGATAGATCATATATGAGTTTTTTATAAATAAGTGGATTGAGTATAGATAAAAGTATTGACTTTTGGGTGGAGTCTATATCTATAAAAAACGTGAACGAATTTTGTGAACGTACCAAAATGAAATTAAATGAATAAATCAAAAATAGAGGGAGTAAAATATTATTACATCGTTCATTCATAAGTACCTATGTATTTGATGCTTTTGTGATTTCGCCACTCTATATATACATATATATATATAGGGGTTGGATCCAATGAGAACTCATCTTGCCACTTTATATACTGAGATTTGATGTATTTAAATATTAACGATATGAACTTGCCTCTTCACTGCTCCTATAAGGTTATTTTTGTTATTATAATTAATATAAATCAATTTTATTATTCACATTATGAAAAAAAAAAATGCACTTTTATCTTTTCATTGTTTTTTAAGTTTGTCTATATTATATGCAAACATCATTTGTAAGAGTATAATTATACTAACTCTAGAATGATGTCAAAATAGTAGTCATTTGCTAGCAGTACTTGGAGCTCCATCAATTGTCAACGAAAGTTATACGTTTTCTTTCAAGTTCGATTGTTTAATTGTAGTTCAAATATACAAGACAAATGAAAAATTATTTATTTTTTATTTTGACGAAAACCCATAAAATTTCCGGTTTGGAACTGGTCCGAAATATCCGGTTTTGAGTTTGCATTATGAAAACTTTTGATGGGCCCGTAAATGACTATAAAGATATACTAAAATTTTAATTTAAAAATATTATATATTTAAATTGGAAAATTGAATTTACATACTGAAAAGCATGGGAAGATTAATTTATTTATCGTAAAAGAAAATTCCAGATGAGACGGAGCAGATGGACCGAATATCACGTGGTGGATCCACTAGAAGTGGTATGGTGTGTGAGCCTCCACTATAACTGAGGAACGGGGTCCTTCCACGACAAGTGTACGGTGGAGATGGGATCATGAAAAGGCCATGATTTTGGTCTGGCAAATTCGCACGACAGAAAATTAGTGGACGTAACACGGACGCGTCCAGACTGAGTCGACTCGCTGTCTGTTTCCTCTTAAAAGCGTTTCTGTTACCGTTCTACTTGTCCTTTTCTGCATCTAATTTCCTTTTCATTTTGTTTTTGCGCCTAAACATTCAAATTCATGCTTCACATTTTTTAACATTTTCTAATTATGTTTCAAAATGAAAGTAGTATATCATCTTTTAACAGGACAAAGGCCCGTCCTGCGATAAAGATCATGAAATGTGCTTGCAATTTGGCCAATATCTTTTGCTTGATAATTATATTAAAATCCTCCTTTAACAAATTTAGTAACTATTAGTAAAATTTATAGTTTAATTAAACATGTTTGCATGACAAGATGAGAAAATAATACAAAAATACCATATAATATCTTGAAATTGATTTAATATAACTGAAAAAATAATAGAAAATCTTAAATTGAATTTTAAGACAATAACGATCTATTTTTTAGAAAAACACTAACAAATTTTTTAACTGTGGCTAAGTTGGTTATATTGTTTTAACGTATTAATTAATTTTTAATTGTTTATCACACCACATGATCAAATCAAAGTGATCAATAAAAGCTCCCACAGATTTTATATTATTCTTCTAGTAGAAATACCCGAACATTCTAGAAATTAAATTTATAACTTTCAATTCATAAAATCGTCACAACACTACCTAAATCAACGTATTGATATTTCGGATCATTATAATTAAACTAACATATAGAGCAACTTCATAAAATAGTAAAAATTAAGAATTAATTGTATTTTATAACCTAATTTTTAAAAAAACTTCATAATTTTCAAACAGTAAACAAATATGTGGATTTTTTATCGAATCTCAAAAAATGACAGGGGGACAAATTCTGGATACCGAAATGTTTAAGTTTTCAAATTTTCAACATTAAATTAAAGGTTAAACATGATCCTACCTTAAAATCAAATCTGTTGTTATGAAATCACTGACGAAACAAACAAAATAGTATATGAAGCTACGGAAAAATGATACTCCAACACAACAGGACAACACCCAATATCCAAAATTTGCTTCCGAGCCATTTCTTGAAATTCAGTGAAAGGTCATTCTTTTCTTTATTTTTTGTAAACATTTGAAGGTCGGATTATTTAAAAATTGGGTAGAAAGATTAAACCATAAAGTACAATCACCATATAATTTTATGATATATATGTATATATATATATATATGGTTTTTGATATATTTGTAAATAAAAACAAGTTTGTGATCTAAAATGATTATGTGAATGACATAAGATCTTTCTAGATTTTTAAATAAAACATAGTTGTCACGTATATGCGTATTGGAAGAGGCAAATATATTTTTATAATATATATTTTCTAGATTTTTCTAAATAAAAATTACCAGTAGATTATAAAAAGAAACTCTATCACATATTTCTGTGACTATTACAAGCAACGTTGACGCAATGCTCTTTTTCCCTCAAAATTGAAAAGGAACGAAAAAAAAGAGTAAGGATTTTCTTGATCTGGAATGATCGAATTGTTGGCACATCTATAACATTAACTAATTGGTTAAATTCAACATTATCGGCACTCACTCTAAAGATCTTGGCTCATAATGTTTTTTCTTGGTCTTTTCTTTTTCTTTCCCCTCATTTACATTGGTTATCTTTTTCCTTTGTTTTGAAAGGATATTTGTTCTCTCCTTCCGACAAGTTTTAATTGATTAAAACATCATATTGCTAAAAGAATTTACAAATTGCAAAATAAATTAGATTGACTAATATGATGGTAAATTGGACAACTAAAAAATCGTTTACCCGAGTCTAACTTTGATGGGATTAAAAATGTCGGAAGTGTAAAAAAAAATAGCAATAGAATTACAAATGGTAATATGGGTGAGCGCTCTTGAAAGTGGCTAGGTCCAAATTAAAAGGACCTGATGTTAAGAGATAAAATATTGAAACTTTTTACACAAAAATTTATGTATATTCGTCTGCATCGTGTAGATGGATAAAAAGTATCATTTGTTATAAAGAAAAATATCACTTACATTAAAGAAAAATATCATTTGCTTAAATATTATTTAAATTGAAGAAATGTATAAGATATCATTTATTCTGAAGAAAAATATCAAAATCCAAATTTACGGATGGATGTACATGAGACCACCTTTAAAGTCTTATTATCAGTTATATAATCAACCACGAATATTAAAAAATGATTTGATTCTTATAATCTGGCAAAATACTTTTGTTCTAATAAAGAATAAAAAAAACTACTAAAGGAACAAGGATTAGAGGATACCAAAAGAAGAAGAAAAAGATAGCATTTCACCTTTTTAAAAAAGAAAAAATATATATATATCAGTTTACTTTGAAAACGAGATTAATTTAGTACTTTAGGGGGTGTTTACTTTGCATGATTAGGTTGCATAGATAAAATTAATCCAACCTAATCAAGTGTTTACTTTTAAGAATTAATATTTGAGGATATCCCAAAGCTCGGCATTATTTTAATCATTTGAATTGTTCTCTATTAATTTTAATCCAACCAATATAGGTAGGATTGAAATAATCATCCAAATAAAGGGAGAATTATTTAACTCAATTTTAATCCTTCACTAATTCTTTGTAGTAAACAAATGATTGATAGATAAAAATTATCTTATCACACATTTAACTCATCAAATATTCAATACTTCAAAATTCTAATCATGAAAAGTAAACACTCCTTAGGGTGTGTTTACTTTGTATGATTAGGTTGGATAGATAAAATTAATCCAACATAATCAAGTGTTTACTTTTAAGGATTAATATTTGAGAATATCTCAAAGCTTGAGATTATTTTAATCCTTTGAATTGTTCTCTATTAATTTTAATCCAACCAATATAGATAGAATTGAAACACTCCTTCAAATAAATGGAGAATTATTTATCCCAATTTTAATCATTCACTAATCATTTGTAGTAAACAAATGATTGATAGATAAAAAATTATCTTATCACACATTTAATCCATCAAATAGTCAATCCTTCAAAATGCTAATCATGAAAAGTAAACACTCAGTTTTTAAAATAAATTTATGCATAATATATAAATACAAGTTTAAATGAAGTAGAGAATGTGTATTACACAAATTATGTTAGTTTAATAGGTAGGATTAAATATTCCCTTAAGAAAATGATTAAAAATAGAGTACAAATGCAGCACCATCATTAAAACAATCAATATGACAAAGATACCAAATTATATCAAACAAAATCCGACAATCTATTAATTATATAATCCATTACACATTGGAGACACCACATTAATCCTCAATCCTATGTGGCATCTCCACAAAATTTTATTCTTATTTATCAAAATCCTCCAATATGTACTTTCTCAATGTTTAAATAAGGTATGTAATCTTACAATTAATGAGTATTAGTTGCTCATAATTTATATTACATGCAATAAGTAAAATTGTGATTAAAGAAATATTGGATTAACTAATATTGCATTTAATACATTACAAATGCCAAAAAGAAATTATTCAAATTAAGTTGGCCTAATTAACTTAATATCTACAATACAATAGTTTTTGAATATTATATTAGTATACATATATCTTGTACCTATATAGAAACAGTAATATGGATATGACCATATTTGTTTTGCTATGATTCTGTTTATATTTGTCACCAAATAATTCATTTTTATCTCAATTATTATGAAAAAGTTTGAAAATTATTAAATATTACATGAATTCTTGTATTTTTTGTACTCCATAAAATATGGTGAATGTATAAAATTTGGTCTTCTTAAATATTTACTAATTATTAATTGATTTGTATAATTATATATTTGTTAGTTACAATTATATATATATTAGATATTTTCCGATGCATATTTTTTTGATATATTAATACATTGATAATTCTCAATATTCTTATTATATTTCAGAAATGTATATTGTCTAATTCTACACCATATATTTTATTAGTTTAACAATATTTATGAAAATCTATGTGTTTATATTAAGTATACATACATGATAAAATATATTGAATATGTTGACCTAAAAAATAAAGTACCTATAAGTAAATTAATATATTTCAATCTTGCATGTATATGAAAGAATGAACAATATACTCTATTGAATAGATTATGATTCATAGATTATATATGTGTTTGATCATATTATACCCGAATATCCAAAACAACAAATTAGGCAAATAACTTATTTTTATATTATATATGTCGACAAGAAGTTGTGCCAAAACAATTGTATTTGTTCATATTATATTATGTAAAATGATACGGACACTTATATATTAAATTCAGAAGTATCACTAGCTCGAACATAGGACAAACGAAATTATTGTTATATAATATTTATTAGTAATGTTAAACTTGTAATATTATTCGAGTCTTATTCATACAAATAATCAATTATTGTAATAACTTATGTTTAATTATTTAGATAAATTATGTGTAACTATTTTCTCTATTTTCTAAATATTTTGGTATTTATTACTAATATTTATTCTACAACGTTCGAGTCTTTATTGAGACAATTAACCAATTATTGTAATAACTTATATTTAAAAAGTTAAACATGTTTAGGTGATTAACGGGTATTACTAAATGTGTTTGGAACATGAACATGTATAAATTTCAGACGGGTCCATATGGCTAAATCTTAGCCTCATCATTTCGGTCTATCTCCTTGCATCAATACGACCAACGACTCCGAGAGTCTAAACGATAGCCTCAACCAACCAATTATTATAACAACTTATATTTTATTATTATATATTTTATAAAAAAAAAATGTGCTTAGAAGTATAACGATTCTAAATGGGTCCAATCATTTATCAACGTGTCTATGTGAATTTCCTCACTTTTAGATCTTTTTTTTATTTCTACTATTTATTATTCATTTTCTTTAATACAGAGATTTTTTTTAGATGAATAAATCAAATTTCTAACAATTTATATTTATAAAATTTAATAGTTCTAGGTAATTAGCGAGTAGTTAAGACTATATGAGTGTGAGGTGAGAACAAGTAGTAAACTTATTTTAAGCGAATTCTTGACAAATATGAGTATATAAATACCAAATGAGTGAATACAATCGACATGCCTATATTGAATTTGCTCAATTTTCTTAATATTTTGTTGTTTATACTATTTATTATTGATTTTAATTTATCATATGAGGTTTTTATTGAAACGGATAACCAATTACTGTAACAAGTTATATTTATAAATTTATGATTTTGGGTAATTACGAATATCATCATGCGGGTTTTAGATGAGAACATGTAGTAAAAGACGAGTATATACATTCTAGACGGGTACACTTGACTAAACTATAGCCTCATCTTTTCGAACCATCGTCTTGCCCTACTACAAAACTCGACATGTTACATACTAATTGTTGTCACATTCAGAAACTTACTTTAAATAAAAAATGTATATCATATATTATTATTTTGTTTCAAGTGTGAGTAATAAAATCACTTTTTAATACGATTTTAGATATATAGGTAAGTATATAAATTCCAAAAGGGTTACAAATATTAGTCGACAACCTTTGTGGAATTTTTTTCATTTTGAGTCTTTTGTTATTTATTTTAAAATCTATTAATGTTTACTTGGTAATATTTGAATTTTAATTACTTCAATATGTATATGTCAAATAACAATTCCTTCAATTACTTCATATATATGTTTAGTTTAATTTTATTTATTACTTCAAGATAAAGAAGGCGGGAAAAATAGAAGAAACACCTTCATTCACTTATTTTTTTATTATAATATTATTTATCAAATAACAGTTCCTTAAATTACAAATACTTTAAAATAAAATAACAATTTCTTTTTTAAATTTTAATTAGGCATTACAACGTGAAATGGTTCCCGTCAAAATTCAACAGGTTACACACTAGAAACGAGAATGATTGAATTTTTTTATATCTAAATATATTACCTATTTAATTTGTATAATTAACATATATTATTATTATATGAGACTACTACGAGAATGAGTTACAAAATTACCTTTTAATCATATTTAAGATATATATCCATACATACATACTAAACTGATTTCATTGATCGTATATTTTAAAATTTAAGATTTGAGTTTAATTTCTAATCTTTCTTATAGTCACTTTTAATTGATTCAAAATAAATGTATATATATATATATATATATATATATATATATATATATATATATATATATATATATCCCAAACTGCTTTAATTGGTTGAAAATATTTCTAAATTTAAATATATGACCTCCTTAATTCGGGTAATTAGCGGGTCTCACTATATGCAACTGATACGCAAACGAGTAGTAAGATTACTTTTTAATCGAACTAGGGACACACACACACACACGTGTGTATATATATATATATATATATATATATATATATATATATATATATATATATATATATATATATATATATATTTTCATACATTGTATAATTTTAAATTATATTTGGAGTTTTTAATTTAAATTTGTCTTCATTTACATTTATAGGAATCATCATTATTATCTTTTAAATATATGTGTAATTTAATTCCTATTAGTTTATTTTAGCTAAAGAAAGCGAAAGAAAATTGAAAAATTCCATCATTGACCTATTTTTTATTATAATTATTTATCTTTTAATACTTCTTTCAATGAATTGTCAAAGTATTATGACTTTTATAGACTAATTTTTATTTTTAATTTAAAAATTACAATGTAAAGTGATTCCCGTCGAAATTCGACGGGTTATACACTAGTTTTGCTAAATATGGATGCGACTAGCATCTTTTGTAGAAGAAGAGCTACGGCGCACAATTTTATCAGACGCTAAAACGAAAATTTTATACACATATTATGCTAGCAATACGAGCCCATGACCAAGGTATACAACTATTGGGATTGAATTATAATAAAATTTATTTTTTCATAAAAATATATGAAATCAATGCATTATACATACATATTAAGTTAATGTATTACTAGATTTTGATAAAAAAAACAACATTCTCCATCAGTATTGTCGTAATATAGTAATTTTATACATAAAATGCGTTGATTCATAGGTTCTTATTTGAACCATACTCATACATAAAAGTGGGCATAGATTTATAGTGTTACATAAACTATCACCTGATACATAATACCTTAGCATTAGCAGACACGTTAATGAACTTATCTAGCGAGGCGAACATCACTGTCTCGTACAAACCTTCAATAAAACATCAGTATTTTGCATGATTTGTAATTATTTAATAATTTCAATAAACAATTTAAATTATCAACTTTATACTTTATATTGAAATGTGTTAGTCATATTTCTTTCTCTTTTCTAACAATTGTCTATTGACTTACCATAGTATATTTTGAACATTCAATATTATTATATCAATTGATTTCATGACCACTTTTCCAGTTAATATTTTATATGTTCTAGTATCTATCTACTTAAATACATGGTTCTCTTAAGTTAATAATTTCAACAAAATCATACACCGAAAGAGGTTCCTAGTAATAATAATAAATCTTATTTTTTTCCTAAATATCCAAAACTTTTGAAACATAGATTAAATTTCAATAACATAAAGATAAATCGACTTTAGTTAATAGCGAATCTATTTATGCCCTTCAGGATAAATAAAGGGATAAGCAGCAACACCCCACCTACCTAACTAAGTAAAGATTAGGGACCATATATAGAGGGTGTTTAGCTAAGCTTATTTTAAAGAACTTATAAGATGTTTCAAGAGCTTATAATACATAATATTTTTTTTTTTTGGATATCATGGGAACCCGCACCGCTACCTTAGTGCGACTGGGTAAACCTCACGCCTCGCAAGCAATAGCACGCAAACCACACAGACATGTAAACCACACTTGAAAACCAGGTGTGATGTGCTCAAACCCATAGAGACGTTTGGTGGGGTTCAACCCGTGACCTCTACCACGAGAACCCACCTTAACCATCGTACGTCCCTGGGACTATAATACATAATATTTGAAAAGCTTATAAGTTGTCAAAGTGTTTGGATAGTTGAGCTATAAGTTAGAGAAAGAATTATGAGTTAAAGAGAGAAAATCATAGTTAGAGAGATAAAATTGATGAGAGGTGAAATCGATATTGTATATGTAGAAAATAACGAATCATAGTAAGGTTATTTTGATAAATTCATTGTTACTTATAAACTTATGAAGAAGTAAGTTTGGGTTGAGCTACTTACTTTTAGAGGAACTTATAAGTTGTTGAAGCTTATTTTTACAGCTTATAAGCTATTTAGCAGCTTATTTTGTCAAACACTTTACATGAACTTATAAGCTTAGCCAATTAAGCGCCAAATTTTATTCCAATTAACCTTAAAATTCAGAACCTTACAATTTTCAACTCTTTCCTTATATAGGATCGATAAATATAGCATAGAAAGTTATTATACTATTATTTGTAGTAATAATATTAATAGAATTTGTCGTAGGAGTACGTAAGATAAAACTCTCATAGGAATAGGATCCAATTGACTTGGATCAATAGTGACAGTTTTAAAATCAACAAAAGTCAACATGTATTTTGTCTATATTTACTCTTACATAAAATCTATAGTCTAAAATGCTACACAAATCCAATTAGAATGTTAAAATTGTATTATAAATCGATCACTTCTGAGCACAAAAAATACTTAATTAGCATCTCATATCCCTATACATCATAATATAAATAGTAGGATACATGTAAGTAATTAATATACGTATATGTATAATAAAAGGCAATTGATGTATCCATATATATAAATGTAGAGGCAAAAGTTATAATATCCACTCTCAATTTCAAAGAATAAAAACTATCTAGTTTTTGAAAAAAGACCTTAACTATCAAATTTCCCCTATCATGTTCTTCAACCTCACATTTTTCAGCGAAAAATAAAAAAAATCTGATGATCTTGGTGCTGACTCATCTTTATATGTAGAGACATGGATGGTTGTTTATAATTTTCTCACCGCTAATTTAAAATAAAATAAAATATCTAGCTTGAGTTGAATTAATTACTACAAGAATACTCGATATTCTACATTGTAATTTATCGTATGAAATTAAAGAAGAACATAAAGACTTGTGTAAGACCGTCTTCAAAAGTAAGATTGGTATATATATTCGAATTCGAACACATTTAAATGATAACCAACTAGTTGAAATATACCAAGTTAATGAGTAACTGAGTATATTATGGCGTGGTTTTCTAAAAGACATTGGAATATTCATATAAATGGATGTAAAAGGTAATACTAACAGGGTGTTTGGCTGAACTTATAAGCTCCCCAAAACAGTTTATAAGTTTGAAAAAAAAACAACTGTTTTCAAACTTATAAGTTTAAAGCTCAACCAAAAACACCCTCTAAGTAGAACTATAGTATACAGGTTTGGGAGTAAGGGTGCGCCAAATCTTTATTAAATATTAATATTTCGTGAAAAAATCATGTAACACATTAACTTTTAAGTTTTTTATTTTAATTGGTCAAGAATTCATAAATGGGTATGACCGACCAAATTAAATCTAAAGTAAGCAGTAACTAAACTTAATTAAGATACTCAGTTGGACCACTTGGCAGTTTGATGTTAAATGAGATCCAACTGTTGTTATTAAGATTAATTAATGTTAACCCCAACTCAACAAAAAGATTAATAAATGCTAACAAACTTTCCAACTACCAAATTAGGAATGTGCGAAGTTAGGAGTGCTACTTTTGGCCTCCCCAAAAAAGCACACTCTTGATGATTAAGGTTTAATAGATTTTAGGAAAATGCTAGATTTTAATGGAGATTGGTGAATCTTAACTGTGGTTAATATTGTTATTATCTAAAGACGTTCAAAATGAAGGATTGAGCTAATTTTTTAAAAAGTGTATATATTTTTATAGCTAAAATTGTTGAGTTACCTAAATCTAATCGTGCGAGCCTTTTTGGACAAAAAAATGTCACAAAGATTGGTTGGGATCTGGTGTTCCAATATTTTTTGTGGCTCACCATTATATATAAAATTAATATAATAAATAAAATTTAATATTTATTTTAAATAATGAAGCTCTTTACGGATTTATCAATCCTAATAATCAATCATTACCTAAAACAAAACGAAAAATACTATATATAATTATATATCCTAATTGGGTGTGGTAAACCTTAATTAATAAGTACAAAAACACACGAAATTGAAATTGAAGAAAAAAATAAAAACATTCTAAAGAAAATCAACGTGGTACACAATGAGACGCCAAAAAGTAAAACATTAGATCCCAAATAAAAAATGGTGTTGTGTTTCATTTTTAATATTTATTTTTAAAATATTTGGCATAAAGATGTAATTTTTTATGATTGTTAAAAACGTCAAAAGTTTCTTTTGGGCCTTTAATTTACGAGAGAAAATCTTTTTGCCCATATTCATAAATTATATACTAGAACTATTTCAATTCAAATTATTACTATCAAATTTATTTAATCTTGACAAAAATTTTGCGGAAATCAATACAACTCCGACATAATTACTGACTAATGACTATTCGCCGGTCGAGCAGCTAGTGGAATCCACTAGCCGCCCATGATTGATCACTAGCCACCCATCGTTGATTCGTGATTCACTAGCCGTCCATGGATTCACTATCCACATTGATTCGAGGGGCTAGCTGCCCAGTAGCCACCGGTGGACGGCTATTGGGTGTGAGCGGCTGACATCTAAAGGTTTTTAGTCAATTAGGTAGTTTTGATAGCAATGATATACATACGAGTAAATTTAGTATATAAATTATAGATGTATGTATCATCGCACATTAACATTTAATTTATAGCCCAACTTGCATAAAAATGCAGTTATCAAAATCATAACTATGTTGAAATAACTATTGGTTTTAATAGTCAAACATTGTTAATCTGAACTAAGGCATAAGATCTTATTCTCATATAGTCAATAATGGGCAGCACGTGAGCATATCTGCCTCGTTTGTGTGTTTCACATGTACTTTCACTTCTCAAATCTCCATGTTGTCATTGAAAAGGTGAATAACTATGATAAAATAACAATAATAATAATGTCACCCAAAACGTAAGACTAAATAAAAACTAAATTTTTTAATTCTCAGCCCATGTTTCGTTCACAGCTCTGCAAAAGTAGTACGGCAATCTTGATTTCAAGATGATGGCTTGCTGCTGCATAAAGAAACTTACATGCCAATATTTTTTTTCGTCATGCTTAATTTCTTGAAAAACGTAATTATTCAATTCATTAAAAAGCTTATTCAAATGGTACGCAACTTATTATAATATAATTAATGATTTGCTTATATAGCTGCTAGCCTGCGTGTTTGTATAGTGTTTTTATGTTTAATTTCAGCATTGCCATTTGCATATCAAGTGCACCTACAATTTCTAAATTTTCTGCTTAATTTCTATAGATAATATATATATATATATATATATATATATATATATATATATATATATATATGAAGAAAAAGTATTCATAATATCATAAGATATATGCGTCTATTCTGAATTATTCGATCTATACTATCAATGCTCATGAAAAGATGGATATTATCACTCTAGTGAGACCGTTACTACTTCCAATGCTAGAAATGTAAGTAAACATTTGGAAAACAATTTATCACTCGTGTCGTGTTACTTGTAAGGATAATTTGAAAGCAGCGAATTATTAATCAGATTTCTCTATTATCTGTCGTATTTAAATAATTGTATCATTTGTTTCACTGCTAACACTATATATAACCTATAATCAAATATAAATGGAAAATGTAACAAGACTAGAAAAGACCGAATTTTTAATTGGGCCGTATTTATTCAAACATGGGCCTTTTAAAAGAAAAAACAATATATTTGAGCTGACCCGTCTAAATAACCAACTCCTGAGATTTACAGCGCATATTTTCCATACTTGCATTCAACTTTGAGCCCATAAGCCTGAATTGGCTGACAACATGTGGTTTAAAACAAAGAAAAAAGAAAGACCCAAAACTTAAATATCTGAAGATGAAAAGAATAAAAGAATAACCTTATCCAAATGTAATCCATGTCCAACCATAGTATGCTTAAACTCAATTGGTGAAGAAAGAAAAAGAAAATAATTTTGATTTGTACTGTTTTCTATTAAGAAGGTGTTCGTTACTTCGTTTCATCTTTCATCCATAGTACAAGCTTTGTAATTCCTAAACCTCTCAAGGGACGACGAACCTGAATTCACAACGTCAAATAAGTTTTATATGTTTTTTCAACTGTTATCATTCTTAACGATAATTTCATAATGAAAGACGATAAGAGAAATTGTTTGCATTTTTAGTATAAAACAAATTGTTAAAATTTAGTAAGAGCGAAAAGAAAGTTAAGGTTCATTTTCTTTTCTGGTACGTTGCATATTTGGTGAAACATATTCGACGAACAACCCTTTTATTTATAAAAACTTCTGGGCAGACTTGAACCATACATAATGAAATTTCATAATTAAAAGATGGCAGTAAGTTAAATTCCCTTTCTTTCTATAAAACAAAAAAATGCTCTAACATATTTAACTTTAGATGTTGATTATAAGATTTTAGTCATATTGAAATTGCCAAATATTATAAAATGTCAAATATCTTATAGAAAAAAGAAGTTATAGAAAAGCCTATTTTTGCCCCTTAAATTTGAAATACCACTTAGTTGAAGTTGCTATTTTGAAAAGACTATCCACCTACTAGACAAGAAAAGAAACCCACGGACTACCAAAACCCCTCAAATCAACAATTGTAAAAGTGTATTTTTGAATTCAATCAAAACAAACATTCAAATCAGCAAAATAATTGCACACGTAAAATAATGATTACTATAATTGAAAAAATTAAAGGAAAATATATCTATGTTGATATGATTATCACAATAATTATGAGGGATGATACATTTTGATTTTAGCCCCCATAAAGATGAGATGAAATTGTGTGAAATGATTACTCACCCACGACCCCATACCTCAATCCCACTTTAGATTTGGGCAGAAATATAAAAAATAAATACAAATCATCATCATTGTATTAACCTTATTCACCTCTTCTTTCCTTAACTTTAGCTCTTCGCCTCCACACATAATCATTACATATGAGATCAACCAAACACATTTTGAAAAAAAAAAGGAAAAATAAATAAAAATGATATATTACATTTTTATGATTATGTCGTTGCACAATAATATTTACTTATTGTATTTTTGAAGATTTCTTTTCTTCTTCTACGTGGGGGGTGCCTGATTTCTAACAAGCGCAGTTAATAAGCTTATTAAAAATTAATTGGTTTTAGGAGAAATAATTTTCACAAAATCATGAGATTAAATTTTAAATCAAATTATTTTTCTGAATTTGTAGGTGCCCAAGAATTCAACGCTTCAACTTTTGTTGAAAAAGTTGATTATCATGTTTGGGTAGTTCAAAAATGACTTTAATGCTTGAGCGTCAAAGGTCCGCACAAACCGGCGCAAAATCAATCAATAAATAAATTTTAATGCGATGAAAAAAATCCTACTTTGAACTTTATAAGTTAATGTAAAAACATTTTTTATTGTGAGCATGTGAACGAAAAATGATGAATTTGTGTATCCGTATGAAAAGTTACTAATCCAGAAAAAATAGAATTTTCGCGAATTCAAACTCAAGTGAAAATTTTGAATTTTTGAATTAGTAATTTTTCTAGCGGATGTATCAACTTTCATAATGAATTCATTTTGTCTATAATAAATTTTCATGATCTTAATTTTCACATTAAAACTAATTTGTATTTGAATCTCACCCTCTCTCTGTATAAAGAGATGCCAATGGAAACCATGAAATTTTTCATTTTACATATTATCCATCATGATTCGTATCGGATACAAATATTTTCTTATTAACAATACAATAACTTTATTAAATTCCACGTTTGCTTATTGGAAACAAACAGCCTTTTACCTGCAGATCAAGACTTTCTAGCCCATTATTCCTTCTTAAGGAATAATCTTATAGTTTATAGCCGGATTTATTTGCAATAAATATTATCATCGATATTAATAAAATAAAATTACATTTAAAATAATATTTTTATAGTAAAAAATTATAGTTGCGGTATACCGCTTGATAATTAGAATGGGACTGCTTCACCTTTTCTTTCTTCTTTCAACAGGAACAAACAAAAAAGATTAATAACGCAAGTTAAACAAGTGGTTAGTTGTATAATCATTTTTAGGAATTACAATTTACACAAATCTCATAATTGGTTGTAAGGGTATAAAATAGGCGTGCTATCATCTCAACTTATAGAAAACGTGTCATGGCTCATCATTCCATTGAGACATCTTTTTGCTTCTTATACTTATTATTAATATCTTATGTATATGTCAACATAAAAAATGTTTGGTACTTTACCAAATTTGTACCAAATACTAATTACTCAAACTTCAAGCAACAACTTTCATGTTTGTGAAATGTATTAAAATAGTAAAAGCAACAATTTAGATCAATCCATTTATAAGATTAATTTTGGAACACAAGTAACCATACATATACGATCATGTCGTATATCAAAACGTTGGGAATTTTATATTAATAAAATATAATCATGTGAGAGGGGATATAGTACACCTACATGTTCGATCTATAGAATTTCCCCAAAACGTTATGTATAAAAATAGATTGAAATGATGTAACCTATGGATGTATGTATAATTTCAGATACTTAACCTAGTGATTTTTTTATTTTTAAATAAAGTTTGGTTTGAATGATGATGAGAAGCCCAACATCTTTTCTATCTTAACTTAAATGCCATCTCATTCACCATCCATCCATATTGGGTTTGATGGGAATTTCTTTACACCCAAGCAAATAATGGGATAACCTTTGTAACGACATTGCTTTATGTAAAATGCCGAAATACATGATGAATCATTCAAATAATGAATAATTAGTGTGCGTGTGTTCTTGCTTAGTTAATGGTTAACTTCATCTTGGTTTGAGTCCACCGATTATAAAATTTCGCAAAAAAAAATAATTAATTAATTCTTCATCGGGATTATAGCTCTGCCCTACTTTCTATACAAATAATCACATTTTAGAAGCAAAAAAACGAAAATAAAATAAATAGCTATAATGATTCCGTAGATAAAAATATACATGTAAGAATGTATATATCATAATAATATTGTATTTCATTTAGGCTACAATTTTCTGGTATCAACCTTACAGTTTTATCAATATCACTTGAACTTTTGTTCTTCTATTGGTTACCATCTAAGTTTTGTAATAACTTTAAAAAATGCTCACTGGAGCCATTGAAAATTAATTTTCCCAAGAGGTGGTCTCATGTGCGGATAATGATATTTTTCTTCAGTACAAATGTATTTTCTTCAATATAAATATTACTTTCAAATTATAGTATAAAAACAAATAATATTTTTTTCAACGTAAATGATAATTTTGTTAAGAACAAATTATATTTTGTCTGTACTGTGCGGACTTATGTATATGAGTTTATGTGAATAGGCAAAATCATATAACATCCATAATAATCACTTTTCGACGGACTTTGGGACTCTAATAGACAATCCGTTCAACATCTTAAAATCGATAAGTTTAATTGCAACTACAAGTAGTGGTTGAAAGTGGGGAAAAAAAGAGAAAAAAAAAAGCGAAAATGTGGGTAGAAAATTGAAATTGGGTGAAAAATTGAAGTTAACCTATTTTCTTTTATGATGATACGTGTGCTCTAATTTGCTGCATCTAAATTTAATGGTAAAGGCTCTTTGCCTTTTGCATGTTAAGTAAATTTAATTATTTTAAATACAGTACTTTTTTTAATATAGATAATTGAACTTCCATTTCGCACCTCTTCGACACGACGAAAGCCTTCAAAAGGGCGCATACCACTCACCAATTTTTTACCTCCATCAAAACTCAATTTCTATAATATTAAATTTCTAACTCTAAATTCTTACTTATAACTATAACTTTATGTTATGATCGGTCTGAGATTCTAATTTGAACTCTTTAATAATAATATTTTCAAATAATTGATGATCACAAAGATTATCGAGAAACTCACCCTTTTCCACACATTTTTTATAATCGCAGTGGCTGCACTAAGTATAAAAGGTTTTAAAACAAATACTCGAAAAAATAAAAATGAAAGCCGTTTTAAGATGAATAATACATGTTTTAAGGTGAATAATACATACATTAGAATATACTCTCTCCGTCTCATTCAAGATAACATGTATTCTTTTTTTGGGCTGTCCCATCCAAGATGACCTATTTCTTTTTTAGAAAATAACTATCTCTTCAAAAATTGTGGGATCTATTTATTTTTTATCACTTTAATTATTTTATATTCTTCTCCTAAATAATCATATCGAAAAGAAATGGATCGCTTTGGACGACGAATGAAAAAATAAATAGAGGAGAAAAGTAGTGGCACGATCGTACCATTTGCGTGCAAAGAAGGGAGATAAAGGTCTCAGTGAAGCAATCCAAGCCGTCGGATGATCTGCTTAGATCAATTCGTCGCCGTTGATCTGCCTTAGAAAAAGTTTCTTCTTATTTTTCTCCCTTGACCAATTAAGGCTGGACTGGACCGGAGCACAAAATAGGGCTGCTGGTTTCTCTAATTACTCATATACCCTCTACATGTCATGAAGGTTTTATTATTTGAATGTCTCCAAATAATTTTTTAAAAATAGAATATTGAATATTAAGTGGCTAAAAAATCATTATCGTTTATTTGTTCCTAATATGTAATACGTTGAAGAATAAGATCCTTATATGTAATGATATGATACGCCCAACTACTGCGTCCCGCGATCGTGTCCAATATAAATGGGCCCGACATTGTTTCTACCACGTGAGTTCGGCCCAAGAAGACTCTCGACCAACTACAACTCTAATCGCAATCGAGACGTAGAAGATTCGGATGCATATCTAAAAGAATCTTATGAGAGAAAACTTGGTATCAGAGTCAAACTCAACTTGGTATCAGAATCAGAGTCAGAGAAGACTTGGTATCAGAGTCAGAGTCGAACTCAACTTGGAGATATATAAATAGAGGCTAGAATAGAAGAGAAAGGGCATCTACTCTCAGATCGATCACTTGATCTACATTCTTTGTAATCACTCCTCATATTATCAATATACGAAGCATCTCTCTCTCCCCGTGGACGTAGATATTATTCATAGATCGAACCACGTAAATCTTTGGTGTTCTCACAGATTTAATTCCCTTACGAAATTAAGATCGATCATCGGCGCCGTCTGGGAAACGAAATTGTGTTTCGATCAACCTTGTTTATAGGAATCAATCACGACAATGTATACCGAAGTCATGCATCCGTAGTCGCCGCAAACAACAAAGAACAACGGCGGCGGGCACGCCGAGCTCACTCGGAAAAATCCATCGAGAACCAACCCCGAGGGTCATGTTCAAAACATCGACGAGCAAGGTAATCACATCCCGTATGAAGCGAGAATACCAAAGCGAAGGAGATCGCAACAAAGAACGAGGAGAACCTCCACCCGCAGATGAATCTTGACGACGCCGTCGGGGCTTTCGAGAAAAATAAGGAGAGCTTCCTCCAATACCTCGACCAAGCACAAGGTTGGCGCATCCCAAGAAAGGAACGCTCAAGCCTCGCCTAATCCCCCAACATCCAAGTCATGGGCGCTCATACCTCTGCACGAGTTGGGGCCCAAACCAACCGCGCAAGGACGAACAACGGGAAAAGACGTCGTGACCGCCGCGAGGTCGGTCCCGGTCATCAAACGAGTTCGGTCGATTTAACTCCACCCCACTCTCCGTAGGCGGCTTCGGCGGTATGGGAAGATCATTACCCTTTCTCCAATGAGATACTGACACCTCTCCGGACAAGTCACGGGTGTCAAGTATAGCCCCTATGACGGATCATGAGATCCATAAAACTTCATCTCTCGCCCAAGACAACATGATCAATCAACGCCTCAACACCATCCACATGTGCAAGCTGCTCCCGAGCTACCGATCGACAACGTCCGCGGTGGTTCGACGCCTACCTCCGCAAAGATTGGATCTTACCAAGATCTAATGGAAGCCTTTCATCGAAGGTTCTTCCAAAAGCCGAGTCCAAGACCACATCGGCTCATCTCCTTATCGTAAGGCAAGGCCGAGGTGAGTCCATCAGCGACTTCATGACGAGGTTCAATAAGGAGAGCCTAAAAGTCGAGGTCGTAAACTACCTCCTCATTATCTCGGCTTTCGAGCGGCATCTTGCCTGGGCCCTATACAGGAGATCGTCAATCACGAGCCCAAGATCAAGGCTTCGAGCTATGGAGCATAGCGATCGGTTCACCAAAGCGGACGAAGCAGATAGGAGAAAGAGAAGTCGACAAGCGTAACCTCCGACAAGAAGAAAGAGGATGATCGAAGGAACCGAGGTAGTAATCCCGTAAATCGAAGAAGGAGACCTCGCCTATATTAGAGAAGCTCGGTACAAAGTAGCTCGGATTATGACCATACAAAAACCCGATAATTCCAAGTAGCGACCTCGTGCTTGAGTTGACGACTTTACTTTTGTTACGTCGTTTTCATAAATAAAATCTTTTATTTACGTGCCGGTGTCGAGTCTTGCATATTTCATTTGTCACTTATGCATACGCATCTCCCCAATATACTATACCCTACTTGAGGATCTAACTATACCCTCTACGGAGGACGAACTATACCTTCTTCTGAGGATGAATTATACCTCTCTGAGGACGAACTATACCTTCTTCTGACGACCTAATTATACCTTCTACGGAGGATGAACAATACCTCTTCTGAGGACTAACTATACCTCTAATGAGGACGAAATACTCTCGACGGAGGACGACTACCTTCGTTTAATCGAGGACTAACTCAAACGCGCGTGAGGGACCACCCCAGCGATAAAACTCGCCAAATAAGGAACCAATACCTCCGTTTACTTGGGAAGAGGGACCACCCCGGCGATGACCTTGCCAAACAGAACCTATACCTCCGCTCACTTCGGAAGAGGACCACCCCGAACGATGACCTCGCCAAACAGAACCAATACCTCCGTTTACTTGGGAAGAGGACCACCCGTGCGATGACCTTGCCAAACAGAACCTATACCTCCGCTCACTTGGGAAGAGGACCACCCCGGCGATGACCTTGCCAAACAGAACCTATACCTCCGCTCACTTGGGAAGAGGGACCACCCCAACAATACTTGTTGCCAAAAGGAACCTATACCTCCGCTCACTTCGGGAAGAGGACCACCCTAACAATACTTCTGCCAAAAGGAACCTATACCTGCTTCACTTGGGAAGAGGACCACCCCTAGCAATACTTCTTGCCAAAAGGAACCCCACCTTCATTTAATACGAGGTCGACCGCCACCACCACCCTCGGCCGCCGAGCCCCGGCCTCCCTCCTCGGCCTTCCGCAGGCCGACCTCGGCTTCGCCGCCCGAGCCTCCCGATACTTGACACCCGTGTTCGACCTCGTCACGATGCTACACATTCAACCATAACGTCAGACATATGACTTCGCATAACGCCCGGCAAGGTGAAGCCAAGCAATGCGACTTCATATAACGCCGACGGTGAAAGCCGGCCAAAGACCTCGGCATAACGCCGTCACGTGAAGCCGGTGAAGAAGACCCTCGGCATAATGCCTCGACGTGTGAAAGCCACCAAAGACCTCGGCATAACGCCTCGGCGGTGAAAGCGGTCCAGACTTCAAGATAACGCCTCGTCAAAGAAGCGGTCAAAGACTTCGCATAACGCCTCGTCGGTGAAGTTAGCCAAAGACCCGGCATAACGCCTCGTCGGTGAAGCCACCAAAGACCTCGGCATAACACCTCGTCAGTGAAGCGACTAAAAGACCTCGGCATAACACCTCGTCGGTGAAGTCGAGCACCAAGACTTCGCAAAGCGCCCGGCAAGGTATACAAACAAGAAGACATGACCTCGGCAGACGCCTCTACGTGCAAAGCCGACACATACGACTTCTTGGATCAGACGCACTCCACCGCGCGACCACGAATCCGCGATGCGACGTCAACCACCGCTCCCCATCCATCACGACCTCACTTCTACGCCTTTTGGGGGATATGATAGATACGCCCAACTACTAGACCCAGCATCGTGCCCAACATAAATGGGCCCCGACATTAAGCTCGGCCCATGTGAGTTCGGCCCAAGAAGACCTCGACCAACTATAACTCTAATCGCAATTGAGACGTAGAAGATTGGATGCATATCTAAAAGAATCCTTATGAGAGAATACTTGGTATCAGAGTCAAACTCAACTTGGTATCAGAATCAGAGTCAGAGTCGAACTCAACTTGGAGATATATAAATAGAGGCTAGAATAGAAGAGAAAGGACATTTACTCTCAGATCGATCACTTGATCTACATTCTTTGTAATCACTCCTCATATTATCAATATACGAAGCATCTCTCTCTCCCCTTGGACGTAGATCTTATTCATAGATCGAATCACGTAAATCCTTGGTGTTCTTGCGTATTTAATTCCCTTACGAAATTAAGATCGATCATGTAACAAGTTGAAGAAATAAGTTTTGAATCTTTATCAAATAACATTCCACAATTATAGGAAAAAAATAATTGAAGCCGTAAAGACATAGTTCATCGTTTAAGAGGGGATGCAAATATCCACCTAGTTCCGGTCTTTGATTTGCCAACCCATTGGTTAATAGAACTTGGTTATTATGTTTGATAATGAATGCATATGATAAGCTAAAATCTTTGTTTTCTTCCAAAATTAAAGTCCTTGATAAAAGAAGGGTTTGATATCTTTAATCTACATATACGACACATTTTATATTGGATACTTGATACAGAATATAATTATACCATATATTAATTTATTATTGGACTGAACTATCATAATTTGACCAGCCAACAATAATTTATACATATTGCAAATAATCTGTTGTAGATAACTTATTACATCTAAGCAAACATGACACTGATGTCATATAGTAAAAAACATCATAATAAAACGTATAAAGCCTTATCACATACCGTCAAACAAACAAGTTTTTATTGTGTGCGTTGTTGACCTAGTGGTAGAATGGTTAATGATCGGCACTAAGCCGCCCCGATTCAAGTTCACCGTGATGCGACCTTTAAATTTCTGTATTAAATTGACAATCTTTATTGTTTATTTTATGTCTCTCATCCTAAATAGAATAAAACTAAAAGTAAGCATTATTACTACATTGTCGATCACAAGCGATTTGCACTGCATCGATCGATCATCACTAGCGATTTGTTACTGCACTTTATATATCTTGCCTTCTAATTTATAGACTATTATTTCGAGAACGTTATCCATAGAAAAAGATGCAAAAAGATATTTCTTTTTTCCAGTAAAAAGTAATATTTTTTTAGGATTAAAAAGGAGACGAGTTATGATAGGAGACAAATTATATTAATTTAGTGAAACATAAAAATTGACTTCACTTATGATGCCTGCCAATATTGATGGGCTCTATCACATGATGCATTACACCTCTTTGATTTTCGAAGTTTGTTGTGTAGTCGATGAATGAGCCATCATTTTCTGCCTGACATAAATCTAATGTATCATGCATAGGGATGTCAACGGCGGTTTTACTGGGACCGATCCGGACTGCTCAAAGTTCTCATTAAATTTTAAAGAACGGTTCGGTTCCCGGTTCGGTTCTAGAACCGCTTGGACCCGGACCAGTTCAGACCCGGCCCATTTTGTCCGGTTCCGGTCCGACCCAGTCAATTTTTTTTTATATATATATATTTTTTTAATTTGAGCATTACATATCCATTTTTTTGTAAGAACATTTTACATTTGAGTGTAATTACGAAATTTTGAGTTTTCTTTTTTACTTTTTTGTGAAATTTTAAGTAACAGATCATCTATATTATATAAACAAGACACTTTTTATGTTAGTATATATATAAATATTAATGAAACTAAAACTCATTTTATTTTGTCCACTCAACTATCACTATCAATTAGACTATCAACTAGGAATATAATATATAACTCAAGTTCTGTTGATTATTTTGGGCAAATGATAATCTTATCACTAGGTCGTCTGTCTTCAGTATCAAGCATGATTAACATGATCATTACGAAACCTCCAGTTTAGGAGATCCTCAAACTTGTGAAGTTCAATTTAATTTATATATGAATTAAATATTACACATGAAAAACAGATACATATGTATAATTAATTGATTGATGCAAATAACAAGCAACATTTAATAATTGGGATGCACTTTCCTTGTTCAGAATTATATCCAATAGCTAAGATATAAATATGAAAAACTAAATTTAATATATAAGATATTTGCGTGCAGAAATATGTGGAAACAGTCAGTGTCCATACCATTTAGTAGAGGTGAGATGCAACTATATAAAGAATAGACAATCATCAAATAAAGCATCTACAATCGCAGTTTATATTTTCAAAAATCAGAATCGCACGATACAATACAAGGACGAAAATCGTTAATTTTTCAAAATGAAAATACGACTATGTTCAAAATACGCTTATATTTATTTATAATATATTTTATATTTTAGTCCAATAAAGATTTTTCCTTTGTTGAAATTTGAAATATGAAATTGAAAATTTTGGGGATTTGGGTGTAGCGACCAACGGGTAACCGCTAGCAATGGGTAATACCCGATCCTAACCATAACTTGATGGTCCGGATCCGGTCCGATCCGATGTTCTTCGGGCGGCCTGCAACCGTAACCAATACTAATTTATTGGTTGCGTCCGGAAGCTCGCAGATTGACATCCCTAGTCACCCCTACTAATAATATTTGTAATTTGCACTCCGACTAGGGATGTCAACGGGTGGTCTTTACCCGGACCGATCCGAACTGCTCAAAGCCCATTAAATTTTAAAACAACGGTTCCGGTTTCGGTTCCGGTTCGAACTGCTGACCCGGACCGGTCAAGACCGACCCGCTTTGTCCGGTTCCGTCCGACCGCTTTTAGTTTTTTTTTTTTTTTTTTAATTTATTAGCATTTTTAATGTTTTGTTACTTTTTTATTAATTTTCATATGGGGCAAATCTCAAGTTGACCAACCTCATTATTAATGTTTTGGTCATTTCTATAATATTGTCGTAAAAGTGTACGTTCGTACTTGAGTTTGAAAATAAAAAATTAATAATACAAAAGTTTGAAAAAGAATCTTATTATAACAAAAACTTGGTATAATGAGATACTTATTTAGAAATGAGTGTTTGACGAAAAGATTAATGAGTCCTTCACTTAGATTCCATCTAAACGACACTTTGGGTAATTGCTTTACTTAATACGTTTAATTGATAGAAAGGTGGTTTGGAAATGAGTAAGGATTTGGGGTAATTAAGATCCAATGGGTACCGGTTAGAAATGGGTAATACCCGATCCGGATCCATAATTTAATGGTCCGGATCCGTCCGGTTTAGTATTTATTGGTCGGTTCGAGCAACCGTAACCAATACTAAATTACGGTTGCAGTCGGGTAAAATCGCCTGTTGACACCCCTAATCATGCATATATGTTTGTCTATTTAAATAAATTTGCCTTGTTTAAAATATAACGAGCAACCCAAATATAATTTTTGCCGTTACTATGGGTGAAACTGAGTTTTACAATATATTATATTTTCTGTATTATGATTTATGATATACGAAATCCAACTGCAGAATCCAACAAAATATTGTAAAATGTTTAACACTGTTATATTACAATAATTCAATTAAATGAATTAGAAAAAAAAATCCACGGTTCAATTAATTTATAGTGCGTATGTAATAAAGAGCAGTTGAAAATTTTAGGGTTCATTGCCTGATTGAAATTAAACTATGTACCAAGCACTTGCAACCTTTTTTGGCAAAGATAGATCTTTTCTTCTCCTTTATCTTTGCACATGCAAGAAAAAAACAATTTCACAAATATTATGCATAAGATTACAAAAAAGTTTTCGGAAGTGGGAGGGAGCTGATTTGTCACAAACAGTATATACGTATGCTCAGATTAAAATGAGAAATAGAAACTATTTTATACCACTGATTATTTGAAAATCTATAGATGAGAAATTAAGGCAAAACCCTCTCTCCATCCCCACCCCGGCAGAAGGGAGATAAACATTTTTAAAGCATTTTCCTTTTCTCGTTTTTAGATTTCATCTTTTGTTTTTCTAGAAAAAGAATAGCGTTTTCAAAAGATAGAGCTTCCCCATAAAGCGTATAGAATATTTTATTTTCCACATAAAAAAATTATTTCTTCTCTTTTTTCTTTCTCTTTCCCCTCGCTTCTAACGGAAAGCTACACCGGCGGGCAGCGCGTAGTGAATTTCAGGTTTAAATGCTCTTACAATACAATCTCTAACTTTCAAGTAACAATGTGAATTACTTGCCGCGATTTTACTCCAAATTAGTGTTGTGCATACATTTTATTTCAAATTTATTTGATGTTCCCTTTATTCAATATAAGAAAACTAAAATTGAACATAAATATTTTATTGTAGAAAACATGAAGCTCAAAGCATTGACCGATATAAACTAGGAGTATATCATTTTATAGCACAAAGTTTGAACTTTTTACAATTGTATTTTGATGCATGTGAAATTATAAATTAATACATATAACTTAATATATATACTATCAATGTTGTTAATAATTATACCCTACTAATGAAAAAATAAATTATTGTAGTGTGAATTCTGATCACTCCAATCATCGATTCTGAAATTGAAACCACGAATCAAATTTCTCTGACTTTAGGGGTGAGCAAAAAATCCGAAAGCCGAATATCCGATTCTAACCAAATCGAAATTTCAAATTCGGTTAGGATTTTTCAGATTTTCGGATCGGATTGAAATTTTTCAAAATTTCCGATTTTCGGATTGGATTGGATTGATTTTTAAATCCGAAAAAATCCGAATTATATATAATTTATATATATATATACATAATATTTTATTTAAATATATTTAAATTTAATATAAATATATATAAGAATTAACAAATATTGGTTTTGGACTTTCGGTTTTTTCATAATTTCAGATTTTTCAGTTCGGTTCGGATTTTTGTATAAAAAAAAATCCAATTTTCGGATTTCAGATATTCGGTTCAGATCGGAAATTTTCTCTCACAAAATTCGGATTTCGGATCGGTTCAGATTAGGGAAAAATATGAACCGAAATCCAAATGCTCACTCCTATCTGACTTAAGCTACAAAAAATCCTCAAATTTTCAATCAATCCAGCCTCCCTTTGACGCTAGAATTCCAATTCGAATAGTCACATAACCCTAACTCCACAGTATTAGATCAATGCTCGATTCAAAAAATGGTTTGGGATGGTTGAATTCAAGTCAAGAAATTCCAATTGTGGTATCAATTATAGTGACCAATAATCGAATAAGTTGGAATATACATCGCAAGAAAATAAAATTGACCGTTTTTAAGATATCACTTTTAACAACAATAACAATATAGATATTAATTTTAATTTCACATATATTGGAATATAAAATATGAAATTAAAATATATTGGAATATATTGTAATTAGTTATATAAGTTAGATGAACTTTAAATTAAAATTATGAAATTTTATTATTGTCATAACTTATGTTTATAGTACTATTTATATTTTATATTTGTAATATGTCTTATAATATCACTCTTTGTATTTATACTTATCATATGGACATTTTATTTCACTATGTATATAATTATACAAGAAATTATAGAAGATATTCATAATGTAGCCAACAGATTAAAAGATATATTTTTAGCAATTAGATTATACAATAATATTTAATTGTCATTTTCTCCTCTTTTTTAATTTGATATCTTAAAAAAGTATATTTATTATGCTTAGTATAGTCAATATTATGGGTTTAATATTGAATTGGTGATTAATGATTATATTATAAATTTGTATTAGATTTTAGTCGATACAAATATTACATTTATCATATATTGTATATTTTTGTTTTTTTTTGTTTTTTTTTGAACCAACTTAATAAATTGCATAAATTGTTCATTTTATGATTTATGTAATAATATACACAAAATATATATTAATGTAATT
Organism: Salvia rosmarinus; assembly: GCA_036937905.1. Lineage (NCBI taxonomy): Eukaryota > Viridiplantae > Streptophyta > Magnoliopsida > Lamiales > Lamiaceae > Salvia > Salvia rosmarinus. Next base: position 48,747,471 of record CM072823.1, read on the forward strand.
TTAAAATTACATATTTAATTATCAAAAGTTCAAAGTGTACGTGATATATAAATAATTTTCATTGTGTACTAATGATATAGACTATACAATATATAAATTTAATACTATTCAATATCATTCCATTATATGTACTCGTTAATCTACTTACAATTATTATTATATTTATCTCATAGTTAATTAGTTATGTAAGTTAGATGTAATTTATTTTCTAGAATTATAATTATAAAGATATAAATATAATTATGTAACTCATACTTGTATAGTTATATACTATAATTATCTAAATTGATATTTTTGTTCATAAGATAACTTAATATATCATGTTATTATTATTTTAGTTTTCCAAATCAATATCTCATTATATTAATTAATTTTATTTAATAATTGTACTTTATAATACACATGAAAATACGTATTAAGGTTTGATTAAAAAATACATATATAATAAATAAACTGAATATATTATTCAATATCATTCAATTACATTTACTTTTCAAAAATATTGTACGAGTATAAATTACCTCATAGTTAATAGTTATATAAGTTAGATGAAATTTATATTAAAACATATATTTTGAAATTTATTATTTATTTTAATTATTATAAATAATTTATTATCAGTACTTCACCTACCTACATATTTGTTGCTAAATAATTATATTCAACATATATTTTATAATTTATTATTTAATTTGTTCGCGAACATGTTCGAATTAAGGTTCACGAATATGTTCGAACTCAGGTTCGCGAACTAGCTAGTTTGAGTTCGAGCCAAACATGTTTGCGAGCTACGAACCGAACATCTCTAAGCTTGAGTTTGGCTCGATAAACTTATCGAGCTCGGTCCGAGGCTCGAGTTCTAATCGCCTACAAGAGATTCAATTTTGAACGAACTTTTTTCGAGCCGAACTCCGAACAACTCATAAACGGTTTGGTTTGTTTATAGCCCTATAGACTATAAGGTTGTCATTAAAGTCTTAGTTTTAAATAGTTCATAAATTTACAACGATTTTATTTAAAATAATTTGAGGTGCTTCAATTGAAGTTACTACGTACATACTATTTGATGCAGCGCAAATTGCGGATGATTTAATGAAACGCGCGGATCATCCGAAAAATTGTCGCAATTCTGAGAAGTTTCAGATTCCGAGGAAAACCTAGTTTTTTTTTTTTGATGGTGAATTTCGGGCAAATTCCATCGTTTAGAGGGTCAAATTCGCAGTTTAGTGTTTTTCGGGGTTATTTTGCAATTTCGGATTTTTGTTTGGGCCTTCTTGGCATTTCTTGTATTTTCGGAGATTAGGGTTAGTATTTAATCTCCGTCTGTTTCTTTTCGTTGCAGCTTTTTTTTTGACATTTTTATGAAATCGAGATTTATCTCTTACCTTCAATTCTCGGTATTCCTTTGAATCAACGAGTTTTGATCTTGTTCTTTCTGCTCCACGCACGCATGTCGCATCGATTGGTATCGATTCCACCGTCTGCGACATGCCACCCGTCGGATCCTCGTGCGGCTGAAGTTGCCGATCCGCGTCGCGATAATGCCGAGTTACGGCAGCGGATCGAATCTACGACGCAACGATTGGATGAAGCCGCGCATTCCCATCGCCAAGAGGAGGACGATGTGGTCGTCTCGGATGAGAATCCTTCGAGCCCTCCGCCGCCCTAACCCTAATCAACGATGGGAGCGGGGTTTCGAGTGGAGATTCCCTTCTCCCAAGCGAACAAAGACCAAACCGAAGAGCTCATCGATTGGCTTTCCCAAGTCGACGAAATCTCGGACTTCAGGAGGTTCCACGACCGCCGTGTTTCTCTCGGTGACGATCGCCTACCACCGGTCGTGCCCAAGCGTGGTGGCGAAATCGAAACTCACCCGCACGCGATGTGGCAAACCCAAAATCAACCGTTGGGATAAGTTCCGCAAGCATCTCGTGTGCATTCTTGCCCTTTAACTTTGAGCGAGTTATACCGCGTTTTGAATCTACGCCGTGGTCCTCGCTGCGTGGATGAGTACTCCAATGAGTTCTATGAGTTCCTTGCCGTGTTGACGTTAACGAGTCTCCATTCAACTCGGTTCTCGGTATATTGGTGGCCTGCGAATCCAGTTGCAGGATGTTCTCAACATGTTCGACCCATTGACCGTGGCGGCAAGCGCATCGCGCTTCGAGCGAAAAACAGCCGCCCGACGTGCGCCCCGGGTTTCGCCCACCTCCGGGTCCCACAGCCGGTTCCAGTTCGTCGGCACCAGGCCCTAAGGGTCCTGTCTCTACGCACTGCATCACCTCCGCCCCTCCCCGCGGGTATTCCACCCCTGCCCAAGGTCGTCCCGGACCACGAGGATGTTTCAATTGTGGTGATCTTGGCCACCGACGCGCGGATCGCCTCGCCCTTCTTCGTAATCCGCCTTTTACCGATGTTGTTGATTATGAGTCTGGTCCCGTGTTTGATAATCCTATTTATGATGGTGATGATGTTGCTGACGTGATCGAGGAATATGTTTCGGGTGATGTTGGTCCTCTATTGTTATTGCGTCGAACCTTTTTATCTCCGCGTACACCTGACACTGAGTGGTTGCGTAATAACTTGTTCCAATCTACTTGCACTGTTGGTGGGAAGATTTGCACTTTTATCATTGATGCAGGTAGTTGCGAGAACGTCATTTGAGGTGGTTGTCTCTAAGTTGAACCTTGCAATTGAACCACATCCCAAACCATATCGACTGTCCTGGCTCAGTCAAGGCACGGATGTGATGGTCTCTAAACGTGCTTTGGTGTCTCTCTCTATTGGCTCCACATACCAGGACTCTATATACTGTGATGTGGTTCCCATGGATGCATGTCACTTGCTTCTTGGGCGTCCATGGCAATATGACAATACTGTTCAGCATGATGGGCATGGCAACACCTATTCTTTCATGTTCCGTGGCAAGAAGATTGTGTTGGTCCCTACAAAGCCCAAGGCCACTTCGCCTACAGTTGCCCAACCTACCCCGACAACCCTCATCTCCCGTGTGCCGTTCCAGACTGCCATGGAGGAATCTGGCCTCGTCTTTGTCCTGTTGGCCCAGCCCCTGGGTGACACCGCTCCCTACACTCCACCTGTTGAGGTACAACCTTTATTGCAGGAGTTTGCTGATGTGTTTCCCGAGTCTTTGCCCTCTGCATTACCACCTCTGCGGGATATTCAGCACCACATTGATTTGGTGCCTGGTGCTGCGCTACCAAACCGACCCCACTATCGGATGAGTCCGAAAGAGCATGAGGAGTTACGTAGACAGGTTGAGGAGCTCCTTGCCCGAGGCCACATCCGGGAGAGCCTCGATCCAGGTGCCGCACCGCCTCCTCATCCCAAAAGGATGGCACGTGGCGATGTGTGTGGACACCGCGCCATCAACAAGATCACTGTCGCTATCGCTTTCCCATTCCCGCTTGGATGATTTCCTAGATCAGTTGGGTGGTGCTCGTGTCTTCAGCAAACTGGATTTGAAGAGTGGCTATCATCAGATTCGCATTCGTATGGGCGATGAGTGGAAGACAGCGTTTAAAACACGCGAGGGCCTCTATGAGTGGTTGGTCATGCCATTCGGCCTCTCTAACGCCCCCAGCACCTTCATGCGAGTTATGAATCAAGCGCTCCGCCCTTTTATTGGCAAGTTTGTCGTCGTTTATTTCGATGACATTCGGTCTATAGCTCGACCTCGCCATGCATCTCCAAAGATCTTGAGAGGTACTCCTTGTCCTCCGGCGTGACCAGTTTTATGCTGCCCCTGCGAAGTGTGCCTTTCTGACGGCATCTACCCAGTTTTTGGGTTATGTGGTTTCGCGTGACGGTCTCATGGTTGACCCCGGCAAGGTAATCGTTGTTTCTAATCGGCGAAGCCTCATCCATCACCAAGTTCGCAGCTTCCATGGTCCGGCCTCTTTACCGGCTTTATACCTCACTTTAGTGGTATTATGGCCCCTCACGATTGCATGAAAGGAGTAAGTTTCGTGGACCGCGGAGGTGATGCCGCTTTTCTTGAGGTCAGCGGCCTCATTTCGCCCCCATCTTGGTTCTCGCCTGACTTCTCTTCCGTTTGAACCGACTGCGATGCCTCCAAGACCGGTATTGGTGTTGTTCTCAGCCAGTGTGGATGGCCTGTCGCTTATTTCAACGAGAAGCTTTCTGGTGCCAAGCTTCGTTTCAGCACTTATGATGTTGAATTCTATGCTATTGTGCGAGCAATCAAACACCGGCGCCATTATCTCTTCGCCGAATTCGTTCTCTACGGACCATGACTCCCTCAAACATCTTGGCAGCCAAGATAAGATTTCTCACCGGCATGCATCGTGGATCTCTTATCTTCAGCAGTTCACGTTTGTCATTAAGCACAAGGTTGGGGTTTCTAACCGTGTCGCTGATGCCCTCAGCCGCCGCCATAGCCTTTTGGCGGAAATACGTGTCCATGTCCCTGGTTTTGACTCCTTCTTGGATTTATATGTGGATGACCCGTATTTCTCTCTTGTCCTTGTTCAGATTCAGCAGGGCGAACCGACTAAGTTTCTTTTGGAGGCGGGTTTTCTTTTCCGGGGAACTCAGCTGTGTATCCCTACTTGCAGCCTCTAGTTGAAGATTATTCAGGAGCTGCACAACGAGGGCCACGTGGGTCGTGATCGGACCCTCCAGCTGCTTGCTACTTCCTATTTCTGGCCTTCTATGCGTAGGGAAGTTGGCAAGTTTGTGGCCAGCTGTCGTGTTTGTCACCGGCTAAGGGTGTGTCTACCAATGCTTTGGTTTATACATGCCTCTCCCTATTCCTACCCACCACAGTCCGATGTCGATGGACTTTGTTCTTGGTCTCCTCGCACTCCAACGTGGGAATGATTCTATCTATGTGGTGGTTGATCGGTTTTGAAGATGGCTCACTTCATCCCTTGCAAGAAGACCTCGATGTTGTCTCCCGCTCACTCTACTTTCGTGATGTCATCGCATTCATGGTCTCCCCGCTTCTATTGTGTCGGATCGCGACACTCGCTTTGTGAGCCATTTTGGAGGAGTCTGTGGCGCGCGGTCAACACTCGGTGAACTTCAAGAGTGCTTACCATCCTCGGATGGACGGCCAAACGGAGGTTGTCAACCGGTCTCTCGGTAACCTCACCGCAATGTTTAGTTGGCGATCATCCCAGGCGTGGGACCTCAAGCTTCCTCAAAGTGAGTTCGCCCATAATCACGCGTGAACCGCTCCATCGGTTTTAGCCCGCTTCACGTGGTCCATGGCTGTCACCCCGGGTCCCTCGATCTCCTCGCTCGCCAAAGAAGGTTCGTCAACACACCACCGCCGATGATCTTATTGCCCGGTGCACCATATTCACCAAGCGGAGACGCATGCTCGGTTGGTGGCCTCGACGGAAAATATAAAGCCCACGCCGACCTCAGCGCCCGACTGTTGAGTTCCGTGTTGGTGATTTTGTTGGGCTATTCGACCAAAGATCGTTTTCCGCCCGTGAGTACTCCAAGCTTGCCTCAAAGAAGATTGGTCCTGTTGAGATTGTGGAGAAGATCAACCCCAATGCCTATCGTCTGTTGCTGCCGAGCCACGTCCACACTTCTGGCGTGTTCAATGTCAAGCATCTTGTGCATTTTGTTGGGGATTCTTCCGATGATGATGATGACGCTGATTCGAGGTCGAATCTTCTACCGGCGAGTATGATGCGGCGCAAATTGCGGATGATTTTATGAAATGCGCGGATCATCCGAAAAATTGCCGCAATTCTGGGAAGTTTCAGATTCCGAGGAAAACCTAGTGTTTTTCGGGTGTAATCGACGTTCCGAATTTAGAGGGTCAAATTCGCAGTTTAGTGTTTTTCGGGGTTATTTTGCAATTTCGGATTTTTGTTTGGGCCTTCTTGGCATTTCTTGTATTTTCGGAGATTAGGATTAGTATTTAATCTCCGTCTGTTTCTTTTCGTTGCAGCTTTTTTTGACATTTTTATGAAATCGAGATTTATCTCTTACCTTCAATTCTCGGTATTCCTTTAAATCAACGAGTTTTGATCTTGTTCTTTCTGTTCCATGCACGCACGCTGCATCACTATTGAATTCGTATTATTCTACTTCGCAGTTAGCTACTTAGCTTAGGCTCCAATAATTGAGTTTTTGTCCAAATAAATGGCTTTTGTGATATACATACTAGACATTTGTACTTAATGATCTAATATGACTTCTCCTTCACCTCGTATACTAAAAAGTTAAGAATACGAAAATTTTATATCATACATTTTTGAAAAGGAATGTTGTCATACGCTCTTGATTGGGATATTTTGTGTTATATTGAGAAATTATCATTCATGAGTTTGAAGCTGATTTAGAACTATTAAAAGAAATTTTATGGAATATGTAGGTGTATTACATTTATCTCTAAACTATGAGATGACTGTCATGTTAAGATTTTTATAGACATGCAACATTAAGATAATTGATTTTTTGCTTTATTAGGTTTTTTTGGGGGAAAATATACTGATTAGCTTTGTAATATGGTTTGTGTGTCAATTTTAGCTAAATAAACTATTAATACATTAATAGTTTAATAAATTAGAGTTGTGTCAATTTTAGCTCATATAGTCATATGCAATTTTCAATGCTCAAAAACACAGTTGAGAACCTAACGTGACAAGTGGTTTTATCAAATTAAATCTGTTTATGCACCTTGAATGAAAAACGATGTCATTTCATTCAATTAAAAACTGAAATTCACTTACTGGCTAAAACCATCTACAAGTCCGACTTAGAGGGTGTTTGGTTGTTTATAAGCTCTTCAAAATGACTTATAAACTGTTTAGAGCTTATAAGCTCATACAATGTGTTTGGCAAAATAAGCTCCTAAACAAATTATAATTTGTTAAAATAAACTTCAACAAACATATGCTCCCTTAAAATAAATAGCTCAACCCCAACTTATTTTTTCATAAGCTTGCAAGTAACAGTGAATTTACCAAAATAACCTTAATATGATTCGTTATAATCTACATATATACTATCGACTTCACCTCTCGTCAATTTTCTCGCTCTAACTATGATTTTTTCTCTCTAACTCACGATTCTTTCTCTAGCTTATAAGCTAAATTATCCAAACACTTTGACAACTAATAAGCTCTTGAAACATTATGTCTTATAAGCTCTTGAAACATCTTATAAGCTCTTTAAAATAAGTTAGCCAAACACCCTCTTAATAAATCTAAATAATGTATTAACGTCTTATTGAACTAAGAGGGTGTTTGGCTGAGCTTATAAGCTCTTTAAAATAGCTTATAAGTTGTTTAGGAGCTTATAAGCTGTTGTAAAGTGTTTGACAAAATAAACTCCTAAATAGTTTATAAGCCGTGAAAATAAGCTCCAACAGCTTATAAGCTCCCTTAAAAATAAGTTGGTCAACCTTAACTTATTTTTTCATAAACTTATAAGCAATCATGAATTTACCAAAATAACCTTATTATAGTTCGTTATTTCCTACACATACACTATCAACTTTACTTCTCGTCAATTTTATCTATCTAACTATGATTTTCTCTCTCTAATTCACGATTCTTCTTTAGCTTATAAGATCAATTATCCAAACAATTTAACAACTTATAAGCACTTAAGACATTACCTCTTATAAGTTCTTGAAACATCTTATAAGCTCTTGGAACTTATAAGCTCTCTAAAATAAGCTTAGCCAAACACCCACTTAGACTATCCTAAAATCATACTGTCAAGTTAATAGCTCTGAATCGAATACGTGATAGATAGAGTGGTGGCTTATTGTATACCGAATTGAACTCAAATTCAATTCATTGAATATATTTCGGTCTTATTTTTATATTATTGAACATTTATGAGTTCTAGGCATGTACTTATATATCCAATTACCATCATTTCTTAGAAAAGTGTGTTACATATTTAAAATATATATTTATATATATATATATATATATATATATACACTATAATCTAGTAGTAACAAAATATATTTTATGTATATCATATGCGAAAATGTTAATTGTCAAATAAAATTGAGTTCCAAATAATACACGAATGGCCTCACTTGCAATTTAAACTCAAATTTCACTCATCGTAAAAGGAAATGGAATTACTTAAAGGAAAGAATTAAAAGGAAATAAAAAGAAAAGAGATAGGAAAGGGTTAATTTAGGGAAGAAGAGAAGAAAAAATAGCAATCGAGTAGGGTGAAGAAAAAAAAAGAAAAGTTTGCGTACACGGTCAATACTACTCATGGGGTGGTGACGTGTAAATACGGGATTGGCCACAATAAAAACAATAACTAATAAGCAACAAGGCAACACAAATCCCCCCTTCCATCGCAAACACGCACTCCACGCACATACATACAACCTTTAGATATAGAGAGAGAAAGAGAGAAGCGAGAAGGGGTCGGGGAGGGCGAGAGAGAGAGAGAGAGCGTGTGTTTGTAGTTATGGAGTGAATGATGGAAGGGGTGGCCATGTTACGGCAACTGATTGGCCAGTTACAAGAGGTTCCGGAACTCTACGGTTCTCCTCCCCCTGCGGTCCCTTCCAATTACTTCATTCAGTTTCAACCCACATCGCACCACCAACCCCTCAGGTCTCTGATTATCTCTCAATTTTTGCTTGTGCATCGATTCGTTTTGTTTCTCCAAATGTGGTGATGTTCGTTTTTTGAGAAGTTATTTCGTTTCTATTGCTGTTTCTGGGTTAGGTTATCGTCAGCAACGCCGATTTTTTGCCTTGCGTTTTTTTTTTTTATGTTATTTTGTAAACGTTCACTTGCCTAAATGGAAAGGATTTTTGGGAGTCTATGCTAATTTTTTTTTGTGTTGACATTTTCATCCCTTCTTCTTCTCTCTCTAGGTTCTGATTCATTGGTTCTACTGTTTTGGCGTGGTATTTTTTAATACAGTATGTATGTTGTGAGTATTATATAAGTCATCGTCGTGAAATCTACGGTAACAAGACTTGATTTGCTTTGCACTCGATAAATTTGCTTCTACTTCGAAGAAGAATTTCATGTGTATTGTTTCTTTTGTCATACTTTCATGATATATCCTAATTTAGGTCACTGGGCGTTTCAGAATTTCAGAAGAGTTTTGTTTCTATTTCCAGAAAGTTTTTTGTTTTATATTTTGCACTCCAATGGATTTTACATTTTTGTCTTTCAATTGTCATTTAAGTCGCGGAGTACTGTTTGTAGAATTCATGAGTGCCCTTTGTAGTTACTTTGTGTTAGCATTTAGAGGTATTACAAGATATTCTTGGTTTTGTTTGACAAGTGTGTGTACATTTTGGTCTGTATCATCCTATTCCTAGTTAAAATTCTTTTTTAGGTGCTGTTCTTTGCCATGCATGCTTGTCAAATATATATATTTAATGTCTTTGAGCCAATGGCAGCTTTGACCTACTCGTTTAAAATTGATTATTCATAATTAGATTTGCTGTGATCCTTCAATTTTTCTTTGCCGATTTCTCCCTTTAGCTGCACATTGTATTGATGCAAGAAAAAAAAATTGAAATCTCAGTTTTGGAGATTCTCCTTCTGTATTAGAAATTCTTTTAGTTTGTGTTCCATTTTTAATTGCCTATGCCCAATAAGATGAAGTCAGAAATGTAATACCATTAATATAACATTAAAGAATAATGGATGTTGTCAAACATTTGTGTAGATTGAGGAATATGACAGAGATAATTCAGTGTCATTTTGCTGACTTGCTGTCACTTGAATTGGGGCGAAGAGATCAAAACTCACAACCATGACTCATGATGTATTTTTGATTGTTTGGATTTAGCTACATATCGACACTCATTTTTCCCCTTGCTTTCTTTTCGTCTAATCAACAAGGATATGACTCATGTTGATTGCCTATAAGATGTCAATAGGAAGTTTGGGATTTTCCTTTAATCACTTGTTTCATAGGTATTTATGTCTTCCATATTCCAGTATCATGTTCAACTTCTAGCAGAGACCCTGGTGCTCCATGTTCCATTCAGTCACACTGAACTAGGTGTTATCTGCTCATATTTGAAAATGGTCATTCAAGGCAAGAGCTTGTATTGCATGGAAAAAATATCTGCTCATATTTGGTTATTAATCTTTGAGATCTTACCCTTTTAACTTCTATTTTTTCATTTTTATCAATTTCTTTTTGTGTTTACCTGGGGTCCTGGGTAGATGCAATGCAACTCCTTAGGATATAAATCTCAGGTTATGGGTATTCATTTCTTCACGATCAATTTTTTTTGGTCTCAAATTGAATTGAAATGAACTTAACCTATTTGATTCGTGGCTCTCTGAATGCTTTGAACAAACTCTTCTCTTTTTCCTATAATGCATTCATAAAAATTGATGTCAACTTATGCATTCATAGAAAGGGGAAAGCATGAAATCTGGTATAATGCCAATTTTTTTAAATGCCTGGTCTGCTTTTAAGAATGTATTAATTGATTATGTTCTCCTTTAGGAAGTAAGTTTTTGAATTTCCTCCGAAGTTTTCCTTAGTAGCTTCCAAATTCTGATCATGGCATTTTCACATTTTGTATTCATTCTTTACTGGGGAAATGATCCATATTGGAGGCCTACGCTAGTTTGGAGGTTTCTACATGACCTCTTGTGCCTGCTACTCTTTTAGAAATATTCTTTGTATCAAGTGAGAAACTTGACAGTGAAATATTATAGCATGCTTGGTGTAATTATTGGATAAAGATATTCTATAAAGCATGATGACTCTCTGCATGTGTATTTTTTTTAACACTTCCACACTCCTGGCAATTTCCTAAAATTCAACTATTTCTTGCCTGTTTAAGATAAGTGGTTAAAACTTATCAACTATTTCTATACATTCAGTTCTATCTATACATTCATTTCTATCTTTCTGCTTGTTTATTTTCAGCATCTCTAATCTGGTGGATAGATTTTTTAGTGGATTGAATTTGGCATTTTTTAAAATTAGTAATTATGTTCCATGTATGCTTTGATGCACCAACAAGAGGGAGATGGATTAATCATATATCCCAATTAGTTAATCAAATCAATTATAATCACGAACTTGGTGTACACAATCAAGACAAAGTAAAGATTAGAGATGGTTGGACAATTACTAGCAACCCAGCCGTATCCAATCCAACAAAGTAAGCGAGATTATATGAATACATGATAAACCATGGAACTTTTTTTGGGGTGGAGGTATTGGGTGGGGATTGCTATATAGTGGCCCAGAGTTATGTTTTATGTTCTTAGAAGCTGTATGTTTGGCTAATTCTTACGCCAGAAATAGTTTTATAGGCATGCTTGTTTGTTAACATAAAGTCCGTTTATTTGCACCTTCTGGCAGTATTTATTAGAAAGTGGGACATAATTTTTAGTGCTCTCCTACTGGGCCATTTTTGTGATACAAGTTTGGTGTATTTAATCCTTGTCCAAAAAGCTAGCAGTTAGGACTCATGTGGATTCAAGTACTTCATTTCTCCATTTTGGCTATCATCGTGAGATACTTGGATGTAGTTCACCCTTGTTTGTTTATTTATATTTTTATGCCCCCTTTCAAATGAGATACTGATTTTCAAGCTTGTTTACCACTTGAAGCATAGTAACTGTATTTGATATTTGGCATGTTGTTCTTCTAAGAAGATAATTTGCATCATCAATTTAGACATATAACATAACCAGACCATAGACCTCATGAAACTGGTAATCTTATCTTGCCTTTTCAAATCAAAGACCAAATGGTTGTCAATTGATTTAACTGCCTACTGGTATGCTTTGTGTTCTGTCACTTGGCATAAATTTTTTTGTTCTTTCTAGTTCCAAGCATTCATCCATCAAAGAATATGAAGATTTGAATATAATGCAATCTCTGCGCTCTAGTTTTCCAAATGTTGACATGATTCTAGATAATTGGTCTTTTATATATTGTCATCCAATTGTTACTGAAATTGTATTGTAACTAGGATGCTTACTTGCTTTGGTTAAATTCATCTTTTAGTTTCATGAGGAGTTTTAAATAAATTCCTATAGTGGAGATAGTGATTGTCAGATTCTCTTTCCATCTCCAGAGCACTTCAGTTAAGTACTGTTTGGCTTACCACAATGGTTTAAGCTCATCCAGCGTTGACTGGTTGGAAGATGTGATTCACCTGCATAGACATAATTTCTCATACAATTACTGAGTGAAAATTTGAAAGATGTGATTCATCTGCATAGACATAATTTCTCATACAATTACTGAGTGAAAATTGTACGAAAAATATGAGGATCTATAATTCAGTTATCATTTGCTTGTCACCAATAGATTCATGTCTGCTTTAAATGTAGAGTAACAGTTTGATCTACTCTATCAAATGTAGCTTTTAAAACCTTGATATTGAGGGCACTTTTGCAATTATTTATCTCTGGCTCAAGTTTCATGCCTTGCTGTTAAAGCTAGCAAGCAGTCGTATAGACTTAGATCTTTAGTGTTATATATTGTGTTATTTTATCTTGTTAATTCTCTTCTTCACAATTTGTCATCACGATTTTAATTTCATCCTATTTATGTTCCTCTGATCTGTATTGTTTGATTGTTATCCTGTCTGCTAAATTCTTTCAGATAGTTTACCCACTTGATTGATTTCTTTTCTTTCCACATTCAAATATTGTTTCTGCTAACACGATGACATTCTAACAGTAAAGGAATTCTGGTCTGTTTTGTTTAGTTTTAGAGACCACAAACGCTATTGTGTGTTGGTAAGGGAGTTAAAATGATTTTTGACTCCTCACTTTTGTAAAAGAATTTATTCTCCTATTGATCGTCTTCATTTTTCTTACCCATGTATGAACTTGTCTCTTGCTACGTAGCCAACTTTAGTATCTGAATATACCATTGTTATAATGTTATTTTGCAGATGGTGTTTCTTGAATCTTGAAGGTAGCTCTTTGGAAGACAGTTGTTGCAACATAATAATGACTGCTGGTAAATCTGAAAATCTGAAAATGCTGGAACCGGGCAAACCTCCACCCTCAAAGAAAGCTAGAAAGGAGCGTAGTCGTGGAAAAGCAACTGCTGCTACAAGCTCAAATGAAATCATGGAAGATCATATCTGGAAAGACTTTCCAGAGGACCTCTTTGAAGCTGTAATAGCAAGACTTCCCATAGCGACATTTTTCCGCTTCCGTTCCGTCTGTCGGAAGTGGAATTCATTGCTGACTTCTCAGAGCTTCTCCCAGCAATGCGCTCAAGTAAAGCATGCAAAGTCTTGGTTCTACACCATCACCCATGAAAATGTCAATACGGGAGCGATGTATGACCCTTCATTGAAGAAGTGGCACCATCCAACAGTGCCTGCGTTGCCAACTAAACTAATTGTGTTGCCAGTGGCATCAGCAGGAGGTCTCATCTGCTTCCTTGATGTTGGGCACCGAAGCTTCTACATATGTAACCCTCTGACGAGGTCATTCAAGGAGTTGCCAGCCAGGTCTGTGAAAGTGTGGTCACGCGTAGCTGTTGGGATGACACTGAATGGTAGCTCCGCCAACTCGGGGTACAAGATCCTCTGGGTTGGTTGTGAGGGGGACTATGAAGTTTTCGACTCTGCAAAGAACTCTTGGATTCGTCCAGGAAGCATGCCCCCGAGCATTAAGCTTCCACTAGCGCTCAACTTCAGGTCTCAGGCGGTATCAGTTGACGGGACGCTGTATTTCATGCGCTCAGACCCGGATGGGCTGCTGTCGTATGAGATGGAGAGCGGGATGTGGAAACAGTATGTGATCCCGGTCCCTGCGCACCTTAGTGATCATACACTGGCAGAGAGCGGGGGGAGGATCATGCTGGTGGGGATGCTGACGAAGAATGCAGCGACATGCGTGTGCATTTGGGAGCTGCAGAAGATGACTCGGTTGTGGAAGGAGGTTGACAGAATGCCAAATATATGGTGCTTGGAGTTTTATGGAAAGCACGTTAGAATGACTTGTCTGGGTAACAAAGGCTTGCTTATGCTATCCCTGAGGTCAAGACAGATGAATCGACTTGTTACGTATGACCTATCGAGCCGGGAGTGGCTCAAGGTGCCGGGCTGTGTGCTGCCGCGCGCCAGGAAGAGGCAATGGATTGCTTGTGGCACTGCTTTTCACCCTTGTTTGACTGCAATCGCTTAGTTTTAAAACTCAATTTTCAACAGACATTGATTGTGGGGCTACATCTTTTCTGCTGCAAACCAAATAATCAATGTATATTATTTCTTAAGGATCAATCCATCACGATTATTGTTGTACCTTTATTTTACATGTTGCTTCTTTGGGTGGAATAATCGTTGTGTGGTAGACACAGGTTTTGCAGTTGGAGGTTAAAATTTTGTTCCTTTTTTTTTCTGACTAGAAGAGTAAGTGGTAGATGAGAATTTTCATCAAATATGTAGGTGTATTACGTCCCTCTCACATGATAATATTTTATGAATATAATTATATTAACAAATATTATCATGTGAGAGGGATTGTAGTATACCTACATGTTCGATGAAAATTCCCGAGGTAGACATAGGTTTTGCAGTTCGAGGTTAAAATTCTTTCCTTTTTTTTCTGACTAAAAGAGTAAATGAATGAATCACTTTTTGGTACAATGTGGAGTTAACCAAGAAGAGTTGCGCTGGGGAATTATATACTACGACTCAGGGTGTTAATTTTTTTTTGAACATCCCTTTTAATGGCGGACACGAGAAAAACGAACTTACTGGGACCTGCCCTTTCTCTCTTCGCAAACCATTACTTCCTTTTTTTTTTCAATTAATTAATTTATTCGGTTTAAAACCAATTTTTAACTTAATTTCGGTTTTGAAAATTTGAAACCAAACCGAACCGAATCAACCGATTATCGTTCAAAACCAACCAAACCGCCAATTTAAGCTAAGCAAAAGTTTTGAGCATCCCTTTTAATGGCGGAACACGAGAAAAACGAACTTACTGGGACCTGCCCCTTCTCTCTTCGCAAACCATTACTTCCATGACCAAGTTGATGCCAATCATACCATAATGTTTACAAAGAAAAAATTATGATTTTTTATTAAGTATTTTCTGACAATAGTTAGACTACATTTTTTTATTAAAAATGTTTAACTTCGTATTACATAAAAAATAAATGTCATTTCAACATCAATATATATAATAAATAGTAAATTACATAATGATAGGTAATGTTGTCACATATTTAACATAAATGATTATATTTTGTCAAATTTTCATGTCACAAAATTTTACTTCATTCCACTCTAAGTGGCTTATAATCCTCTTTGAGTTATCCATTTTAAGTGGCTCCTACCAATCATTTTTACATATAGAAATATCTCAAATTTTGTGAATCATACTATTATATACATAAAACACAATCTTTCTTAATCTACGTATCCAAAAATAATGAACCAATTAAAACAGGACGAAGAGAATATTAAATTTGGAGAGAAACCAACTCATTCAGTTTTTAGATTACCATTATCAGGCTCAGGTTATTTCGATTCAAGCCAATTGGTCTAACTTTTTATCGGGCTAGAATTTTTACCCCAACTCTCTTTTTTTGATCTATTGAAACCAACTCATAAATTTCGAACTAAATTACATCCCTAGTCAGAACCAAAATATCAAGCCCCACACTTCACTCAAAAGCTTGCAAATAGGTGTGCAAAACCAACCCAATTAGCAGATCAATTTAGTAAGTTCAGTTATTAATAATGTTTTCGTTACAGAATGTAAACCGAACTTCATTTTATTGTGGTTCAATTTTCAGATTTGGTTTACATTTCGATGATTTTAATTCAGTGTTAAACTGAACTAACTGTACTCACCTGGGAGATGCTAAAACTCACAGCAAGTATCCTTCATTTGCAGAAGTTGAATCTCGGATAGGTTTTAAACACATCAGCGTTTCAAAACATCTCATTAACAAGACTCGAAAGGAAGTATTTCCACAATTTTAATAAGTATGGGCGTAAAATAGTGACACATTTATCAGAAGTATTTTTGGGAGTTTTACAAACAAAGTTACACATTTTGATCAAGTGAGAAGACACATTACGACAGGCAGTTAAGCCACCCCTCCACTTGTTGCCGTCCTGATTATCTGGAATAGGGCTGAAAAAGAAAAAAAAATCAGAGGATGATTACTAATTCACATATAAAAGGACAAATGATCATAGTGGTCGAAGAAACTTTAGAAGCAAAGAACAACACAAACAACAGAGTGCACAATCGGAGCTGCAAAATAAATGCATCTAACGTTTCAATTGCAATGCAGCAGCTAGATTTGATATCTCTGGAGTTCCAATTCAAGTTGACAATCTCATAAAGAATGGTGTCTTCTCTCTTTCCGTAATATAAGATGACAGAGAACATCGATCCTTCGTTCCAAAATCATCGCTATCTCATGGGAACCGTAATGAAATCCAACAGCTAGTTAGTAAAAAGGACCGGGACAAATCATTTATTATCGAGACGAACTATTCTTAGGTCATTGTTTCTATAAAGCACAGACATGTTTTCTCTAGTGTTATAGAGAGTTGGTATTGGTAATTGAGATCTATTTCTTATCTTTCCAATTAACCAGACTGGGAAAAGGAAACTAACCAATACAGATCAACAATATACAACAACTTATGTATGTGGAAATGATGATGCATTCTTGAGAGCCTTACATGATCCAATGACGACAAAAATGAAGAAACCAATCAAGACTGGGCCAACAGCTAAGTTGTTTCCCTTCTTTGCGCTCGAGTCAGTGACAGCTCCACGTTTATTGATATTCTTCTCAAACTTCTCTACCTTCCTGTCGGCAAGCCTCCTTGAAGTTGTCTGCATGCAACATATAATCACATAGTATGCGGTAATCATTATTTACTGATTAACAGGACGGAAGCCGTAAATCACAAAGTGATACCAAGGCTCAGATAAATCAGAATTCTCATAATTATTACTATATATTAAAGAAATATGATACACATAAATGAACATAATCTAATGGTATCATCATCATTTCTGAAAACCAGATACAAAAATTATGAAACAGTGGTTTCCTTCTCTTTTCAAAACAAATGTTGAACTAGGGATACCGCTCCCAAATTCTAATATTTTTTATTTTTTGAGTCATTGTTGTTCGGGAATATAGTTTGTGCAGCCCAAATATTTCCAAAATTAACTATTCAAATTCGCAACGTGACTAACCGAGGTTCTTCAATATGTAGCCCGGCTTTATCAACCGGGAGATATATTTACATTAATCATTCCAGCTAGATGCAAAAAAAACCTAAAATATCAGAAATGGAAGAATGATGGCACCGAACTCTGCTCTGTTAGTTAAAACCATAAAGCAATTAATACCTAACCGTCCTCTACGATAAGATCTAGATTAAAATCTTTAAAAAAAAAACTAAAACAGAAAGACAAATGATCGTGAAATCAAATCATAGGAGAAAAACAATTAAAAGAAAATAGCTATGGAAAATATACATATTGCATCGTTATACATTCATATAGCAGAAAGTTAGAAACAGACAAAAAGGGGAAGAATATATACAGCAAGAAACAGGGTTATTACCATTTTTACGGCAAGATCTATTGTCTGGAAAGCAATCCGAAGAAACAATTGCAGGAGAAAAGACGGAAGATTTGGCTCTGGCGAGGTAGTTGAGGACCGATCTCTGTGTTTATGTGATTTTTCTCTCTCCTGATGATGTAGAAATTTCAAATTTTAGCAGTTTAGGCCTATTTATGGAGAGAGGAAACGTGGAGTTGATTCCGGCCGCCACCGACTCACGCTAATTCTAACTGGGTCTCTACACGTAATTTTTTAGGTCAACTTTAATATAATTTTAATTTATTAAGTGGTTTAAAATTTGAATGATTATATATATATTTTTTATATTTTTATATTTTTTCTACACATTCTAATTCAACAAAATCGAACTGAGATGGAAATTATGTATCTTAATATGGCTAATGTGAAAAATCCCCAACTTTAACAAAAAAAACAGAAACAAACAATAGTTTCCATGTCACCCCTTCTTCTATTTTCTCTTCTCTCTCTCATTCTCCCATCTCTCCATTTTCTCTTCACTCTCTCTTACTCTCCCATCTAAGGATAGCAGTGGATCCTGAATCCGGTCAGATTCGTAGATCCAGATCCATTTTTCAGGATCTAGATCTCCAGAAAATAGGATCCAACGGATCTGAACCGGATCCGGATCATTTTTTTAAAATTTAAATCTAGATCTAGATCTCGATTTTTGAGATCCAGATTCGATCCAAATCCGACTCATGGATCCATATAATATATATGTCATATAATTTTTATTTATATTTATAAGTGTATTATATTAATTTTCTTTCTAGTGGAAGTTGGATAAACTAAGTTATGGAATTGAATATTATGTCAATAATATTAGAAACGTGTATCTTGTATTTAAGAAAATTTTGTATATGAGTGGTCTATTTGTTAAGATATGTGTGTTACTTCTTCTATTACAATTGCAATATTATTTACTGTTATGAAAGAAAAAGTAAATTTGTAACTAACATCATCTTGTATAGTGATGATTGTAGAATTTCTAAATAATTATTATATTGTTATATTATTATTATTATTATTATAGTGTTACTGTGAATTATATTTGATTTAGGATTTATTTTAGAAGAGAAAATATATGGATCCGGGTCTAGACCCTGGACCTTACGGATCTTATGGATCTAGGTCTGAATCTAATTTTTTTGGATCCAATAAATCTGGACCGGATCGGACCCAAACAAAAAATTTCGGATCTGAATCTAGACCTAGCAAGATCCGGTTAATTGCCATCTCTACTCCCATCTTTCTATCCTCTCTCTAAGAACCCTAACTAGAAACTCCCCCCTACCTTGCCGCCGCCGCCATCAAAGACGACAACAGCGGCAACATCCATTAAAGATTCCAACTCAAATTAGAGCCCGAGTTTGTTCAAATTTTGGTGTTCCGAAAAGGTTGATGATGAAGTAGAGAAAAATGGAGAGACTATTGATCAAGCTTGGGTAAATATTCACTAGCTCCATGAAAATAAAGAAAAAAAAAATGGTGAAGCAGCTCATGTTGTGGTGAAATCCAACCAGCTCGAAATTTTTACAAAAGATTCATTTTGGAAGAAAATGTAGTATTCATTGGTTCATCCCAAGGTTCAGCTATATTTTTAAAGTAAGGGCCAATGATCATTAACTTCATAGAAAATATTAGCTTTGTCTGTCATCGAAATTTGTCTGGCGATGCTGCAGCCGAGAGTTTCTAGTTTAGGATTCAGAGAGAGGATCGAGAGATGGGGGAATGAGAGAGAGAAGAGAGAAAATGAAGAAATGGGTGATATGGAAACTATTTTTTTTTCTTTTTTTCTATTTTGTTAAAGTTAAGGATTTACACATCATTATATTAAGCCACGTAAATGTAATATTCATCTCGGCTTCGATTTTGCCGGAATTAGAATGCATGAATAAATCAGAAGCATATGTATTGTCATTCAAATTTTAAAATTCATATAATAAATCATAATTGTATCAAAATTTATGTATTTAACGATAATTAACAATTTTTTAATACGTGGCGGACCATTAATTTGTCATCCATGTTCAGTTATAAAATGACAAACTCCCTCCGTCCACATATAAATGTATCATTTATGGATAGCATTGTTTTTGTAAACACTGACACCGTACTTCAAGTATGTGATGGTATTGCGCGTATTCATGGTCTTGATGAAGTAATGATGGGTGAATTAGTCAAAGAAGGTACAATAAGTATTGCTATGAACTTGAAATCAAATAATGTTGTATTTAATGCATGATGGTATTATGATACAAAAGTTTTGTAAAAACAATAGGAAGAATTACTTAGATTCCAGTGAGAGCAACTTATTTGGACCGTATTATAAATGCTCTGGCTAAACCTATTGATGGCAGGGGAGACATTTCAGCTTCTCAATCTCGATTGATTGAATCTCTCGTTCAAGATATTATTTCCGTTGCTTCATATACTAATCTTTAGACCGAGCTTATTGCTATCGATGAGATTCTTTCTATAGGATATGGTCAGCGAGAATTAATTATTGGAGACAAACATACCACTAAAACAACAATAGCCACAGATACGATTCTCAATCAATAAGGCCAAAATGTAATATGTTTTTATGCCATGTGTTAGGTCTTAAGTGGTAAGAATATTTTTTCTATAAATAATGAGTGATTGTAAGGTTGGATACTAAAATATGTGTCTTAAAATGGAAAGTAATACACTTTTCATGAACATAAAATAAGATAAGTGTATGTGGACGGAATGAGTAATTAATTTTAATTCATATTCTAATTTGTAGAGTACGAACCTAGTTATTATTTCCTATGCGTCTTTGAAACCTCCGATGCTTTCTAATTAAAAATAAATAAATAAATTTCAATTAAAGATCCCACATGAAAATTATATTAATTATTAATTAATATTAAGTGCGGATATCCGCACCAAAGCCTTGGTCTGTGTTAAAAATAAGAGGATATCTTTTGTACGGACCTCTGCAGGTGTATAAATTTATAAATGATATTTTTGTTGAAATATACAGTCATTTTTGTAAAACGTTAAAGGATTAAAGGTGGATCTAATTCTCTCAAAAGAGAAAGAAAGATTAAAGATGGAATATTCAAAGGAATAACAAATAGTGAAATTGCACTAAATTTATTACAGTAAATAGATGGATTTTTGTTGTATTACTAGTGCTACACCTCCTGCTACGTTGCTCGCTCAACGCCTACGAGTTTGACTAGCCAGGTAGAATAAAAATTGCTCCCATTTAGGGTCCACTGTTTGAAACTCTTTATGAGAGATTGAATATTAGGATGTAATTTTTGAAATGCCAAACTATTTTAAATGATGGAGATTTTTTTAAAGAAAAGCCAAAAACATTGAATGCAAAATGAGATTATTTAGCTAAAAATATATTTAACATTTGATAGGTAGGTCAAGTAGCCAAAAGATAAATACAAAACAGGGGTATAACTTGTTAGAAAGGTGGAAATCAATTCATGTAGAATTTACCCTAAGGGCCCGTTTGTTTGTCAGGGATTGTGTTATGGGAAAGTAATCTGATTTCCAATTATTAAATTGATATGTTTGGTTTAATTATAAAAAAATAAGGAAAGTAATCTGATTCCTAAAAACAAGGAAAGTTACGTTGAAATAACATAACAAATTGAGAAAATAAAATACAACAAAAACATATAAAAAACTATCATCTGAATTTAATTAGAAATAAGCAAATATAAAAATAAACGGGTACCGTAAAACCATAAATAGTCAATGACAAAAGATATAAATAAATTCTACTTAACAGTTAAATTTTTAACTAATCTACTTCATTAATTCTATTAGAAACATCACTTTCTCTCCATCATCATTAAGATTTAAAAAGTAATCCAATAGATCTGAATCTCGAACAAGTTTCATTGCAGCCTTTTGTTTTTGAGAATTTGTCAAGACTTCAATCTTTCGCAATTCCTCATTAAGCTTATGTCGATTGTCTTTTTTCTCTTGATCAACTCCAGTAAAATTTTCCACAAGCTTAACCATTTGTTCATTTGACTTCTCCATATGAACAATAAGTACATTAGTCATGCGCTCCAAACTTGATATCAAACCATCTGCACTTTTCCTCCTCCTCTTCCGTTCAAGTTTTTTTGAAGTTTCTTCACCCCGAGATGTAGTTCTTGATGGTACAATGTCTTCATCAGATTCTCCATCTTCTTGATTTTGATCTCTTTCTAAGTCCTCAATTACATCTATTGAGTTTCGCATTTAACCCAAAGAGCTCGATCTTTGCCCCAAACAAGTGCTAGTTTATCATAGTAAGGAAAATACTTATTTCTCATGAAAGTGCAATCTGGATCGCTCTGCAAAAAGTACATCCACATAATTTCATAATAACAATAAACAATATAAGCAACAAATAAGTAAATAATAAAATTTGAAAATAAATATATTAATTTTTACCTTCAAATAATCGTCCCACACATCTGCACTTGCAGTAACGCATTTTTTCCATCATCCCCGCCAAAGCCACTTAATTCTCCATTAGAACGCACATCGTAAATGGCATGATATTGTTTTTTTAATAACTTACAACGGGATTCAATATGTGGTTTTTCTTTAAGACCATGGTTTGGTAATTTTTCTTGTAATATTTTTTCTAACTCTTTTTGATAACCTTTTCTCAAGCCACTTCCACTTTCACCATCCCAGTTTGCACTCCTTTTCAACTCATAAAAGTTGCCAAATTGATTCTACAAGCTTTTCATCTTCTTCAATAGTCCATACATGGTTACGACGAGCCATCTACAATCAGTTAATGCTCTACAAATTAATAAACAGTTGCCAAATAACACATAAAAGTCTAATAACCAGCAAAAAACAATACTTAAAAATATTAAGTACATAAATAATTATGACATTTTGAATCGAGACTGTCAGACTACTATATCCATACGAGAATAAAGATTAAAAACATGTAAAAATCATAAAAATAATAAATAATATACATAACATATCGTAAGCATGGTAAACTATTACACAAAATTCATGGTGTCCCAAATATAATTCAAATATTCATCAAAGAGAATGATGCAATACTAATATCAAACAACATGTCGATTTTGCATCCACTGATTAAACATTTGATTAGCCAAATTAGATCTTCAATCTGTCCACTCTTGAGTTTGTCCAACAGAGGTAATTGGCTCCCTTCCAATTCAATTGTCTCTTCTTCATTTTGAAAATTATCACTATAATTCATTTCAACGGGATCAACTGACATATTTTCTTTGATGTGGTTTTGTAGAAGACAACACGCCATTATAATTCTGCTTTGTTGTTTGATTGGATAAAAATTTGGATTTCTAATGATATCCCAACGCATTTTTAGCATCCCAAAGCATCTCTCAATGACATTTCTTGCTGATGAGTGCTTCATATTAAAAAATTCTTCTGGAGTTGTTGGTTGTCGCCCAGTCCTCCATTCACTAAGATGATATCTCTGGTCTCTAAAAGGTGCAAGAAAGCCTTTACCATTTGTGTAGCCCGCATCCACTAAATAGTAATAACCTAAATTTTAAAAAGTTATTATGTGTGTAATTGACATATATTGAATACAAATATTAAATTGTATAGCTTACATACCATCTTGTATTGGTAATCCGTTTCTTCTACTTAAAGCATCTCGAAGCACTCTGCCATCTGCCGCGGAGCCTTCCCAACCCGCAAGTACATAAATAAATTGCATGTCTTGAGAACATACTCCTAAAACATTTGTAATAGTGCGACCTTTTCTATTACGATACTTATTTTATCAACATCAGATACTTTCACTTCAATGTGGGTACCATCAAGAGCTCCTATGTAATTCTACAAATTTAGATCCAATCAATATTCGAGTTATTTAAATAAGAGTAAAAGAAACTAAGATGTTTTTAATATATCTTAAACCATTTTCATTTCACATCAGTGGAATCCTCAAGTACAGGAAAATGAGCTTTTAGTAAATGACCTTGAAGCCAAAGAACTGCATTCAATACCTTGTTAAAATATCTACTAACTATTTCTCTTGACCGCAAGAAATTTGTTTTCATTGTACGATTCTTTTGATGATGTGCTAGAATGTATAAAAACAACAACTTGTTCATCAGCCGTCATGTTCCTTGTAGCTCTTAGTCATCCAATCGTTTGAAGCATGTTAACTAATCTTCTAAATGTATGTCTGTCCATACGTAATTCATCATGACATGTGGTATCGCTCTGATAGATCAATCGGTGAATGTAACGTGATCGATCAATCTCATTTATAGAATGAGGGGCCTTTAAATAATATTTCTGATCGTGATGTGTTGTGATAGTTGTAATGAAAAATATCAGTAGCTTCAACATATCCATTCTCTCTGTATGCATATGAATCATAAATAACAAAAGATTTTTGGAATTTGACTCTAATTTTTTCATCCTCTTAAAAAGGCTCTGAAAGTTAGAATTGAACATTCATATCTTGAAGCACCATCGAAAATAGCGAGAGAGAAACAAATTCTCCTACAATTTCATGCATATAATTAATTGATAATAGAAAGCCAAACATTTTTAGTATTTCAAATAATAAATAAGAATATCAAAATTTTAACACTCAAACACATGACTGGATTTTTTCTTTCAAATAATAAATAAGAATGACAAGATTTTAACCAACTGAATTGTTGAACTTAATAGGTAATTATATTCGAATTATTTTGATGATAGTCATTATCTTCCAACTTTTCAAAAGAATTGCTAATCAGGCTAATAATATATTTCATGATATTCAAGAGAGCCTATTTAATTTACTGCATATGTACAACAACAACATGAGATTTGAATTTGTACCCTGAAACATATATTATTTGGATTCTCATTTATTTCCTATGTTGTCTTCCTTATTTAAAATGTGAAAATTTAAAGTTTGATTTTCTTTCCAAACTTATAGCATATATGTCGAAACATTGAGGTTAATTACACAAATAACAGTGAACTTCTTGAAGACTATAGATGAGAATGCTTCAAAATTAGGCCAAATTGTGGAGTTCAAGTAGATTTAAATCATTAACTTCACAACAATAAAAGTTTTATCCAAATCTTTAACAATTCACTCAAGCTAATGAGACATTAATTCAAACTTCACAACAAGAAAATTTTCACCTTCATCTTTCCCACAAACTCAAAATCACGTCAATCAATCCACGATAAAATAAGCATCCTATGAATAATTTCACTTTATTGAACACTATTGCAAGTGTTGTTGAGTTTGAACAAGTTCTTTTATCTCTCTCTGTCTCTCCAAAATATTTATCTTTCTCTCTCTACAGAAAAATACAGATATTACAAAATATGTTCTTATATTTACACATCTCTTTCTTCTCTACTCTATATTTATATATTTCAACTATGTATATATACAAATACACACACACACACACACACACACACACACACACACACACACACACACATATATATATATATATATATTTGTATATCAATTAAACCATAAAAGAAAGAAATTTATGGAAAGTAGTAGAAATCTAAATTGAGTTAAAAAATTATTGATTAACTAATCAAATTAACGAGAAATATATATATATATATATATATATATATATATATATATATATTTGTATATCAATTAAACCATAAAATATGTATATATCAATTAAACCATAACGAAACTACATCAATAAAGAAAGAAAATGCGAAACTACATTAATAAAGCAAATCCCACACAAATTTCAAGAATGAATGTTTAGATAACACAAAAGCAATTGAGTTCTGAATACATAAATTAATAAAAACTTAAGAGAGAAAAGGAGAATAAGGTCACCAACTGACTTACGAAATAAAGCATTTTCAAGGTTATAGTCCCAGATTTTTACCATTAAAATTTTCAAGTGACTATTTGCAGAGAGTGAGAGAGCAACAGATTGTTGATAGTGATGGAAAAAATTGCGTGACTGTATGGTAGAAAGAAAGGTGTGAGAGAGAAATAACGTCTGGTTTAAAATCCTCAAATTAGGGAAAAAGAATACCTAGATTATGATAGGGAATAAGAATCCAAGAATTCAACGTAACTTTCCTTGTTTTTAGGAATCAGATTACTTTCCTTATTTTTTTATAATTAAACCAAACGTATCAATTTAATAATTGGGAATCAGATTATTTCCTAGAGCACAATCCCTGACAAACAAACGGGCCCATGAAAGAAAAGCTCATGTAGAATTTACCCAAACATAAATGTAACGAAAGACAAAATACAGTATATGTCAAATTGCGCCTCAGAAATCTTATTTGTATTGTTTATTATTGGGTTAATTACGTAAAATTCACTTTTATTTAAAAAAGATTTAGTTTCCAACTCCATTTTTAAATCTCAGCATAAAAATACAACTTAACCATCCGTGAAGTTTACAACCTCCCTCGAAATTGGATAAAATTAAAGGTGGCGCAACTGTTGGAAAATTATAGCTTGAGCATGCCAACCTAAACGGCATCATTCAAACATTTCAAATCACACAATTGTTCATGTATATTTTTTTCGGCAACCACATCAGCTTTAATTTATTTCACCCAATCGATGTCGTCAACAACCCAAATTGTAAATGTTTTTATTGTATTGTGAAAATGAGGATAAAATTTGTTATTATATGCAATTATCTCTTTATTATTTCAATGGGTCCTCAACCATCATTCATCGAGAGGCCGAGCAAAGCACGTAGAAATAGGGATGTCAATGGATGAGTTTTATCCAGATCGATCCGGAACCGCTCAAAATCCATTAAATATTAAAGCAACGGTTCTGGTTCTGGTTCTGGTTATGGTTCCATGCCCGCTTTAGACCCGAACCGTTTAGATCCATAGATTGATGGTCCAATCCGGTCCGGATCTGGTTCTGATTCCAGAACCAGAACCAATGCTTATTTATTGGTTCTGGTCCGAGTAAAACTCGTCTATTGACAAACCTAAGTTTAAATTGGCTTGTCAATGAGCTAGTTTTATCAATATCGATTCAAAATCACTCATAACACATTCAATTATAAAACAACGGTTTCGATTTTAGTTCTGATTCTTGTACGGTTCTGATCCGGTTCTGGTTCCAGACCCACTCAGATCCGGACCGCTTAAGACCCATAGTTGATGGTCCGGTTCCAATCCGGATCCAATGTCTAATGGGTCGGTTCTAAAATCAGAACCATTACTTATTTATTGGTTCTGGTCTAGGTAAAACACATCCCTACGCAGAAGAATGGACGAAGAAAATACACCGATCCAAAAATGAAAAAACCTAACAAAATTGTGAGTCAATACAATTAAGCAGTTTTTCTTTGCAGGTCAAAGCCACAGTATTTCAATAGTGTTGAACATAAAATATTGAACAAAATTTTCAGAACCAAAAGAAAGAGTGTGGCAAGTTAACAGTATAGTATTAATAAAGAGAGAGCTACTTCATAAATCTCAGATTATAACTACCTACTGTAACATGAACTGGCAGCAAGTATATACAACTCCCATCTAAATACCTGTTGAGTCGCCAAAACACGGAGGCACTCGGTTTCATGCAAACTGATGTTAGTCGTGCAATTCCCAGCATTGTGTTGACATGGCAAGAAAAGAGCAAGAGCCCATTGCTAGTTTCACAACATTCATGCCTGAGAGAAAGCTAAGGATTCAAGAACACACCAATCTGCAACTTTCATCTGTCTTCATGATGTGTTTCAGCATCCTAACGCGTCTCTAGACCTTGGTTCATTGCTAATTTCAAATACCCTGCAGCGAGTATACAACCAACACGAATCAAACAATCAGCTATTTTCATTTGTCGAGTCCTTTCCTCTACAATCAGCTATAATAATTCTAGCTTTTGTTTGGGCCATGTTCAATATCTGATGCTCAACTTTCCATTTCTCTCATCTCATGAAACTCCTTATACCACATTGGTGCCGGTAGCGGTAAGTACCATCAAAATCAACTGCCTTAACCGTCTAGATCTCCTCATCACTCTCCACTAGCTCAATTGTTTCAATCTCTGACATAAGTTGAAGAAATTGAGAAGGAATGGCTGCTGGGTCCAACTCAAGACAACCCTTAGGCGCCTTTGATCCTTCTTGGCCAGTAAGCAAATGGGAAGGAACCTGGTGAGAAAAACGGGAAAGTTCTTCCTTAGGGATCCTTCGTATTTCCCCTGGGTCAAAATGCTGATGGAAAACAGCTTTAAAGCCAGCAACTTTAACCAGGGGAATGACTATTACTCCAAACTCCTCATCACAGTCTTCAAGTACTTCAACCATGTCGTATTTGAGCATTAATTTGTGTTCGGTGAGCTCATTCCACTCAGGGGACCAGTTCCTGTACAAAGCCCAGACATCCCCCTTCCGAGGAAATATTATAACGGTCTTAGAAGAGTATTTTGTCCATTTGACCTTGTGTGAGAAACAGTCTATTGAGTCATAAATTTCATGTCTGCCTACTCCAAACTCCTCGTATGCTCTCAAAAAGCCACTCACAAACCAGCTTCCTTTTCCTAGTCTGCTGTGAGTTGTGGAACTGAGCCAGCTCATGCTAACCTTGAAGGGATTTAGAGATATTACATTCTGAATCATGGCATAGTGCCGGGGCATCCCATCATCATCATCGTACACAGCCCACACTTGGTTGGCACCAAAACACTTCTCTGTTCTGCTCTTATCAAAATCATGAAAATCAGGTTCCAAGACATCTCTACACATATCGTTAACCAGTTTCTTGTCCAGGTAAGAGTCTGAAGACCTGAAATCCAGTCTATTCAGAGGGAGTTTCTTTTCAGCACCCAATGACTCACAGGGTTCATTCTGTTCACACGTGACACAGCGAGTAACAAGAGTATCATTTTTGGTTGAAATTTCACTTTCTTTCTTATTTAAAAGGTTATTCTCACTGGTTACATTCCTCACCACAGGAGCTGAGACGCATTCCTCGAGTTTTCTATGTATTTCATCACGAGCCTTCTCCATCACTATATGTTTGATGTCAAGATGGCGTACAACATTATGACTGCTTTCACATTTCGTATCCTGCTTAAGGCCAGAGATGTGAATTGTGTCACTTTCGCAGTTCGCCTGTTTCATTTTGTCTTTGCTCACACCACAATCTTCAGCCGCTTTTCTTTTCTTCGAAGCTTCAGAGTTCCTGAAAGATTCCCCACCTAAAGTTCTTTTGAAAGCAGTATTTTTCCGTCGCAATGCCTCCTCTCTTCTTGCAGCAGCTTGTGCTTTCTGCCTTTCCTGTTTGACTTTCTCATAAGCCTGCTGAACCATATTAGCAGCTTGAACAGCAGATTTAGCACCAGTGGGCTCAGTGAAAGGAACCCACTGGAAATTGTTCAGATTGGACCCGTTATTACCTGTTGCATGATGAGTGCCTGAGTTGTTTCTAGAGGCATTAGATACCTGCGGGCTCTTCCGTCGCTGAGAATTGCTTGTCAGAGATATCTTTGAACTCTTAGTAGATGGAGGATCAATTTCAACTGCAAAGTAGGCCTCATGGCAATTGGGGCAGAGAAGATTGTGATTGAGATACATTCTAAGATATTCATATTGCATTTTACAACGATGGCAGACAGTCCAAAACGTACGACTTTCCTTCTTGCGAGGTGGATGGGGAGCGGCTGAAGGATTCCTCTTACTGTTATTACCCTTTTGAGCAGTGTTTGCAAAGTTGTAGAATCCATTTTGTGTCCCCGGTGGCGAAGGACCCTCATGCTTTGCTTGATTCCTCTGCTGAAATAGCTTGCCACACCTCTGATCATATGCTGTTCTCTTGGACTTATCCGACAGTAAATTCCATGCTTGGGAGATAAATTGAAATGCCCCTTCAGCCCCAATAGACCTGTTTTTATCGGGATGAAGCAGAAGAGCGAGTTTCCGATACTGTTTTCTTATTGAGTCATCGTCGGCTAAAGGGGTCAAACCAAGCACACCATACCAATTTGATTCCCCATTTAATTTCTCCTCTTGAGCGGAAATATAGACATCAAGCGTCATCACCATTTGAGAAATACCCTCTAGTTCAGGATACAAATTTTGAGCCTTGAGAGCAAACTTCTTCGCCCCCTTCATGTCCCTTGCCAGAAACTTCCTCTCAGCAATTTCTTGCGATCTCACGGCCTCGTCTCTGTTGCACTCCATCTACGCTCTTCCCCTCACTCTACGTTCCCTCTAGGATCATAAGTTAAGACAACATAAATTCAACTACTTGTTCCAGGAAACAAGAATTCAAAATAAAGCACTAAGCTATTGAACAGCAATCAAGTGAAACTGAAAAAAAAAAGCAGCTAAAACAATTAATTCATCCAATAGCAGTAAGTCAGCTGGAACATAAAATAATTCCAGAAAATGAAATAAAATGTAGGGCTACATAATTCTAAACAAACGAATAACGAAAATGCATCAAATAGTTCAAACTTAGACACAGCATATACACCCTTAACCTAATTCATGAAAAGCTAACTATTACTTCAAACACAACAAGGACAACTACATTCAATAAATAAATTATCAGCTAATCTCTCAGCAGCCCAAAACCCAAATCAAGAACAGAAACGGCAGAATAAACCCGACCAAATCAAATAAAGATTCCGCAAATAACATAATCAGTAGATATATAACATCACATTATCATCGTCGGAAAAATATATATAAAAAAAACCCTAAACGGTGATCAGCACCGGATTATAGGAAATGAGAGACGTAGGCAAAGCGAGGGTTACCGTATGCGAGAGGAATATGTATCGTCTCTACAGAATTGAAGCGCAGAGTTTCATCACTGGAGTTTAATTTTCAGTTTTCCGAATTTAGCCCCAAAATTTTCTCCAAGATTGGATTTTCGGAAAAGGATCTCAGTAGACAATAGGTAAATTTGTTGATGTTGTTTTATTTAATTTTGAGGACATTAGGATTTAGGAGTTACGACAACAATATATTGGCATCTCATAGTGAAAATACCATTTTCTTTGATCAATTTAACTAACCATAGTTGGTTTTTAATCATGAGATATGTTGGAAACCTTAACCATGGTTACATGTAAAATGGGTTAGCCTTGCTTTTCACTCTTCAAAACATGATGGTCTAATCATGCTGAATTATTATAATAACTAATAGTTTTTATTTCAAAAAAATTCAGTATAATTTAAACTTTGCTACTGCAAAGGGATACATAGATTGAAAACTCAACCTTTTTATTTCATGATTATATTATATTTATTTACATAGTTATCATAATTAACTACTTAATCAGCATACTATATTATAGAATAATTGAAGGATTTGGTTAAATTAAGTTAACCAAGTCGTGTATGACGTGAGTAATTTATAACAACTCAGTAGATTATGTACGAATTAATATTACAATTTATATTTATCCTTTCTAGTAAAGAAGTTTATTAGATAACATGCCATGTTTGAATATTGAAAAAATGAATAATATTGATGTTGTGGGTGAATAGCCCGAGACCACACAAAGAATTGTCACACATGTGAGCAGTTTGAGTAAACATGCTCTTCAGGTAAATAAGAATTTTATATCTTTAACTTGTTTTCCTTTACGAGAAGAATATCAATCTTGCATATATAACATTTCTTGTAAATTATATATATGTTATTTATATTATTAATATTTAAATTTTTAATATTATATATATATATATATATTATTATAAATATTATATTATAATATTTATATTAATTTTATAATTTAAATTGTTAAAACGAACCAAACTGAATATTTCGGTTTGGTTTCGATTAGGTTTGGATATATAAAACGGTTCGGTTCGGTTTGAGTTTTAAAAAAAAAATCGATTTTTCGATTTTTCGGGTTCGGTTCGATTTTGAACCGAACTGCCCGAATGCTCACCCCTAAATTTTATAAAGTCTTGAATAACTATGCATGCCTTGGTACTCTGTTTCCTTGTTAAATTGAATAAATTAATTAAACTCATACTTATTCTTCACTATTCCATACAGTAAAATTGCAAGTCAAGTGTGTGTTTTGTTTGTAGAGTGGTTAATCTATAGGCAAGGTCTGGGTTGAACCCACCGCGACGCATAAATAAAATTTATGTATTAATTGACCCAACAAATTGCAAGTCAAAATTATTTTGTTTGAATGTAACTATATAACAATTATCACAAAATTAGTTTCAACTAATTCAGTGACGATAAGATGTAATAATATATGAGGAGATTAAATAAAAAAATTGCATTACATGTTAATAAAAATCAATCCAAATTAATAAATTTTTAGACCAACAATTATAGTTTAATTCTTATTATATTCAAAATTTTCATTTACTTCAGGCGAAAAGGCTAGGATACTAATATTAATTTTATCATGTAACTATCCAAAGTCATCCCTTAATTGACCGGTCATTTTCATATCAATTCACTAGCACAATTTGTTGTGCATTGTTCTCAATTAACTTGTTGGACCTGACGTTTTTCCTACTTGGTTGGTGGATATTGTAAATAATAATCCGATTGAATAAATACAATATATTTTTCCTCTAGTATGTTAATTATGACTATCCTTTGGTCATATCTTTCCATTCTTTGAGTTTTATAAAATTAATTGTAATAGCATCTTCTTTTTTTCTTTATCATTATACATATATATTTTTAAAAATTAATGTCAAATAATGCACGGCTATTAAGTGAATTTGCAATTTAGACAGGACATTTGTAACATTTCAATAAAATTTGTCTCCAAAATTTTCCGACAATCATAAGCTGAGGGCAAAAATAAAACATCGTTGTTTTATATATATAAAAAAACAAACAAAATGAAAGAAATATCAAAATTATATTTTCTCTTCTCTATCTCCCCAGATCTCTCCTGCTCAGCAAGCCGAGTTACTCGGCTCCTCCCCACTGTGACTTAGAGGTGTTTGGGTGAGAACATAAAACTTTTAAAAACTTATAAGTTGTTTAGGAGTTTATAAGTTGTTCAGAAAGTGTTTGGCAAAATAGCTCTAGCGAACATAATTTTATGAAAATAAAATCAACGAATTATAAGCTCCCCTAAAAATAAGTTACTCAAACCCAACTTATTTTTTCATAAGCTTATAAGCAACCATGAATTTACCAAAATAACCTTATTATAGTTCGTTATTTCCTACATATACACTACCAACTTCATTTCTCGTCAACTTTATCTCTTTAACTCACGATTCTTTCTCTAACTTATAAGATCAATTATCCAAATACTTTAACAACTTATAAGTTCTTGAAACATTACTTATAAGCTCTTGAAACATCTTATGTTCTCTTTAAAATAAAGTTTCAGCCAAACACCCCTTACTCTGCATGAACACTTTTTATTTTGGTTCCTACTATAATATACATACAGCTATATTTATATATACTTATATTAATTTATTTTTATTTACTATTACAACTTGTAATATGTAATCAATTTAAATTTGAATTCCATGTTTAATATGTAATCAATTTAAATTCGAATTCCATGTTTTAAGATCTTTATAAAGAATAAAAGATCTCTTCACGATCTTTAATTCAAGATTGATCTTGAATATATTTTAATGGATCTAAATTGATAATTTTAAAAAACAAAATTGAAAAAAAGATACAAGAAGAAGAAAGTAGTGAAACCCCCAAAAAAACTAAAAACCGACTTCTTAATTGAGAAGTTGAGAGCTAACTTTTTGCTACATCATCTTTACTACAATCGTAAAAAAGTAGACTTCCAACTTGTAAAATGGAGAAAATATTATCATTGGAAGCACCCTTAAGTCATATCAATAACCATATGAGAAAAAAAGTAGTATACAATTTGTCCATGCATCAATAATCAATAGTTGTTTAATTGATTTCCTCTCAATTTAGCTACTTGTTATTTCAAAATCTCCTTCCCACCCTTAAAAACATAATTTTTTGCTGTTGCTAACTTTATTACCAATCACTGACTACTAGCTGACTCATTGTAAGTATAATTTTTTTAGAACTCAGTTTTATTTACGTGACTCGAAACCTACCACTTTTAACAGTAACATTATCAATTAGAATTATATGTTTATTGTATTCTTAAAAGTAAAACCAAAATGACTTGATCTTTACGAAGAACTCGTGATTATATTTTTGTAATATTATATTATGTTCTGTAAAATATAATCTAAAATAAATACTTATAACAATGTTCTAAATTTGTTAGTTTTGGAAAATGGTACCAAATCCAACTACAAATAAATACTACTAAACTAGTGGAAATAACATCAAAATTGTCGATATGTCCGAGTGGTTAAGGAGACAGACTTGAAATCTGTTGGGCTTCGCCCGCGCAGGTTCGAACCCTGCTGTCGACGTTGCCTTTTTTTTTTCGTAATTATTAATTATTTTTCGTAATTATTAATTGTTGAGTACTCGTAAATGGAGTTTTATGTGAGTTTGCTATTTCTCATTATTTTTAAAAGTTGTCGCATTAGCTATATGCTTTAACAGTTGATTGCACGTATAAAACAAGTGAATCTTCACTAGTCAAGGTAGGTTATGTGTGGTTTAGACCCAGAAATAATGTAATTTTTTATAATAAAAAAATTCTTAAATAAATGAAACGTTTTTAAGAACATTACTGAATAGTTGCTTAGTTCTTTATATTGCAAAAGATTTTTTTAATGTTACTAATGAAATTATTATATAACAATTCAGAACATAAAAATATAAGATAAATTATCTGATGTGATCGTGTTTTTTAGAAAACATTGTGATGTAGTTTATATAGTATATTATTTATTTATTTCTCATTTTATTTTAAAATTATTTTTTGGTTCCCTTGAGTAAAAGTGCAGCTCTATGCAGGGTAATAAAAAAATTTGTAGATGCAACGGAAACTAAATTAAACACGTACAAAATTTATGAACAATAAGTATTATATCGATTGTTGCTAACATACTGAAAACTACACTATATACAAATACAAAAGTGGAAATATATGGAAATGCACTTTTTTTTTAAACTTGAATCAGTATATATCCAATCTCAAAAAAACAATGCCGTCTATACCCATTTCATTTTTTAAATATATTTTTCAACGAGTTGCAGACGTTGCAGACAAACACAATCATTTCAAATATCAATCAAATCAAAAAACCGTTAATTTAATTTAATTTAATTTACAAATTAAATTAAACTAAAGTTATAATTCTGTAAAAATTAAATTAAATTAAATTAAATTGTACAAATTAAATTAAATTATCCAATTATCCGTGGTGGGTTGGCCCTTGGGTGGGGTTGGCCGTGGTGGGTGGGTTGGCCGTGGGGATGGGGTTGGCCGTGGGGATGGGGTTGGCGGTGGGGTGGGTTGGTAGTGGGGTGGGGTTGGCCGGTGGGGTGGGGTTGGCCGGGGGTGGGTTGGCCGTCGAGGGTTGGCCGTTGGCCTTAGGGGTGGGGTGTGGGTTGGCCGCCGGGGTGGGGTGGGGTGGGTTGGCCTTGGGGGTTGGTCGTGGGGATGGGGTTGGGTTGGCCTTGGGGTTGGCCTTGGGGGTTGGCCGTGCGGGGTGGGGTGGGTTTGCAGCATAGGGGGTTGGCCGCGCTAGGGGTTGGCCGCCCAATGGTTGGTAACAATTTTATTAATTATTTATAAATTTAAATCCTTATCATTAATTATTAATTATTAATTATCTTGAATTTATTAATTAATTATAAATTAATTATAAATTAATTTGATTATTAATTATTAATTATTAATTATATGATTTTGAAAATTAAATAAACGATATAAACCAACCACTTTTGTAAATTAAATACACCAACTAATAATCAACAACTTTTTCGGTGAATTTACTTGATCAACAACTTTTCAAATGAATTTACTTGATCAACAACTTTTCATCGTTGAATTTACTTGATCAACAACTTTTCATCGATTCGCCAACAACTATCCCAAAGAAATATTTACGGTGAATTTAATTCACCTTATTGGAATTATACCTATATATTTCATTCTTTTCGTTCACTGAATTCTTTTCTTTTCTTTATCTCGCTCTCGCTCTCCCTAAGTGGATTATAAAGGTAATTTCAATATTTTGATGTATTTGTTATATATATGATTCCTTAATTATTGTTAGATGAATTTTGGTAAATTTTAATTAATTTCAATTAATAATTATTTAGGGCATCGATATAACCATTGTGCATTTGTATGAGATGAATTAAATAGTTTAGTTTAGTTTAATTTTAGTTTAGTTTAGTTTAGTTTAGTTCGATGGTTGAATTTTAGTTTGGTTTGGTAGTTGGTGTGGAGTTGGCCGTTGGGGTGGGGTTGGCATTGGGTGGGGTTGGTAGGGGTGGGGTTGGCCGGGGTGGGGTGGGGTTGGCCGGGGGTGGGGTTGGCCGTGGGGGTGGGGTTGGCCACGGTGGGGTTGGGGGGGGTTGGGGTTGGGGGGTTGGCATGGGGGTGGGGTGGGGTGGGGTTGGTCGTGGGGGTGGGGTTAAATTAAATTTTATTATTTTGTAGTTGAATTAAATTATAGTTTTGCGGTTTAATTTAGTTTAGTTTAGTTTAGTTTAATTATTATAAAAAAATTTCATTTAGCCGTGGGATAGGGGATTGGCCGCGGGGTGAATTTTTCATTTAGCCGTGGGATAGTTTAATTTAGTGGGGTTGGTCGCGTAGTTTAGTTTAGTTTAGTTTAATTTATAACATTTAGTTTAATTTAGGTGAATTATTATTTAATTTAGTTTAGGTTAATTATGGTTTATATCCAGTCCGATGAATTATAATATTTAATTATTATTTAGTTTAGAGATTTATACCGTCCATTATTGTGCATTTGTATTATTTATTTAGTTTATGTGAATTATTATTTGATTTGTATTATTTATTTAGTTTATGTGAATTATTATTTGATTTAGTTTATGTGAATCACGATTTATACACGTTCATTTTTGAAATTTTCATTTAGTTTAGTTTAGTTTATAATTTATTGTTCTTATTATTAAACATTTGTGATCAATGTTACTGTTTTTATATTTAATTTGTATTATTTAGTTTAGATATTTGTTTTATAATTAATGAATTTTTAATTAATTATTGTGCATTTGTATGATTTAATTAGATGTCGGGGTGGAAGAATATTATCATTAGATATGGAGGATGTTGGGATGATTGTTTGAACTACTGCGGCGGTGCATCATCATATACCTATGTTCGGACTGATAATGCACTTATTTGGGAGTTAAGAGAAAACATTAATTCCCTTCTGGGAGCAAATTCTTTTGACTACCAAATACATTATATATCGAGATCTCGAAGTGGTAGACTTATCAAATCACTTTTGACTACCGATGATCAGCTAGCTCGATTGTGCGAGGTTTATGCCCAACCAGTGTATGTGACATACGGAGGCGTCGAGTTCCCAACGGAACACAAGCATATATGCCACAATTCGAGCAACCACGTGATCTGACGTATGACTACGCTTCACAATACTCGTCTCGGATGAGTCATTCACACAACAATTTGGAGCATATAATTGGTTTGAGCAAAATACACCTCGAAGTGCCGCAACATGTGCCGAAGTGGTCGCCGCGATCGTTGACGGCGGTGATGATGGCGAATCGTCGTCGACGGTGAAGAACAAACATCGTCGATGAAGAAGAGGAGGAGGAGGAGGAGGAGCGTGCGGTGCAAATGTGATCTCAGCACGTTTGTAGAATTTGATGCGTGGATACGTCGAGATGGTGGAATAGAAAATTACTTGGGATGATTATGCGAGCAACACGCGAGGGTAACCGAGGGACTCGAGGTAGAACAAATGGAAGAGATGAGCAATTGGCTAGCTCTGTTATTCCTCATGAAGCTTGAACAATCTTTTGCTAGTCCTCTTGACTCTATTCCGAACCCCGATGGGCTGAGTGAAGGTTCCATCTTCGACAACAAGGTGGACCTTAAGATATAGTCGGTTTGTGGCACATGGAACAAAGAGCAGAATTTGTTATTCCGCGATCGGACCAGACCCGGATTACGTTCAAATCGAGATATCGTGATCGGTGTCCGTTTCTATTGCGCATCGCATGCGCAGGGGTGGTTTTGGTTTGTGCGCAAGTTTGATGCCGTACACACCGTGTAGATGATCTCGTGAATACCGAAGCGCGCAAGGTCAAAGCCCGTGTGATTGCAACATACATAGCGCGAAAAATACGCGAGGACGGTGAAGTCATTAAGCGAGATCGATTATGGCGAGTTACAACGAGTATGGCGTGCGGCGTCATATCTTGTCGCGGTGAGCTCGTAATAGAGCAATCGAGATGATATATGGTGGGTATGAACAATCTGTCGGATCTTTAGGGTTATCTTCACATGTTGCGGACACCTAATCTGGTTCGTTGATTGACTTGGATATTGGACCGGATAGTCGTTTCGCCATCTTTTGTAGCGCTCGGTTCCGGCCCGACTCGGTTACACGTTGTGCATGAGGCTGTTATTGTTGTGGATGACACGCACTTGAAGGGCATGAATAAGGTATATTGTTTGTTCTTTATTACGAAGGACGACAGCGAGCAAGTTTTTCCATTGGCTTATGGAATTGGTCCGATCGAGAATGATTTATCATGGACTTGGTTTCGGAACACGTGAAGGCCGCTTACGGTCGAATTCGAGACATTGATTGTGTTTGATGCGCACGCGTCGGTATATCCATCTTGTGAAAAATGTCTTTCGGAGAACGCCCACGGCTTATGCTACTACCATCTGCTGAAAAAATCACGCCTTTTGGGAAACCGTCGGTGGCATTGTACGGGCGGCTTATATGATATCGGGAGCGGAGTTTGACAAAGCAATGAACATGTTAAAGTCCCCGTGCTAAAGATAGACCCTCTTGGTGGTGCATATAGCAAGTTGATAGAGGTAGGAGTTGAGAAGTGGGCGAGATCAAAGTGCCTGTGGGCGCTATACCTTTTGACTTCCAACATTGCGAGTCCTTCAATGCTCGGTTGTTGTGGGCAAGACGATTGCCCATTTGCTCTATGGTTGAAGCGATTCGTCATATCATAGAAAATGGTTCGATCAAAGACTTGAAGCGGCAAGAGCATATCCTCTGACCTAACCCCGAAGTCATTACGCAAGATACGGGCGGGCTGGAGAGATCACGCCGATATACTATAGTGCCCAAAGTAACGACACATTCAAAGTCGAGGACAAAACCAAACCTTCAATGTCAATCTCGGGACGGAATCGTGCTCGTGCTTGGAGTGGGACATGGATCGATCCGTGTTCTCATGCGATTCTTGCGACTATCTGGTATGGAGCTACATACTAAATATAATTTTTTAGTACGGTATTCCAATTTATAACTAACAACTTTATCATTGTTTTTATCTTGAATTTTAATTTGTGCGGCATAAAGATGACCAAATTTCCAGCTATGTGGGAGAATACTATCACGCAGAGAAGCTAATGCAGACTACTCATACGAGTAAATCATGTTCGCCCAATCCAGTTGGATGCTTCCTCCCGATGTCGCGACCGTTGAAATCGCCACCTGCTGTGGTCAAACAAAGCGGGTCGTCCGAAAGTTGGGCGCCATCGTCATCCAACCGAACGTCCCCATCAAGATCTGGTGGAGGAGAAATGGGGTCAGCGATCTGAAGTCATGCACGTGGGAGGTGTGGTTTGTGTGGTTCCACGGATCACATGCGACAATCATGTCCTTATTTACCATCCCATTAATTGAATGAGATATTGATTTTATTTTCTTCACTTAACTTGATATATGAGTTTAATATGATAATTTAAGCATTCTATGAATTTACTAGAATTTTCTAAATTCATATGTTGAAATTGAAAATTTTTAGTTTAGGTGCTTAATTGCTATATATATATATATTAAAGTTAATATATGGTGTTAATATTGATGATTAAGCTCACATATGATACTTTTATGAATTTTAATGTTCTTCTTCATATATCTTATGAATTGTGAACATATTATGTAAGTAAGGAGTAATGAAGCTTAATTGAGGTTGAGAACTAAGAATACGAAAAGTTGAATTTTATAAACATATTATGTTGAAATGAAAACTTGATGACAAAGATATTAGATTATATGTTTTAAGTGATTATAAATGGTTGATATACCTAAAAGTATACTAATAGAATGATATAATTTATTGGGTTGTGATTATGATTTTCGAGAAAATATACTCAAATACAAATATTACAATATTTAAGAAAATACACTCAAATACAAAAGGTTATTACATAATAATTAGTAACATGTTTCGACCACTTTCTATCTATGACTCTCGTTCACATAATTCAAATATAGAAGCGACTATTTTTTACGGTGGGCATATACATTCTCATTACCCCACGGGATGCTCGGGAACCGAAATGAGGCGTTCGGCATACATGCACATGTATCGTTCCGGCAGACGTTGTCTTCTTGATGAATCGTACATCGAGAGCGAGGAAATGTAAACGTCGGATCACGCGGAAAGCACGAACACCGAGTCTGTATCTTCAAACCAACGAGTTACGAGTAGGCGTGTAAATAACATCCTCAAGCCGATCCATTCATCAACCGCTCATCTTGTCGCACGGGTCTAATGAATAATGTACGGATCGAACATTTCACACACCCCGGCCGTCATGTGCATTCGAGCCAAATGATGTGACCTCTGCTAAAACAAGGGATGATGACACGTAAAAGAGATTGATTTTGTAAAGGCACAAACAAAAATATATTTTATAATTAGTCATTGTATAAAGTTACATGTTCGAAGAAGCCATGGTCTATGACTTTGGCCCACCTTGCTACTACCACGGACTGCCCGATACCAATTAGCAGATGGAGCCCACGTAGATATACCATGATCTAGATCCTGCCGCGTTTGACTACGCTCAGAAATATGCAGCCACTCTCGACTAATGTACAACTATTCAGCAAGAAATAAAAATTCAATATATATAAAAAATATATACATATATATTCACATCTATAAGAAATACGAAATATATACTTACAAAGAAATCGGTGTCCAAAATAATAGTGCTCGAATCATTGACCCCATTCAACAAGTCATTGTCGTTTATTAATCTGATCCTCAGATGCAACATGTACAAATCAAGAGCCTGCAATAAATAATTTATTTTTAAATAACGATTTCATATATGAAAATAGAAATAGAAATAAGTGATACTTACCCCACGTCGAGCTCGTCGGTAGGGTCTTCGATGCGAACAAAATCACATGGGTCGGCATGCATCCACTGCTCTAATAATCACCGAACCCGTCCTCGCCTCGAAAAGTTTCATAAGAAGCGTATACACTATCGGGGATAGGGCGAGGCACATGGCTATTCACGTCGGTGACCTCGGTGCGGTAGCGCAATGAACCTTACTCGTTCGCTTCTACGAGTTGGCTAATTTTTGTTTAAGCAACGAGTTAGAAAAAGTAAACATATCAAATATGATGCAATAATATAAGATAAGATAATTTACCAATGGTCTCGGCATCTCGGCATGGAATGACAAGTCGGATCCTCGCCAGTGATGGGCTAATGAATCGAGGTAGATCCATACTCCGTGAGGCCGGCGATGAGGTGTATACTGGTGGTGTCAGAGGCGACGCCGGATCTGCTAGAGGAGTCTGCTGGGTACATCGATATAGAGTGCAGTGGAAGGCCACGGTCACGATCGTCACTCCGCATCGCCGATGGGGTAGTTCCACGACGGACGGCGTATATGCCTCGATCTTGTCTCGAACATCTACATCGACACCCTTCTATCATAGACTCAAACCACGTCTTGAGTCCTCGAATATTCTCTAACCACATCATTGATCGTATGCGTGATCCAACGACGATCCTCCGACTCGGGCGTCGTGGTGCTCACCGCCGCTAGATGAAGAGGCGTGGCTGTCTCGTCGCGCTCCCGTATCCCGATTGCGTCCCCTATATCGATCGGCGTCCTCGTCCGACGCGCCTATCCCCAGGCGATGTCGTGGCTCCTCATGCTCCTCGTGGCTCCTCCTCGTGCTCCTCATCAATCTCTTCAACAACAGCGATGCGTGCCCTCGTCGCATCGATCGCCGACTAACCCCACATCGGTGAAGGCCCCGCTCTAGAACGAGGCGCGTCTCTAGTGCGGGCGGGGTTGTTCCCGCGCATGAGATGGGAACGAGTCTCCGTAGTTCACTCCCGGTGCACCGGATATAGAGATGACGTATAATACGGCATGCTCATCTCATAGTCGTCCGGACTAACCCCACAACGGTTGCCCTCACGATCAAACAGGGGCGTGTATCCACGTCAATCATCTTCGTGAACTTCCACCTCACGCATCTAGGATACACATCCTCCGGACATACTTTGCAACCGTCGTGCGAAGATCCGGATGATCTCTAGTGACCAAATATATAATGCCCATGATGGTCCGTAGAAGTGATATTTGGCCCCGGTCTTCATATTCCACATGTAGTGTTGTAGAATTTTATCGCATATGCAGCCCATGGAAATCGGCAAATCGTCCGGATCGTCAACTAAGACCCAAATCCACGGATCCACGGTCGTGGCAAGTCGATACCAAGGCGAATGCGTAAAGAACTAAGATGTGGGCCACACGGAGATATAGATGACCGCCAGCATCATCAATCGGACGGTCCGTATCAAAGAATCTCACACCTAGATTCTCTATACTAGTCCTTCCGCTACCAACAAACCTTCGATAAACCTCAACGGATTGCGGATCGTACTCGGCTGTAGGATCGAAAGATGACGTCCCAAAACTCAAACCCGTCACGAGCGCAAAATCCGAGAAGGAAAAACAAATTGTCCTCCCATTAATAAAAAACCATATCGCCTGATCTTCAGCACTAGGAGGGGGCCTAATCTGTCGGGATACCATATGGTGCAAACTCATGTTTGACTTGGATCCAGGTTCCCAACCAACAAAGTGACCGAAACATCCTTGCCTAAACCTATACACTAGGTCTTCACCACCTACATCTCTCAATCTCTGTATGACCCTTCTTAAATAATTCGGCTTGAAGTAGGTGCTGATTGTGGATGGACGATTGATGGTCTCGGGCCTTAAGAACTCGATTTCCTATTTATTAAAAAAAATTATGATTAATTAAGAAATATGTCAATTAGTGTGTTCACACATATTGTGAAATTAATTCAAAATTATATAGAATTGGTGGTGAACTTTTTGTGTCTTGATTAACATAGAATTGGAAATTTTGTTCCTATGACTAATTTTTGTGGATGGACTTAAGAACTTTACCCATGGAACACATTATCCACTATATATTTTGTTTCTAAGTTCACAAAATTACAAGGAAGTAAACGCATTAGACAACCTTTGTGTGTTAGCATAGTACAAGGATTGGAAATTTCTACCTAAAATTACTTGGTGGATATTTCTACCTAAAAGAAATATATTTGTTGAATTTAGTAACATAAGATTAACTACTTATCAACACTTTACCGCTTATAATTTCAAAGCGTCTTATTAATAAGCAATTCTACCAAATTTCTAGAGTAACGTTTATAATATGATTTGCCAAATCAATCAAAACTCATCCAAATTCATCCCAAACTCCCAAATCATCATCATATACTTAAATATACATTTAGTAATTTAAAACAAGCTTAAACTTATTCATTTATATTTTAATCGCTAACGTCCTTCAACTACATATATAAAAATTTTCTAGCATTTTACTATCTAAAATTTATACCTAAAAGAAATATATTTGTCAATATATCATGCAAAATTCATAATCCTAAATTTAAATAAATGTCTTGTACATAAATTTTGTCAATATAATTATGTATTGTCAATTAACATCAATACATAATTAACAATATATTCTAATTATAATTCACATATATTAATTCACAGCATAGACAACCATACATAATAATTCACAAAGCATAGATTCAATTAATGTCCAATTCACAAAGCATAGATTTACAAAGCATAATAATTCATGTCCGAATTCATAATTAATATCCTATCACATATATTTGAATTATTTCAGAAAGCATAAACACAACACAATATATAGTTAAAAAAGCATAGAAAATACATAATTAACAATATATAGTTAACAAAGCATATAAATACATAATTAATAATATATAATTAACAAAGCATATAATTGGAATTATAATTCAGAAATCATAATAATTAACAAAAATATACAAAACAACAATATAAATAAACAAAAATACAACAATATAAATATATATTGTAGAATACAGGGATTTTTCGTGAATTTGTAGTTTTAAGGTGACATACATGTTTTTTAAAAATACCTATCTAATTATGAAACATAATAAATTATGAACTATCAACTATTGTTAAATCACACAATAAATTATGCACTATCACAATAAACAATAAATTATAGACTATTGTCTAATTACACAATAAAT
Organism: Salvia rosmarinus; assembly: GCA_036937905.1. NCBI lineage: Eukaryota > Viridiplantae > Streptophyta > Magnoliopsida > Lamiales > Lamiaceae > Salvia > Salvia rosmarinus. Next base: position 48,791,487 of record CM072823.1, read on the forward strand.
TATGGACAATCAACTAATATCTAATTAAATAAATTATGCACTTTTCTGTACCCAACATTTGAATGGTCTACATTTGAGATTATTTTAATCTAAGTGGTATATTCTACCTGTTTTTATCAAATTAGGCATATCCCATATGTATATTATCAAATATAATTTGCATACCATAATAATTCACGCATAATAATAATAATTAAATTCGAAATTTGATAATTCACTTATCATAAAAAACATAATTAACAATATAACAAAACATATAATTCAAAATTCACTAAGCATATAAATACATAATTAATAATATATAATTAACATAGCATATAATTGTAATTATAATTTAGAAATCATAATAATTAACAAAAATATAAAAAAAAAAAACCGTGAAGACATTGTGTTGTCCGCGTGGGTTGGCCGCTAGGGGTGGGTTGGCCGCGCCGTGGGTGGGTTGGCCGCCGGTGGGTGTGTTGGCCGCCGGGGTGGGTTGGCCGCCGAAGGGGATGGGTTGGCCGCCGGGGGGTGGTTGGCCGCCGAAGGGGATGGGTTGGCCGCGGAGGAGTGGGTTGGCCGCCGAGGGTGTGGCTTGGCCGCGGAGGAGTGGGTTGGCCGCCGAGGGGCTGGCAGCGCGGTGGTGCGTTGGCCGCTAGGGGTGGGTTGGCCGGCGTGGGTGGGTTGGGCGCGGTGGGTGGGTTGGCCGCCGGGTGGGTTGGCCGAAGGGATGGGTTGGCCGCGGGGTGGGTTGGCCGCCGGTGGCTTGGCGCTAGGGGTGGGTTGGCCGCCTAGGGGTGGGTTGGCACCGGTGGTTGTTTGGCCGTGGGTTGGCGGGTGTGTTGGCCGTTGTGGTGCTGTGGGGGGGTTGGCATGGGAGGTAGGTTGGCAGCGGAAGCCATGGGTTCGAGGGTTCACGGAGTTGCTTGGCCGCGGTGAGGCGGAGTTGGCGGAGGAGGAGGCGAGAGAGAGTAGAGAGGTGAGAGAGAGAGAGAGAGAGAGAGAGAATAGAGTGAATTTTGATTTAAATAAAATTTTAACATTGGATTACGAAAAAGTGAACGAAAAAAGTGAAAAGAAAAGATTCTTGCTAGTGTTCAGTGTTACGTGCGATGAATGGCACAAACTTTGATAATGGGCACAATTTTTCGTGTTGCATGATTTATTGATTTTGATGAAAATATATTAAACTAATGAAATGGGTATAGATGGCGATTTTTTGAAATGGATATACACAACACACTTTTTTCAAAATAGGGTAAATAAGCTCCGCGCCCAATACAAAATAGAGAGCAGCGTACCCTCTGAAGATGTCTTATTTGAACACTAAATTTCTCCAAAATCCTAAACATCCAATTTTTATGGACGAATGAAATTTTGAAAAATATCTCAAACTTTAGTTAATAAATTAAATATCCCCGACTTTGACGATGTTTTAAAATTGTAATTCCTTATTTGATATATATTGCAGAGCCACTAATAACGATATGACGGAAACGAAGTCAGAAGTTAATCCCAAAAACTCTCATGAAATGTGATAAAAGACAGAGAGATGTTTAACATCAATTAATGACAAATTAATGATAATGATCAATTTGCGAAGCAAACTAAACAAAATCTGACAGATACTAAAGAAAAGTGAAAGATTCAGGTAGCCAACCAACCACGAAAAAATTTCCTAACAATTTTTAAAAATATATTCCAATCTTCAAATATTAAAAGTTACATATACTTAAAAAAATAGGTGTACAAACTAAACCCAACTCCAAGCTACATAAATGTACATAATATATGCTTGCTCCTAAATAAATACTTCGTATTATCACAATCATTTTTTAAGGAATCACAATTTATTCGAACATACAATTTGCGTAATATACGCCTGAACGATTATCCTCGCACACTTCACGTAAGAAATCAGACTAAAAATATATACTATAGCATGTTAAACTCGTTGCACATTTTATTATTTCCGAAAAAAGAATTAAACTATCATTGCATCACACGCTAAGAAAGTCAACCTATTCGATCTACACTAACTGTATTTTTTCGTTTTTATTAATGAATTGAGATCGGATTTCGAATGTGGTAGAGATCTTAAAGTTACACCATCCCGGATTTTACTCATACAACCATTAAATCTATATAGCTTGAACTAACACCAATTTGAAAAATATCCTAGTTATGATTGCTAACTCTTTAATTCTACTCAAAGCTCCCAATTGAAGCTTCTTTATAATCGTCATGTTGAGAGAATTTATCAATTTAATCCCTACATTTTGTAATGCATATCAATTCTATCATCCAAACAATTGAATGACATTTGAAACTTAAAATAAATTAAGAACATTTAAAGTTCATGGTGTCTATCATCCCCCCATTTATTTCGTTTCTTGCTGTGTCAACATCCTGACATTACTCCATCAACGAATTACAGAACTAATACATATAGAAAGTATTAGGATATTACTGATAAGTTCTGAAAATTAGAAAGGAACTGAAAATAGCTATTGTGAGATAGAAAGTGGTATTAACTCTATAAAATATATAAGTACGCTTTTGTTTCATAATTTGCGTGATTATCCATTTTTTTCTTTTTCTTTTTCTTTTTTTTAGAGGTATACCTCAAACAAATATAGAATAAGTGAAAAAGTAGAGCAATAACACAATACCAAATAAAACGGACAAACTGAAAAGAAAAGACATAAATTAAGGATACCTTGTGGTAATGCCTGAAACCAAGCAGTTCGAGTTTGACAGTTGTATACATCCAGAGAAGGTTAAATATTCAAGCAATACCAGCAAACAGAATCCATTTCTAAAGAGAAGAATCATTATACAATCTATAATAATATACACATAACAAGCTCAAAAAATAATCCCTTTCAAGAAATATAACATATTTGGCAAAATAAATAGACAGTGCTGTTTCCACCTAACCAGAAAAAAACAGCTAATGAATGTTTCATCTTCAAAATGATGAAAAGAGTTTCCCTTCAACTTCATAGAGATCCTATTTCGAATCAACCAACTATCCTTAAAAGAGATGTATCCACAGTCCCACAATCGGAGTCGTAAAGATGAACGGTACATGGCAAGCACAGCACCGATCAAAACAACAATAGGGCTGCAAAGTCCCTCATCATGGTTAACAGTGACATATCACAAAAGCTTCCACGCTGCAAAGAAAGAGTAAAAATGAAGTCACGAATCACCTCAAACGAACATGGAGGTTCTCAAGTATGTAAGCACACAAGCACACGCAGTAACACATGACAAGATTAGATTGCAGCACGTCACCAGCTTTCATTCAGACTAATACCTAAGACACTGCAAGCGTAGGAATCAATAATATGCGTATGTATTACCCTCAAACATCTCAAGCTCAATGGGATGGGGACGATGAACTAACTTCTTTAACTGTAATCCTTGCTGATCGAGCAGAATACTACCTTGGGCCCAAATACAATGAAACACAAATTATGGATTCATTATCAGTCCTAAGATCAAAGTTCGTTACACCAATAATGACCCGTGCTACCAATTCCACAGCATTGATTTCAAGACAGGAGGAAAATGCAGATTGATCCATGCTTTATCTCAATCAAAGGTAGGGTTTTGTTTAGTCATTGTCCAACCTAATTTCGTATGACACTTCTAATAACAAAAAAACCAAAAACATAGAGATAATAATGATAATTGCCAGGATATCTTAAGGTATTCCTAATCCTAAAAGGAAATAGAGGGAGTATGAACAGAATTTCCTTGTATAAAACCTCGCAAATCTTAAACCAACAAGAAATTGAAGAAGAAGAAAAATATAACTGAGTAAATCTATAATCTAGTTCATAGAGAAAGCAACCTCTACAGTCGTAGGGTTTCAAATACGCCCTATGAGGATTAGTACTAAGATTTTGCTAAGTTTGGAAACTGTGATCGCAAATTCGAAGATTAAAGCTACGGTAAAAGGATCTCGTGATAGATAATTACCTTACAATAACAATAAATTAGCAAAATCATAACCAGAAAGAATCAAGTGTGAAACATACAATAATTCCCAATTTCCAACTCCAACAGCCAAAAAAAAACAGCAGAGGAGGAAAATGCAAAAAAAAAGAAAAAAACGTGACGGAATGAAATTAGAACAAACAAACTCAAACACAGTAAAGTAAACAAGAAAGGGGATGTCTCGATTTGATCAATTCCTCAGAAAAAAAATTCAATCTCGAACCAAATCAAAGGAAGATTGGCAATACTAATTCTTACAAGGAATATCCTTCCTGGGCGACGGAGGCGCGGGATTATGACACAAAATGGCTCTACCAATCATCGCAATGCTCGAAACAATCCCCACAAAATACAAGAATACAACCAATCCAAGAACCCAAGGCATCAACATAAAACCAAGGAAAAACGTCACCGATCCACAAAGCATCAGCGAAAGCGAGATCCCGAGGAGCAGGGAGGCGAACCCCGCAGGCGTCATGTTCTGAAACGACAGCCCATCCCACCTCCGCCGCTGCGCCGCGGGAGACTGGTCGGAGAAATCGACCGACGACGTCGGCGGCGACCGTATAATATTCAAAACTAGAGCTGAAAGCTCGTAGAAAACCCTGGTATGGTGATCCTGCTGATGATTCTGCTGTTGCCGCCCCATCATTTTTCACAAAATTTCCGAGAATCCGAAGTGGAATTGATACGTGATGGTCTTATAGATTGGGAAATTTTGTTCAAAGATCGAGGTAAATGGATAAACTCTGTATTTATGGGAATTGAATTGAATGGATAAAGCAGATGATATTTATCTCTATTCGAAATGTAGTTTGGACTAAAAGTGGAATTCAATAACGGCCCGCCCCCTCTTTTCTTTACTATTTTCGATAGACAGAAAAGGGGAAGACGTGCCCAGGCTGGAGCAGAATGTATATGTATGCGTGGTAATTTGATCCTATAATCTCATTTATTGCATTTTTTATATTTTTAATCTTTTTTTTAAATATTAAAATTGTATTTTTTTGTTTTTCTCAGTTCGTATTAATTATCAAATATTGTCGATAGTCTAACTAAATATTATTGGCGATCAATGTATATCATCGAAATTTTATTGACAAAAATTCTAACTATCATATATGATCATGGAAATTCAATATATATATTCAGAATTTTCAATATCTAAAACATTTGGTGCCCCTATAATTCAACTTGTAAATCTATGCAAATTATCTTTATGTTAATTAATTGAATATTAATTTTATAATGACTCATAATTCAATATTATGAAATATTATTTAATTATATATATAATATATAGTATCATAATATATTTTTATAAGTTATTACTATGTTACATATAATAACATTGTGAATTAAACTAAGATTATGATAAATGTACGATGATGATCTTGTTTATTAAGATCCCTATAGATAGGGTTCTTGAAAACTTGAGATCTTCATCAGTGGAGATCTTGAAAATTTGAGATCATTAATAGAAGAATGTTGTTTATTAAATTTTTTATTGATAATGATGTTTTTTTTAAAATCCCTATCAATGAGAGTGTTGTTTACTGTGATTCATATCGGTGAGAATTTTGTTTATTAAGATCTCTATTAGTGAAAATCTTGAAAACTTGAGATCCATGTCGATTAGTATTGGTGGAGATGTTATTTATAATAGATTGGATTAACATATACAATAAAGCTATGCGGCCACATTATGGCTGACCACACGAGATATTTTAGTAATTATTAATATAATTAATCAACAAAATAATAATAGTAAATTAAAGTGTTAATCATTTTTACATAAATACCATTTTCCCACCTATTTTGAAAAGTATTAAATTTATTAATTTTAATTTGAAATTTAATTTTTCATTCGATAGGGCCAAAATTGTAATTCCATAAGATGGTTTTAATGTAAAATTAATTTTTTAATAGATCAAATATTAAATAAATAATTTTTTCATTAAATAAAGCTGATTATGGTCGGCCGCATTATGGTCGAATAACATCACTCTAACATATAATGTTATTATAACTAAATATTATTGATACTTATTGTATTTTTTTTGTATCATATCTCTTATTGTTGGTTATTAATTATTAATATTATAAAATAACATCATAACCTATTATTATGGATTATTTTTAACTTATATTATATAGTATAACCTTAAAATTTAATATTAGTATTCTTATATTATGATGTGCTTTAATTTTATGGTGACTTATTAATAATAAGTCAATGAAAATATTAATTTTTATACCTTGTGAAATCTTGATTTACTTATTTTTTAGTTTTAAAATTTATATATATTCATAATATATATATAAGAAAAAAAACTACAATTTTAATTATATAAGACATCTATGGTTTTTATAATATTACTTATAAAAATTAATAAAATCTGATGTCACACTTAATTTCTATATCTAATGCTATATATGCATTAAAATGACTATTATAAGATGTTATTACAACTTAATACTACATGAATTTTTAGTATTATGTCATAACTCAATATTATGAAATATTAGTTAGTTATATAATATAGTATATGATATCACAATATATTATTTTAAGTTATTATTGTATTACATACAATAACAAGGTGAACTAAACTAAAATTATGATAAATGGACGATGATCTTGTTTATTAAGATCTTCATTGGTAGAAATCTTGAAAACTTGAGATCATCATCGATAGAGATCTTGAAAATTTGAGATTCTCATCGGTAGAGATCTTGAAAATTTGAGATCTTCATCGGTAGAGATCTTGTAAACTTGAAATCCTTATCAGCAGGAATCTTGAAAACTTGATAGCCTCATCGTGAGGGTGTTTTTTATTTTTTATTTAATTTTTTATTGTTTTTGGGTCATTAAATACATAAATTTTAAAGATCGCGTCACGGTGGACTCGAACCCGAGACCTTTGACCTAAGACATTAACCACTCTACCACTAGGTCAACACACGCACACGAGGGTGTTGTTTATTAAAATCCCTATTGGTGGGGTTGTTATTAAGATCCTCATCGGTGGAAATCTTGAAAACTTGAGATTCTCATTGGCAGTGGAGCTTGAAAACTTGAGATCCCCATTGCTAGAGATCTTGAAAATTTGAAATCTCCATACATAGAGATCTTAAAAATTTAAGATCCACATATATTAGGATGCACTACAAGAATTTCGCTAATAGACCACGGGGAATGCCCATGGTCTATTTCAAAAATCCGTGTGGTCTACAAAGGTGTAGTCTATTACGTGCGGCTATAGACCACGCGGATTCACGTGTCTATTCAGTTATGATCCACGGTGAAAACCGCGTGGTCTATAATGTTATAGACAACGGGCCACCGAAGGTGAACCACGGCCTTTCCCCGTCGTTTATGACATTATAGACCACGCGGTTTTCACCGTGGTCTATAACTGAATAGACCACGTGCATTACCCCGTGGTCTATAACTGAATAATATATTTTTGTTATTTTATTATTTATTTAATAATTGTGTTCATAATTTGAATGCATGTTTCTGCTAATTAAAAATAATAATCCAAAAATAGATATAAAATATTTCTCATAATATTTATATCAAAATCAAGGTACACATTTCATAAGCATTCAAAACGTTATATCCGGGAAATACCCAATCTACATATATTTTCTAACTAGCTACAAGTATTTTCTAACTAGCTACTAAAATTTATCCAAAATATCCATTCACCATCTTCAACAACAAATATTTTCTAACTAGCTACTAAAATTCATCAAAAAATCAACTTCACCATCTTCAAGCATTTCACCATCTTTGCTTCAACAACATCAATCATCTAACTTGATCTCATCTACATTATTAGAATAAGATGTAAAAAATGGTAAGAAATAAAGTTTAGTACATCAAAATCATTATGTTCAACAAAAAGTATGAAACTTACCATCGTCAACCACCATAGAATCAGCAACTAACTCGGACAACTCTATACGGACGTCATCGATTTCTTTTTTCGAGTAAAAGCCGTTAGAAAACTATTAAAACAAAATATGTTAAAAACTTGAAATCCCATCGTGGAGATATTGTTTATTAAAATCCTATTGATGGTAATGTTGTTATTAAGATCCCCATCAGTGGGAATCTTAAAGCTTGAGATCCCTATCGGTCATGATGTTGTTTATTATAATCCATATCGATGAGAATGTTATTTATGATAGGTATGATTGACATATAATATTATCACAAATAAATACTATGGATACCTATTTATTTATGTTTTTTTATTGTCATATCTCTTATTATTATTATTATTATTATTATTATTATTATTATTATTATTATTATTATTAATTTAAATATTATAAAATAATATCATAATCTATTATTATGGATTATATGTAACTTATATTATATAGTATAATTTCAAAATTTAGTAGTATTTTATTATATTATGATGCTTTAGGGCAAAATTAATCAAATGTTAATTTTATGATGATTCATTAATACTAAGTATACTATATAGTATAATTTCAAAATTTAGTATTATTTTATTATATTATGATGCTTTAGGAAAAATTAATCAAATGTTAATTTTATGATGATTCATTAATAATAAGTCAATGAAAATATTAATTTTGTTATATTACTTATTTTTCAACTTATTTTAATTTACATATGTTTAAAAATATATAATAGCAAAAAATTTATAATTTAAAATTAAAAAAACTAATATTAATTTCAAAAAACTAACAAAATTTAATATCATACTTAATTTCTGTCTAATGTCATAGAGGAGAGAGAGTGAGTTAAAATGGGCATATGACTAGTTTTTTGAGATGAGAATAACATTTTGATCGCTACATGTCAAATATCTATAACGATAAAATGGCATGCGGAGGAAGATTAAGAAGAAAGGTGTCATGCATCCTCTTATAGGATCAAATCTACCATGTATGGGTCAATTACAGCTCTGTTGTTGGATCTTAATAAAAAAAATATGTAATAAAATCTTATGCATGCCTTTTCTTTTAAGGGATTCTTATTCGTCAATTTGATCCCAAGAAAATTGTTTATACTTGGATATCTATGCTATTACAATTTGACCTCAAGAAAATTATTTATACTTAGATTAAACTATGTTTGATGAGGCTAATTCTTGCTTATCAGATCGCTGTCTTGTCGACACAATAACACTATGAACATAAATTGTTAAAAAGATCCACCTAATGTGATTGTATAAGCACAAACACGACATGGACACGAAGATGGCTATATTTTGTTGGAGCTTACATAACACGATAATGACACGATATTAAACGATAAATTCAAACCTTAACTAAAAAATAAATTATTACTACTGAAATCAAATTAGATTAATAAATAATTAACAATAAAGTTATATAATATTATTGTTTTGTATGAACGTGACACGATCAAATATAAACACAAATATAACGCGAAAATGATCATATTATCGAAGATAAAACAAGTTTATCGTGTTGATATGATAATACGAATACGATCAGATCGGACACTAACCTATTAATTTTATATATATTCGTATAATTTTAAAAATTAACCAACTCGAGCTGGTATTCTCTATCATAAATTCTTTAATCTTTTCTCACTATAACAATATTAATACTTACCAAAGTAACTATATAAATTACTTATCAAAAGCAAATTTGTAAAATTATCATATATGTGACATATTTGGATGATATGATATAAAAAAAAGGAACAAATGAAATAAGGGCAATTATCGAATTAAATTCTAAATTCTTTGACTTGTCCAGAAAATATCATGAACTTTCAATAATATCAATAAAGATCAGAATTATTTATATTGTACCAAAAATATCTTCCCAGATACTCATTTGTCCTGCTCTGAGTGGCTTATTGCTTTTGAGTACATAGATCAAGAAGAATTGTGTTTATATGTAAAGTAGTGTGACTTTACGTAATTCGAAGTATTTTTGTGTGTAAAAATAATTTCTTTTTGGGTATATGGGGCACTTAAAATCGGACAACAAAAAAAGAAATACGAGTCACTTAAAGCGAAACATAAAGAACATTTTTATTAACATAATACTGATTAGGTTACTGAGTATTATTAAAAGTGGCTTTATGTTGAGCATATCATAATGTCATTTTATAAGACTTTATAAATGACTATTGATAAAAAAAAAGATGCAAAATTTATAAGCAATGACTTCGTGAAGATTTTTAAGGATTTTGATAAGAAATTTGTAGACATAACACAACACAATACAACTAATGGGCTTACATTGTACAATGCTTCATTTGGATTTTTTTTTGTTCTATAAATAAAATTCTAATTCTAGTCTCATCACATCCAATATTTATCTGGTGAAATGAGTCATAGAGTACTTTCTTTACCAATAGAAATGATGCAATCAAATAACGCCACGAGTCCAAAATACTAATCTCATATTTAGTAAAAATTTCAAGAGGTACTATCAATTATAAACTTATGAGACTTGTAATAGCTCTTTACAAAACTTTGAATAAATAGGTAAAAATAATCCAAATTCTACATAAAAAATGTATGCAACTAAAAATATAAATTAAATATTCAATCATACACTAACTTTAACTACGCAAATAAGATATATCATAGCAATCAAATGTTCAACAACCCAAAATATATACCAAATGTGTTCATATTTGTTGTCTTTCTAACAAATTCGTCAGCTAATGATCATCATTTAAAGACTGAAACAAAATAAACATCAAATATATTTGTCTTGACAAAAAATACAAAAAATGATGACTAAATAGAGTCATCATAAACTTTTAAGAATGAATCTGATGAAAACAACATCTGTTTTTACTTGGATATTTCAATTAGAATTATATAAACAAAATTATATATAAATATATATTTAATAAAATATTATTAATTTAAATTATTTATTGATTTTTTAAATATACAAAATATTTTTGAACTAAACTAAATAATTTAAATTTAATCCAATAATTGATGATAAAATAATGACGGAGTATTCTTCACGCGCTTTCCGCCCAACCGAAAAGCATTAATGACCACGTGGGCCTTATCCTCTTCGCGCCCACCACAGCCACAAACGAACTATTGCTCAGCCAGTCGACGTGTCTCATACCGATTGGCTAACACTACGGCTTACAAGTGGTGGTGGTATATTCGGCAATCTTCCATGGTAAGAAGTACATATAAAAATTGAAAGAGAAATAAACTGATTGAAAAAATTATTAATGAGATATAAATTATATTACATTAATTAATTTAATTATTAATGAGATATAAATTATATTACATTAATTAATTTAAATTATAAAAACTATAAAGATATTAGAACATTTTAAAATTCAATTTATCAAACTAAACATAGATTAATTCATATTCTCTTCATCTTATTCTAAATTGCTCATTACTTTCGGACATATAAATTAAAGATGATTGTGTTTTATTTGTAAAGTAGTATAGTTCATGAAATTATAGATACTTTTGTTTGTAACTTTTTTAGAAACCAATTTTAATGGAACAACCCAAAAATAAAGTGAACTATTTAAAATAAAACGGAAGAAGTAATATTTTTTATCATATGGCTAGTCTTCAAATAAAAGTATAAAAATAAAATATTTATTAGTTTTATAATGATTGAAAATTGTTTTGAACAAATATTGATAATCTGCTTAAAAATGGAATACTAACCTGAACCTTTATTGGTGTGGGTGTTGTAAGCCTAAAATCGGATACTCATCTATTATATCTTGTATTGTTTTTGATAGTTGAATTTTAATAATCGTAACTGTGTAATATGTTTATGCATAAAAACTACTTTATTTTATTAAAATAAAACATTGTCATCAAACAAATGGACACCGCTTACTAACAATAATGCTACAGCACGACTATTCCATCCGAACACAAATAAATTATCATTTTGCTATCCAAATCCATGGAAATAAATTATTACTTTGAAGAAGTGATTATTGTAAAAGTTTTTCTGAACATATAAACTATGAATTTATGAAATTATATAAATTCATCGTGTAAGTGTCTGAATTTAGAAAAATAAAAATTTGTTCTTCATAAATTCAAACTCAAATGTATGAATTCATCATAATTTTCACGAATTAATTATAGAAAATAATTTTTATTTTATATTTTAAGATTGATTTGTATTTTCTATGATTTTGATAATCGAATTTAGGGAACATTTATTTGCCCATGTCTTCTCTTGGACCACTAAAAGAATTTCTCGAACTTCAAATGAGATACGAAGAATATCACATTTTATTTTAAAATAGGGGAGAAAAATCAAAAATAGCATATTAATTAAAGTTTTTTCTAATCATTTTGGGTGGTCCAAGTAAAAATACATTTCACTTTATCTTTATGTTGGGTTTTAAGATTAAAATTATATGTACATACATGTTAGAACTATGACGGTGTTCAGTTTTTTCGGATAAATTTATTTGATTAATAGTTCAGTAAAATAAAATAGGAAAAATACATAATTTTAGTTTAATAAATTGATTTTGTGATAATTTTTTAAGTTAATTATTTAATAATATCTCAATCAAGTTTAATGAATTGATTTTGTGACAATTATAGTCATAAATGATTTTTACACTAAAAACACAATCAGCACTAGTCAATGATATATAGAAACCACAAGACAGAAACATTGTTTGAAAAGACTTACAGATTACATGTTATTTCTGGTGTCAATTTATGCTTTTTAATGTCGAAAAATCACTTACCGATTAAAATTTTCATAAAACAATTCGATATACTTGATTAAGTTATGAATAATTTATTATGCTAAAATTGTCACAAAATCAATTTATGAGCTAAAATCGTGAATTTTCTTGGGTTACACATTAAACCACAAAATTCACACAAAAATATTTACTGTAAATAGGACGAAAGCAAAAAAGAATTCATACCTAAGAATCTCACACATAAATTCTTTGAAGATATGAAACAAGGACGGAACCTGCGTTTCCTGAGAATATGTTCAGCGGAAATATAAGATTAAACTTACATCTGGAAAAGTAAACACTATTTTATTACTATACTAAGTGTAAAATGCAAAATGTAAAATGCAAGTGATCGTTTGATAAAAAAATAGGTTTTCTTTAAGCGTACAAATTACAAATGTTCTATGTGAAACATAAAATAGAATTTAAATAAAATATAATATTAATTAGTAATAACTAAGTATATTTATTCAGCTGGGCATGGGCTAGGACCGAGCATTGGCCTGACAAAATGGGTTTACAACAAAAAGCCCAAATGATGCCCATTCTTGTGGGTTGTGGGTTGGTTCAGCCCAACAAACCGACCTGCTGTTGTGAGTTGAACCTGGCCCAGCCCAGTTGGCAACTCTACTTAAAGGTGGTGGTGTTGTGGAGCATGAGGGGAAATAAATCTAAATTTGTTCTACTTCTAGTTCTAGCTAGCTCACCGAGGACGGGGAAAGAAAAGTTTTTTTGCAAGACATTAGATAAGCTAAAACTTGTATTTATATAAAAATCAATCACCAATAACCAGTAGTTCACGATATTTTATGGTACTAGACAAAATAAAAATACAAGCCCCTTATATTATTATAAAATAAAGACAATACACTATCATAATAAACGATCTTTTGAGCATTTGCAAGTCTTAAATCATTAATAATCTCATCAATATCAATAGTTTCTAACATATTTTCTCAATAGATAAAGCGTCAAATCATTCAACATTTCTTGTGATATTGATGACATAGGTTTTATTAATTTAAGCTTTGAGTGAGAAACTTCTTTCACATATGATGTAATTACATGCATATTTAATAAAATTCTATAAGTAATTGAAACATTCGGATAACAATATGTAGAATGATAGAAACAAATCTAAGATTTAACGATGGAGCTAAAAACTAAAATGATGATTCTATACAACGCCTCAATTTTACTTATTATAGCCTCTTATTATGAAAAATAATAAAATTATTTTAAATTTACAAATTTGTCCCCATAACCCCACGACGAAAAAAAAAAAAGAAACAAATAAAACCAAAGAGTCCATATTAACAAGAGAATAAACACAAATTTTCAATCGAATCAATTCAATGACGTAATTTTCACCAAATTCATTGCAAAATTCAAAATAGAATCAAACTAAAGAAAAACTCAAAGAAAACGCTTCTTCTTATTAACTCAAACACATTCTTCTTGCAGAATTTGTCTCAATCTTCAATTTATTTCATATTTTTTTTATAATTCTCACATTTTTCTCTCGAACAAGCATATATATATATATATATATATACATAAATAGGATGTAAATTAAACTTGAGTTTATTTAGGCCCAACTTAAAAATATTTTAAGCCCAAATGAACTTAAATCAGAATAAAATTAATTTTTAAAGCCTAATGAATATATATATATATATATATATATATAGGTATAAAAATATTTGGGCTCTGAATGATGGGCCCTGGGCGATCGCCCAGGGTTGCCTACCCTCAGGGGCGGCTCTGCCAGTAACTAACTGTCTACCATTGTCATCAAATAACAATTGCCATGGCCTTGGCTGGTTTAATGGATTTGGCGCCACCCTGCCATTTAAAAAATTAACAATTTGTGGGTACACCTAACCCGACCCATTGATTTAGGATTTAGAAGTCTCTATCGCGACCTCCCTCTCTCCCTTGTTCACATTTATCGTTGATTCTCTCCACTCTTCATCATCCACGCATTAATTTTCAACTTCTGGAGATATTTTTACTTTCGAAGAGTTTTTTCTTTTCACAAAATCCATTTTTTCATTCAATTGTTATAAGATCAACAATTCCATAAGCTTGAGCTTCTGTTGTTGACATAAAAACATCTATTTTCATGTCTTCAGATACAACCCATAAAGGTTTGTCCGTCCTTTGTACATAAACTTTGTGAGGGTTTTACGTAGTTTTAAGTTTTTTAACAGTTCTTTCGCTTCCAGAATAAATTCTCCCGTTTGTGCTTCATAAAAAAGAATTGAATTTGTTTTGCACAATGGTTTTTCCTATACAATTTTCTTATACAGTACGTAAAATAAAGTTAATAATTTTCGTTAATAGTAAAACAAATAGAGTACTATATATTTCGATGTTCTATTTGTTCAGGGACCTTGTTTTTGTTACTAAAGTTGAAATATGTGAACATGACCGCCAGCAAAAATGATTTTTTGACTATATTTGATGATTATGCATTGTTGTTCTTGCCCCTATATTATCCATATATATGAGTTGTCCCTATTAAATTCTCTATTGCTTTATCGATTTCTGCAATTTTGACTTGTTAATTTATATGTAGAATTAGTTTTCAACTGATCTGCCATGTCACGTGTCCGCCAACCGCCATCAATAAAATTGATGTCTACCCCGGCCCTTCCTTCTACCGAGAAATTCCTTTTCATTTTTTTCATTTATCGGGAAAGTGGAGTGTGTTGCTTGCTGTTTCTTCACAAGGTATCTTATTATTATAAGTTTTCAATTTAATTATATTTTGGATTTGAATTACAATTAATTATTGATTATTG
Organism: Salvia rosmarinus; assembly: GCA_036937905.1. Lineage (NCBI taxonomy): Eukaryota > Viridiplantae > Streptophyta > Magnoliopsida > Lamiales > Lamiaceae > Salvia > Salvia rosmarinus. The sequence goes on from CM072823.1 coordinate 48,807,036, forward strand.
CATTTGTTGCTATTTTAGCTCAAAATTGTTCCATGCATGTCATTTGTTTGCTTTATTTAACTTACATTCACCCGTTCAATGAAAATTACTTTATTCGTCCATATTTCATTTTAAAATTATTCCCTCACCAATACAATTGTTATTTAAAAATATATATTTTTTCAGTTATTTTATTAAGACAGTGTAAAAACCGATGTCTTCTCACTAAAGGAAATATAAGTGACATTATGTGCATTATTATAATAACGTTGTTTCACTAACACGACATCAATAAATGAGTTGAGGTACTAGAATCTCAATTTGAGAAAAGCTGGTTTGCATAGTCGAATTAAAGGGGGATAGATGAGAGTGAAAGAGTTTCAATATATAGCCGCTAACTCAATCTTGCAAAAATAATTCAAGGCCTAGCTAGATGGACCTTTTCATTTATAACATGAAAGACCATTTAAGTTTTTCTCTAACAAAGTTAAAAAAATCATAGAAATTTAGTCTATTTAATATGATAAATAGTTTCAGTGTAATCATATCGAAAAGCCCAGGTATTAAATCCTCTACAGAGAATAGCCTTAAGATCTTATAAACTAGTTATTAATTAGTAGGAATATTTAGATCATTGTGTTGCAATCTATTCAATCAGTATCTTGACAATCATAACTTCTATACTGATATGTTGAGTATGGTTTAATAGAGGTTTTATTGTTGTATGAATAAACTCTAGTTAGATGTTTTTTTTAAAAATATATAAGTGAATATTGTGGTTTTTTATCATTCTTACTAGAGCCACTTTTGCCAACAAAACAATAATAATGGTAGTAGCACTAACAATAACAAATTAACAACTACAATGTTAGTATACAAGAATAAATTCTACCCACTTTGAGCATTATGTTTAAGACCAAACATCATTTGATTGTGTATTCTAATCAAACTAAAAATGTTACTCATATCTTCTAAAATGTATAAATTAAATCGTGTGATATAAATTATGCTATTACGAATATAAAATATAACAAATATACATAAAAGTATCAATAAATGATTGACATATAGAAATATTATATTTTATTTTTACATGATACGTATTATAATTTGTGTATTTATTTGAGTATTAAGAATCATTTTGTATTTTGTTCAATGATTAAGTTACATGATAAATGCTATATTTGATAATTAATACCTACGAATTACAAGAAAATTCTTTTGTGTGGGAAGTTATTTATTTTGCAAATATATGTGAGTAGTTATATTTAAAGAAAGCTCATTCGGATTGGATGAGCTCGTGAATCTTGAATGATAGCTCGAGCATGAAATAGTTCAGTTGGTTCGACTACACTCCTAAGAGATGGGTTTTCGATTTACTATATATCGACTCAAAATGAACTAAAAATCCAATTGTTCAAAGTCGTCCGTGGATTTAAAAGTCATTAATCTGAGCATCTCATCAAACAAGTTGAGTGGATTTGATTAATCATTAATCCAAATACAGCTAAAGGTTTGAATTGTTTGAAAGGGTCCCAAACTTTGCCAATAATGTCAACTAAATCTGGTATGATCAGCTTAGTTAGTCAAAACAACTTATAAACTATGAGCCCTGAATTTGTGCAACTAAAGTGCTATGTTGACTATTCTTAAAATCTAGTCATTGAAAATGTCTTGCTTACCGATATTCACCATAGGAAGAGCTATATGGTTTCCATTTTCTTCATCAACAATCAAAAGGCCCTAAACCAGCGTAAGATTTTGCTAAGAAGTGAGTTCCTTGACAGATGAATCTTTGACAGTCCTTGAGCAACAGGATGCATTCAAAAAGTGATTATATTTTCACTTTTGTAATTAGAGTTTGTTTTTAGCCTTTTCTAGTTGTGTGAAGTCCAAATGATGGAAATGAAATGAAATCTTGTAAACAAACTTCTGACTACCTTTATGAATCAATAGGTGAAACCTCTCTGAGTCCCGGTAGTTCGAAACTGTCAGCATAACTCAACTAGATACCTGAAGCCATGGGTGTGGAGAAGAGTAATAAACCAAAGGTAGTTAGTTAGTTACACCCTTCCTGAAAGAATCATGCTTTGATGTAAGAGAGAATTTTGTTAAATCCAAAACCTGTATAGAGTACAGTGGCATGTGTCAGAGGCAGAGGGGTGTGTATCTAGTGAAGAATTTAGGACAGCGCAATATTGTGTATTATCATTATTTTATACGAAATTCGAAGCATTTTTTAGTTTAAAAAATGTTTATTTTTTTGGAAACGGAACAACTTAATGGGACAGTCCAAAAAAGAAACGTGTCATGAATATATTGGGACGGAAGTATTACTTTTTGAACAATATTTTGGTTCCGTAGAACAAAAAAAGTTTTTTGTTCCTAAAATGAGAATATGAAAACGTAGTCAGAAATCCTAAAATGGGGACTCAATAACAATATATCGACAAGTACTTGAAATGACAAGTGCGTCACGTTTTGAATTCGCTTCCCCACTAAATTTTAGGACACAATTTGGAAGTGTTGCTTTTTCTGAACCGGAAACAGTTATACTGACTGTTATCAGTACATAGAGTAAATCAACGGAATAAATATAAGGAATACCATAGATAACTTTTTCATAGATTATAATGTATAATCTGCAGATGTCGATATGTCAAAATTATTCACTATATGTATGCAGCGAAAGTTTACAAAAACTCAACTTTATCCAAGATAAAGTAGGACACTTCTCAATCAAAACTAACTAACAAACTATGAAAATATTTCCTCACACCACTCGTGAAAAAAACTATCAAACTTTTATGACAATAGAAGATAAAACACAAGTGTTATCGGAAATGTTACGAAAACAGATTCAGGAACAGATTCGGATCTCCAATATTTTTCTCCAAGAATGTGTCTATGTGCGTGTAAAATCAATGTATTGCTTCAACTGATCAGCCTCTTATTTATAGAGGACGAAGAGGCCTTAAGATACACATCTTGAATCATATCTATCCATTAGGATTGAGAGAATTCTTGGTTGATTAGGAGATTAAGTCTGACTCCCTCAGGTATTTATCTTTTTATCTTATCTCCAGATTTCATGCTTCTTCAACCTTATCTCTAAGATCTGAATCCCTTGTAATGTTTCCAATTGATGTGTCCTACATTTGTAGAACTGTTAGAACGACAATGTGAACAATAACGTGAAGAAAGAGCTGTAGTGAAAACTGATTTTAACCCTCTGTTTAGTATGATTTTTTGATGATTCTTGGTATTGTTTTACATGTCATTTTCTATGGTTTGTCCTATTTATGCCGTTGGTTCAATTAATATTTATCGATTCGGACTTACTTCGTTCGTTTCGATGTTTTGTAGGAAAACAACGAAAAATAGGATGAATTGGATCCGCCAAGAATCAAATATATTGAAGATCATTTTGACAGAGTTCGTGGCGAAAACCGTACATAAATCGAGTTCGAGACGAAGGAGAACGGGTCGAACGACCAAAGTCGCAAGACGCCACGCAGCGCAGCGAAGCGCCCACGCCAGCGCCCCGCGTCGCCGCACCGCACACCCCGCGCCAACAAGACGCATACTCGCACGCCGCACGCGACTCGCCACCAGCAAGGCTGCAATTTAACTCCGGCGCTCGGTCTCACCGGCGCCACCGCCGATCCAGCGCCATCGCCAAGCACCGCGTGCTCGCCCGCCACTCGCCCGCCCAAAGACTGCTGCAGACCAACCGCACTGGCTTCATCCAGCGCCTAGCGCCCGTCGCACTTCGCCCTTTCCCTCGCCCGGCGCCCTCGCTCGGCGTCGCGCATCTCCGGCGCCCGCGCACGCGCGCGCAGCCGCCATCTCCGCCGCCCGCCGCCCGCGCCGCGCGCCGCCGCATGTCGGCGCTGTCGGGGCCGGGCCTCGCGCGCCCGCCGCCGCCCCTTTCCTCGCCCCGCTCCTCGACCACGCCCGCATGCCGCGCCGTCCCCAGCTCTCCGGTAAGGCTACATCAGCGCCCATCTCGCCTTTCACCAATTCTCTCTCGCGTTCACCTTGAGCTTGCGCTCATTTGTGAGACAAAACAATTCCACACCGGCGCTCACTCGATCCATCGCTCACTTTCAAGTCAGAATATTTTATGAGCTCACGCTCACTCTGAACCGGCGCTCATCTTTAATTTATATATATATATCGCGCGCTAGGTCATGAATGGGGGCAGTTCTTCAGTTTTGGTTTTTCTCCACGCAGCCGCGGCGCGGCTCTCCATCAGGCTTCCTTCTGGATTTCTTCAGACAACAGTAAACAGATAATAGTTAGTTTTAATTCATGTTCTCTTGTTCATCATTGAATATTCAGTTTATCATTTTATGTTCTTGGGATTTACCTGTTCTTTCGGATCAATTTCATAGTATTTTTGTGTGATGGTATTGTTGGATTCAATTCATAGTGACAGTGGATTGGATTCTCATGTTCCGTTGATTTATATTGCGTAATGATTTCCTGCTTTCGTTTATTTGCAATTAGATTTAGATTAGAGATTGACAAACCCTATGAATAATAGAATTGCATATGCTTTTATTTACCGCTTTTGATTTATCGCTTTCATAGTTCAACTAGAGATTGACAACCCTGGTTTAGATTTATCGCTTTATTAGTTTAGCTCGGGATTGACAACCCCTGGCTTAGGATCGCTGTTTATTTCTCGTATTTCAATTCTTGCATGTTCAACCCCCGTTGATGTTAGGATGTTTAGGATTTAATTCCTTTCTGTGTGCAACACGAACAATGGCCCTGTTAAGTTTTCATTGAGAGACGACTCGTGTTAACTTATCACGCTACGATTACCTCGTACGATTGCGAGTAATTTGAGTGTGCTTTTAGCTCGATCACCCTCTCCCGGGGATCTATCTTGGATGTTTAATTCACCATACATTGATTATATTCCTAGCATGCACCTATATAATTAATTGCAACACATAGGGTTTTTCTCGTGTTTACCTTTGAATCTGTCGAGGTGGATCGGGATGAACGGATCGAGACTCGTGCTTTGACCTTCTGGATTGTATCCCGGTTACCCAATCTCCAACGTCGAGTGAGGACGATCTATGGAGAATGCTACAGAAAATCACCCTAATCCTCTCTACCAAGTTTTCGAAAAATCTCTCCTAAAGCTATAGGAATTCTCGAAAATTAGGTTAGGATAATTGAGGATTGGCCTTGATCTTATCTCTTACCTTATATTTATAATGCATTACCATAATCCCACAAGGAAAGGATCCATGCATATCCCATAAATATAATAATATCCTTATGGATAAAGAGAATCAAATCATCATCCTTAGAGATGATATAGGCGCCGATTTTCCTTCCAAGCTACGGGCCTGGATGGGCCAGCCCTGGGATCAAATGCAAGGAATAAAGATGGGCCTCAAATAAATTAATTATCTTATGTTCACCGAACATAAATTAATTTATAAACATTCATTCATGCCACTAGAGAATAAATGCCGACTTACCCTTTATTACCGAAGGTGAGTCGGCTTGCACTTAGACATTACGAATCCCGTATTTAAGATATCGCACGTCCATTAATTATTTAGAGCATTCATTGCTTAAAATAATTAATATCTTTAATTCATAAGTAGTACCACTCAACCTTATTATTGTACTTGAGCTAACTCAACTGCGGATTTAGTACAATAAACCTTTTGAGCTCCTTAAGGGACGTCATCATCCTAAACGGATACGGTGACTCGATCTGGATAACTAGCATGACATACAAGCACCGCCACCACCCAAGATGCGGAGAATATTGGGTTAGAACATATAACCTCACCCATAACAAGTCAAAGTGATGGTCGACAACTCATACTCACCTAATACCTTATCGAGGTTTAGATCATCGTAAGTCACCGAGATCTTGGTTCTTCACGATGGTCGATAGAAGAACTCATCTCATCGTGATCCATCAATACGTCGAGACGTATCAAAGATAGACAAGCAACCAAGTCAAGTCATTTCTTATCTATACCGCATTTTATACCGACAACTCGTCCTCAAGTTGTCTCACCAGTGAAACTTTTATATCTCATTGTTTCGACCAATCATACGGACTTCGTGATCTTCTACACATCGTATGATCTAACTTATATATGAGATAAGGGACATAGATATATGCAATCAAGTAATCAATTCGGATAGGAGATTGTAATAGTGGTAATGAAAACATTGATACAAGCTCAACCAAAACTGCTTTCAGTATACAAATCCAACAAGAGCAAAACCTTAAACAATAACGTGAAGAAAGAGCAAAACCTTAAACAACTTTCCACAATTCAAGAAAGTTAATTTAGAATTAAACAACTCCAACACAATTGTTTTTTGTAAGGGTCAAGATGAGGTCGCTTTTGTAAAGTTCAGGATGCAAATAATGTTCACAATATATGCTCATAAAAGTTGTGCAATATATTGGTTCTCTCAAATTATAATAAACTTATAGACATATATATACGTGCAAAGTCTGCACATGGTAATTAATAAGCATTACACCTAATGAATGTGATGCAGTTCAATAGTTGTAGTATCAACAAATTTGCAACGTAAGTAGCTAGAGAATGAATTAGTCGTATATTCTTGATATAAAATAATTTTGTCCCGTGCAGAACTCCTTTAACACCCACGTTTCAACCTAATCTCGAAAGCAAAACTTAGGGATTTTGAAGTTTGCCTAAGACAAACATTTAGAAAACAATTACAATAAATCTGATCGGATCGAAGTGGCCTGGATAAGTAGTGATATTTTTGTGGTATTAAGCAAAAAATAATGAAGTGATCACTTGTGAGAGTATCCTCACGTAACCCTAATTTGTATTAGAAAGTCCTAATTAAATATGATCCACGTGCGATCCTCACGTGAGGATTAGACTTTGTCAAAATAAATGTACCATATCTACAACTATCCTCATATGAAGTTAAAATATTGGCAACGTCTTAAATTTAAAATTTGAAGAGTTCCTTCTATCTATTATACTTGGTATTGGTCTCTCTCTCCGCGAATAAATATCAAATCAGGATAATTAATTGACTACCGGGTATCAAGATTTTCAGATTCAATAAAGTAGCCTTTTGCCTTTTTCTAAATAATTCTATTAACGCCTCTACTCTAACTCTAATTTTGCACCTTAATTAGTACTTTATTTACTTACAAAATATTTGTTATATTATAATATACATATACATTACAAACCTTTTTGCTAGCAATTATTTATCATTAAGGATGTACAAAAATAAGCAACAATTATTAGTGATAGTTTTAATTCAAGTTTACCAATCCACAAGCCGACATTGAGTACATAGAGTAATAATACGATATGTTTATATTTAATGAAACAATAATGTTAAAAAACTATTTATTCTTTATTCAATATTTAATGATTAGTTATTTATTTTTCTTTTTTTCATAATGCATTGATACATTCTTATTCTCTATGCTCACAGCACATGTACCTATAATATTATGGGAGAAAATTCTAGAAAAAAAAGAATATGAATGATAAAATAATCTTTTTAGTTAGTGCTTGATTCAGATAAAATTGATCGTTTTAGCATTACTCAAAGAAAAGTTGTGGAATACTTTTTGAAGGCTACATAGCTTTAATATACATCTCATAGTACTCTTTTTTAACATACAACATGCTTCACCGCATATTTCTATTTCTAGAAGCTTCTTGAAGTAACATTAAGTAGGAAAACAGGGAGATTAGAATTGAGACTTAGATTGATGAGATTTCAGCACGTACACTTCACTTGATTGAACACGTCACATCACTTTTTAGTTTCTTGACATTACTAATCGAAAGGCGTTCTTCATCTTAGCAAAATACACAAGAACGACTTCTCCATCACTTCATCAAAATATTGTGAAACAAAAGACAAATAACTATTGTCACAATATAAAGTCATATCATCATTTGCTTGCATTTCAAAACTAAAAAAAATGGAACTAAATGATGGAACAAAGTTCAGTACAGATTAGGATTGAAATTTTATCCGGAACTAAATGATGAAACAATAAATAAGTATTGATTTTCAATTCTAGAATCGACTCATAAGTATCGAACCTAAACCGAATCCGGACCATCAAACTATGGGTCAAGGTCGGGTACTTACCCAAATGCTAAAATAATTATAAATTTTTATGATTTTTTCATAACTTAATAAAAATGATAGTGAATTAATAATAGAACATCTAAAGCATATTAGACAAGCCCATCGTACACCGAAAAAATAAAAAATAAATATCTGACCCGGAACAAATAGGTCAGATCTAAACCGATCCGTGTTTGAGCGGGTCTGAGAATCGAAACCAAAAGCACTGCTAGTGGGTTATGAACGGTTCCGGATCGGTTCGTATAAAACAGCGTCCATTGACAAACCTAGCTCAGATAGCAAGTTTGATCCAACGAAATAGTTCAAAGGGCATACTCGAGTGTAATTATAGCAATCAAAATTTGTCCGAGGCATCTGGAATTATGGCCGGACTGGGCTAGAACAATCATATGGTGCCACCTAATGAGAGATATTGGCAAGAGACATCCAAAATCCCAAGAGAATGTTTTTTACACAACACAAGGTTCTAGTCTAAGAAAAGTGGTACTCTTTTTGGTTTGGGAAACGGCTTTAAAGATTATAAGAATCTTTACCAAATTAGGCCAGTCTCTATAATAAGACGCATCTTCTGTGGAACCCCGCATGCACAAGTTGATGAAAATTTGAACAGAAACATGAAAGATTTTCTTTCCACATTCTGCACAGAAAGTAAGAGGCAAATTCAAAGAGTCCACAAACAGAGTGTGACATACAATAGTTCGTAGTTCCAATTCTCAAACAGATTGGAAGATCATACCAATGTCTGATCAAATTCCATAATGTTAAACATGTTTGCTTTTATGAAAATAACACACAGAAATTAAAAGATTGAAATGCCCTGAGTTTTATGAGAGATCAAACTTCAAACCGGAGTTCGCAGTTTGGTCGAAACACTTATCATGGTAGCCACCCAGATATGTAGTTATTCACACTAGGCCCTGCTGCTGCACCTGTTAGTGGATCAGTATGGTACCTGAAAAAGTTCCACAGTTTCTCGAGTCACTAAATAATCGAATTCGAGCAAGATCATGAAATTTTGCAGTTATTCCTACTGCTGGTGCATCCCATGTGTCCTATTTTTCAATCTTTCTCTATGTATGATCAAGTTATTTTGTGGTAATAGGCATAGTTTTTATTTGGAACATCTTTCAGTGCAACTATATGTAAATCCATATTCACTCATGGAGGCAATGGGTTAGATAGCATTTATATACACCTTATAAGTTGTATCATACTATTTCATTAGGCAAATATGCTCCAAACTAAGAGATTTTTCCAAATAACCAAACAATGGGATTTCACCACTCTCTTCTATCTCTCTCTCTTTGCATTTCTGCAGCCAAATTCTAGTTCAAATAACTCAAGGAAAGCATGGTGATTTATGCAAGTGATCTCTCTCTCTCTCATGCTTTAATTTATATTCATGCAGAGTACACAGATTGTTTGTACAGAATATATTTAGACAAGTTTGTCCTAGTATTAATAGATGATATCCTTATTATTCTAAAAACAAAAGGAACAAGAAGATTTATGAAGATGTTAAAATTGGTTGAGACAAGAAAAAGGGGATTACCCAATTTGTAGAGTGGGTTCACATTCCAAAGGATGATAGAATCCATCAGCTTGAGGATGGTGTGCTGGCTGTCTTCCATAGCCCACATCTTGGGCATTTTGGTTCCATGTCAAGTTCATCTGATTCCCCTCCATCAACTACAAAAAGAACCACACCAAAATTAGTCCACAATTCTAGTTTCAAAAACATACTTAAAATTCTTCTATATGCTCTCTTGCAAATCGTGGAACACATCAATGCAGCTTATTACAGATGTTCAAGCTAAACCAATCCACTTTCCCTTCAATAAAAAAAGCTTAAAAGACTGCAGTTTTTTATGGAATGCCATGCCAAAGGTGGCGCTTTTCCATATCTTAAGCCCTTGATTCCATCATCATAAACAAATATGCATACCCGTTGTTTCAAACTCTTGTTAGCTTCATTGAGGGCATGCTCCTAACCATGCAAACAACCAAAATAAGATACAAACATAGTGATTTTTCAAACACCAATGCAGGTGGACGAGTTTAGAAACCTTATTCTGCAGATCTTGGAGTGTGTCCAGCATTGCTTGAGTCTGCAAGACCCACACAGTCAAAGTCAATCCAACCACGTGCATGTATGTAACAAGAAAAGGGATCAGATTGCCATCACTTCATCTTCTTCAAGAACAAGTGTATGTAGTGAAAGGAAGAATGAGTATTACCCGCGTTGATCTGATCTGCTTTAGTGACATATCCAGCTGCCTTTCAAGTGATTCCAGCTCCTTGCTGTTCAAAGGGCCGAGATCCTCACCAAGAAGGTTCCTGACCATAAAATAATGAACACTAATTAATTACCTCTTTCCATCTCTGTGAATGCAAACCCTAATCATGTCTAATTCCAAACCTTTGAGTGCGCTGTAGGGCTTCGTAGCGTCCCTTAAGCTTCAAATATTCCTGCTGGCTGCTCAGTTCCTATAATCATCAAAAAAAATTGCTCAAATAATCAAATTTTCTTGGGAATCCCCATCATTCTGAGACAATGAGCATTACACATTTATTTTAAACGACTGATGCAGGATGCTAGTTAAGTTGATTTTGACCCGATATGAACATGCTTCCGGACATTTTATCAATCTTGAGAATAGCAGGGTGCTTACTCCGAAATGTAAAGGAGAGGCTCCGGTGGAAGCTTATGGGAGAAATGAGTCTGTTGTTCAACCAATTCCAACTTATACGATGTCCTATTTTACGATCACTAAATCAATTTGCGTTGATATTAACATAACGTGACGGGATTTCGTTTAATTTTGCATTTTAGTTTGACATTTCCTATTGCAATTGTGGATGATTGATACCTATTAACACTAAGGGTGCATAATTTAGGGTTTATATTAGGAAAATATACACCCTATTTAACCTTTGGCAATCCTAATATGTTCTCCATCTATTTACACAATAGAGTATATCACAAAAATGATCAATAGAGGATCTCATTCTGGTTTTAGTTGGTTAATAAAATGCCTTAGGATATCACGAAAATGCAGTAGGTTATTGACCAAAGGAAACGGTTGGAATGAGGTTTGTGATATCAGGAGTTTTAATAAAACTTTATTTACTTTGGAGATACAAATAAATATATATTATTTAATTCAAAAACTTATACACGCTGCAATGCGCCATGCAACTAATCTAAAAATTGATTCGAAAAATTGGATGATGGATTTTAGAAAAAGTAGTATATCTGAAGAGAAAATATGAAAAATAATTAAGATTACAAACCATCCTGAAAATACGGAATAATGATTATAATGAACCCTAAAAATATGTAATTAGATGAACGCGAACTAAGGCCGGATTCCGATAAAACCTAATGGAATCTCAGGTTTGGAAACAATTAAAATTATTACCATAACTACGGCCTTACTTGAGACAAATTTAGAGGATTTCAGGATAAAACACGTCTATATATAAAAAATAATTGAAAGTTGCAATCATAAACATTCCTTATCTACAACAACCCAAAATCTTTGATTGGCATATCTCGCTCCAAGAATCTCTCCCGCAAGAAAAACCCTTCCATTCGATTTCTTGAGAGAAGTTTCACACAACTCATAGCTTTTTCTACTTCAAGTGTACGAGAGCATTATCATCTGGTATGTTAATTTCTATAATCTACACCATATATTTTGTTCTTTCAGATTGTTTTCATGCATGTTAGAATCCGCCATTGGTGAATTCTAACGTATTTCTTGAATCTTGAATCTTGAATCTCAACACCTAATTCAATTTCATTTAGTTTCAATGGAAGAAGAGATGGTGAGCATGATTTCACACGCAAAGCCAAGCAGCAAGGAGGAATCCTCGGATTCAAGCATATTTCCCGCCTTCAAGCGTTCGAGAACAGAGGGATTCAAGGGCGTGGTACCACAGCAAAATGGGCACTGGGGAGCGCAAATATACGCCAACCACCAGCGCATATGGCTAGGAACCTTCAAATCCGAGATCTGCGCCGCCATGGCCTACGACAGCGCAGCCATCAAGCTCCGCAACGGTGACTCTCACAGAAACTTCCCACTAAACAACACCAGCATCCTAGAACCTAAATTCCAGAGCCATCTGAGCACAGAGGCCGTGCTCAACATGATCCGTGACGGCTCATACTCATCCAAATTCTCCGATTTTCTAAGAAGCCAGCAGGGAGAGATGGAGCTAGGGTTGAACCTATCGTCCGTTCATGAAGATGGGGAGTTCTCGTGCACGCTCCTCTTCCAGAAGGAGCTCACGCCAAGCGACGTGGGGAAACTCAACCGGCTTGTAATCCCTAAGAGATACGCGGTGAAGCATTTCCCCAACGTGCCTGACGAGGGCTTGGACGAGCAGGTGCAGCTCGAGTTTTATGATAAGGCGATGACCCTATGGAAGTTTAGATATTGCTATTGGAAGAGCAGCCACAGCTTTGTGTTTACGAGAGGGTGGAACCGGTTCGTGAAGGAGAAGGGGCTGAGGTCGAGTGACACGGTGGCTTTCTACATGTATGAGAGCCTGAGGGGGCGGCATTTTGGGAAGTCATTTCTGGTCATCGATGTGGCTGGGAAAGATGATGATCATAGTGTAGAAGATGAAGCAGAATGTGGCAAGGCATGCGTAGAGTCATTGGCTTCGTCTCCTATTAGTAGTGGAACTAAGGGTTTTAGGCTTTTTGGAGTGCAAATAAACCAAGTTTCTGAGGGCCTTTCTTGATTAGTGATTAAGACATACTCATGGTGCATCCGCTCTATTTATATTTTAATTGTGATTAATAAACTTCAATTGGGAATCTCCGAACTCTAATTAGAGTGAATGCATGCACCGTACATCCAGATATGTACAAGTTGTTGCCTTTGTGGTTTGAAACAAAGGTGCAATCTTTTCTAAGAGTTATTCATTGTGATATGATTTTGTGATGAACACATGAGCCCTATTTTGGGATAAAATGCTCGCTTAGACTCGATTATTTGAAAAATCAAACATAGCAAGAAACGTATATGAAGAGAGTGTAGGAAGCATATATATATACCAATGCCTCTCTTGTGGATACACTTGTGTCTGGAGCTCCGTAGTTGCACTTCTGATACCTTTCCAGTGTCTTGAGCATGCTGCTACAGTGACAATTAACAACAATTTATTCAGTCCAATAAAAATTTGAATATATTATAGAAATTCAATCAATATAATAAGTGTGATTAATCTAATCAGAATTATTTACAAATTAATAACAATATACTTGCGAAAACAATCTTTATTCTCTCAGTAATCGATGAATTTGCTCATAACAAGTACAAAAAAGGGAGATCCTTCAATTGCCCTAAAAATATTTGAGATATCTGAGTTTGGTGTATAACCCATTGTCCATAGGGAACTATGGAGGATTGTCAGGAATATAATCATCTCCGAAAAATTAGCCAAGTGAAAAGTGACCCGTCCAGGAATTAAAAAAATAAAATAGAAACAAATATGCAATAATTCTTAATCATGAGATAACACATCCTTATAACTGGATATTAGACTGTTTTGATACAAACAAGAGTCCAAAACGAAAAAGATGAGATCTTTGTAAAATTTTCTTGTTGGAGCTTTGCTTGAAAATAAAAATTGCAGAATATCTGAGAGGGCGCCGAAGAGAAGAGAGAGATATGGGATATAATAAAGAAGATACAATATATAATTTTGAAGGATTTTAAATTCCCATCTTCAATTTCCAAAACAAAACCCTAACTCTCGAACAAGGCGAAAATCCACAAAGAAAATTTCAGAAAGGGGAAAATCACGAACACATACACATAGAGGAAAAGATTTCAGGCTTGATGATCTCTTCTCCGGCCTCAAACGAAATTCTATCAGTTTAATCATGTCTGTAGTTTACTACTATTTTTGGCAAAAAAAATGCAATTTCTCCTGGGCAAGAGGTCAACTCATCCTCTCTTTTGTTAGAACATCGTTGAGTGATGTTTTAAAGTGAAATTGATGGATGGAATTGGAGATTTTCTTCATGAAGAAGCAAGAACAAAAAAAACAAGAGAAAAAGATTCAACACACAAACCCTAAAAAGTAGAAATTCCGAGAAAATAACCACAAATTATGTTAGCATGAGGCATTTATCCTCACTCATTTGTAGGAGTTTCTCAAAAGAAATTTGAATCTAAGAAAAAGATGAATAAGATACATGAAAGTAGAATTAAATATTTCCTCACGACTACTCAAGAACTAAACAAAACCAGATGTTAAGGGAAAGGAAAAAATAAGATCGATTTGCATCATTAAATCACACATCTAGATCGGACTCTTTCTCTCTCAAAAACCAAAACCAAAACCAAAACACCGATTTTTGCAAAAGAGAGAGAAAGGGGGTTCGCACATCACACACAAGCTGCAGCAAAACTCAACACAAATATAGAAATGATCTTCTTTTCATGGTTTCCCCTTGCAGATCTAACAAAACCCACAAGCACAGACCCCTATAGACCTCAAAGGCATTCACTGAAACGGCAAAGAAACCCCCCAAAACAAAAGATGGCTTCCTTTTCCTCCCACCAAAAGATTGAATTTTTCGACAAGCCCTCATCTCCAAAAAATCAAGATAAAAAGAATCTTGAGGAAAAAAAAGAATAACATGAATATAGGTGTTGCAAGTGCAGAGAAATGAAGGGTGGTGTTTGGCGTTGTTTGTTTTATACCTAGAGCTACTGCAAAACTCGTACAGCTTTCCTCTATTGGAGAAGATAATCAGAGCAACCTCAGCGTCACATAGAACCGAAAGCTCATAAGCTTTCTTCAAAAGCCCATTCCTCCGTTTCGCAAAAGTCACCTGCCTGTTGATCTTGTTCTCTATCCTCTTCAGCTCAACTCTCCCTCTCCCCATCTCTCTCTTCTCTCTGGATCACAACTCACCTTCACAAATACACAAAACCTTCTCTCTCTCTCTCTCTCTTGTACATCCCACCCTCCTTTATAAGTATCTCACAACATCACATACATATATACGTCTTTAATACACCTAGTCATCACGTATGCATACACACACATGAAAAAGTCAAAAGAGAAAATTCTTTGGCAAATTAAACTCATTAATTTCTGATTTTGCGTAGAGCAATTTGATATTTCTAATCATATGTATGTATAAACACTTTATTTATTTATTTGTATGAAGTACTTTGGTATATTGAGTTGCATTATTGAGGCAAATTTTTTGTTTTGTTTTGTTCATAGTATTATCAAGCAATTGATGGTGGTCCAAAGCTAAGGTGCATGGTGAAAGCTGAGGAATTTACAGCTATGTGTATTTAGGTTTTGATCCAACGGTAAGAAATGGGGGTGATGAAAAGCAGACAACATGGATGAGGTGGGACGACTAGGGCCCTTTATATGGGTTTATAAGGAGGGAAACCTTAAACCTGAAGAGTAATAAGTTAATAGCGATGCTAAGTGCCACGTGTCAACGTAAAGGAGAAAGGTATATTCACGACCCATTTTAATCTTATAATTTCTAGATGCAATTTTTTTGTGTCTCCTTTCACTAGTTTAATATTTGTATTTGACCTTCTAATTCGACGATGTATTATTTTTTTTATGTATTATTTTAATAATAATTTTTATAAAAATAAAAATTATTATTCCCTCTGTCTACAATAAGTGTTCCACTTATGAATAACACGAGTTTTAATAAAATTATTGATGAGTGTTGTTTGAGTGGAGAAAATTATTTCACCATGTATTAGGTTGTGAGAGATTGGATTAATGGTTTTTTGATAAATAATAAATGATTGTGAGGTTGAATAATAAATAGTAGTATCATAAAAAGGAAAATGATACACTTACCATGGTCGGAGGAATGTGTAATATTATGAATTGTACTTAAATTTTATTTTGAAAAATTGAATTAAAAAAATTATATTCTCCGAATTTATCAACCCCTAATAATGAATGGTTAAATAACAAAAAATAAAATTAATAATAAAAAATAACTTTATATGCTAATTGGGTGGAATAACTGTATTGTTTAGGTTTATAAACAAGATAAACAAAAGGACCACCCGCGCAAGGCGAGGCAATGATTGAGGAATAAATATCTTTATTTTATTTTATTTTTGCCGTAGCAAACTTTCTTTATATTGTATTACTCCCTCCATTCATGATATATAGTCATAGCTTTTATAGATAAGGGTTTTAATAAATGCAATGAGTGTAAAATGAACGGAGAATGGAATCCACATAATAAAATATATTGTGTGAGTGAAAAATGTGGACCATGAATGATTTTTTTGTAAATAAATGGGTTGAGTGTGGATAAAAGTTTTGACTTTTAGATGAGGTCCATGTTTATAAAAAGAAAATAAACGAAATTTTGTGAACGTCCGAAATGAAATTAAATGAATAAGTATGGTAGATGGAGGGAGTATTAAATAAAAGGGGAAGTCCCATGTTTTAGGTTAATTTATATGTGTATTCATTTAAGAAAGAGAGAGAGAGTTAGGTTCAAATGAGAACAATTTTTATCCTAAAAACTAAGAACCAAATGAATTCATTATGAAAGTTGATGAATCCGTTGAATAAGTTACTGAATTTAAAAATTCGAAAATTTTCACCCGGGTTCGAATCCCATGGGGGAAGAAAAATCCATTTTTTTGGATTCATTAACTTTTACAGCGGATTCATCAACTTTCACGATGAATTCATTATTATTTGGTTCTCACGATAAAAATGGATCTTACGTTAACCCTCCCTATATATATATATATATATATATATATGGAGTGGATCAAATGAAAACCACATCTTTTTGCGAACTCTGCGAACCATGATAAGGCGTTGAAGATGATGCAAATCACGTGAAGCGGAAATTTAAAGTTGTGCATAAAAAAACTTTCTAAAATTATTTTGTTGTGCAACAATTTTAGAAAGATTTCGTTATGCACAACTTTAACTGTTTGTGCATCATCTTCAACGCCTTATACATTGTTCTCAAGTTCTCAAAAAGATAAGTTCACTAGATCCAACCCATATATATATATATATATATATATATATATATATAGGTTTGAAAAGAAATATAAGTAGAAATTAGAAATGAATAAAATACACACGTGTTCAATGTCTTGCAAAGAACTGGAAAACAAGGAATGATAATAAAAACAAACATGACCTTAGTTAGACATTGTTCTCGAATAAAGAATTTATGATGTCCTTCTCTTTAAGGACCTTTAAATCTTTAACCCTTTATTATCTTTTTTTGAGGGTGGTGTCAGATTCTTTCTTTTGATAAAAATTAGAATGTGACTGAAATCCTTGGGTTTGAATAACAACTATCTTTTTAAGTGAACATAATTTGTAATTTTTTATGGATAAAACCCCAATATATAGCTAATAATTTATTGTTTAATTTCTTAAATATTTTTTCACTTTTAGAGTTATATTTAATTTCTACTTTTGCCTATTTGTTACATGTTTGACGACTATGCGAGAATATATTTTGTAGATACCATGTTCGTGAACCCTTACTTCGAAGTTGGTTGATTTAGTTATTTTATTCTGAAAAATGTGAACATGGAGACATAGAAAGAAATATTAAGGTTTACTAATTTATCTCTATATTGAACTCATAAAGCAAGTGTATTGTGTCGGTGTAATAGGAATTAAGTTGCGAGAGTATCATCTTATCATAATTCATTTTAAACTACACTATATATGTTCAATGCTTAAATTTGAACTCTCTCAATAGCTTTGACATCAACGCTTTAACTGTTAAAACTCATAAAATTCGTAAGACTTTTCGACTCTATCGCGACAAAAAGTCAATGCATTTTATCGTCCACTATTATCTCTACTTGTTACCTTCAATAATATCACTTATTTACACATTTTACCACACATAGCACACTACTAATTAATTTAATACTACATTAATGTGTGACATTTACTCTACTCACAAAATACTCAACAAATTATATTAAAACTCATTTCGAAATTCCCATGAATATGTACAATGTTAAGAGTATTGTTAGGATGGATTTTATGACACCCAAACATCCTAACATGCATCGTAAATAAAAATTGCACACATGATAAATTTTCACAAATACAAAACTTTCAAGCGCCTCATGAAAAGATATTTACTAATTTAATGATAAGCATTCAAGAATACCATAATACAAATGAAGGTATTCGTCTCGGTTCAGACGCTTGTAAAGTTACTTCTTAAATGACTAATCCTAACTAAATATATTAATCAAATACAATAATATATTGAAATGTTGCAACCTACAAAAACCAACCCCTTGTCTATGCTTTTGCAAAAATTCAATTTTGTAGGTAAGTAGGAATATATGTTGGAGTTCAAAGTCTCTTCCCTTTAATAGGATTTTCTTTTACCAAATCCATAAGTTTCACTCTAAAACAAATAAATATATTCTTCCTGGTTCAATCTCTCAAAGAACACTTCTAAAATTACTTGGAACTTATCTTAGATTGTTCTCTCGAGTATCCTTTTTAAGAAATACAAAAATTTGTGTAGAATAATATGGAATGGGTGCATTCATCCTCGAGTATCCATGTAGGCGAGTCTTGAAGATTTGAAGAAAAAATCTTGAGCTGACAACTCATTGTTAGTTAGCTATGACAATCTAAAATTTAGGTAAGAAACCTTTTGCAGACGATAAATTAAACAACTTAACTAATTTGCCAAATCTGTTCGCAACAAAAAGCAATGCAGTCACTCTGCTCCCTCAACAAGAATCATGAAATCAAAAAAATTGGAGGACATGTTCGCCTTTAATAGGAAAACAAATTAGTAGTATTATTTTATATTCATATCACTAAACTACTTACACGAATGGACACTGAAACTATCACTTCATGTGTGTGTTTGGCCTAGTGGTAGAGTGGTTAATGCCTGAGGCCAAAGGTCTCGGGTTCGAGTCCACTATGACGCAGCCTTTAAAATTTCTGTATTAAATTACCAAAAAAAAAAACTATCACTTCATTGTGTGCGTGTGTTGGCCTAATGGTAGAGTGGTTAATGCCTGAGGCCAAAGGTCTCGGGTTCGAGTCCACCGTGATTCGGCTTTTAAAATTTATGTATTTAATGACAAAAAAAAGAAACTATCACTTCAATTGTGTGTGTGTTGGCCTAGTGGTAAAGTGGTTAATGTCCGAGACCAAAGGTCTCGGGTTCGAGTCCACCATGACGCGGCCTTTAAATTTCTGTATTAAATTGACAAAAAACTATCACTTCAAAGAATATGATAACTACCAACATACTTCAAAGTAATTTTGTATTACAAAAAATTAAACTTTAAATAAGATCGTCTCCTTAGGAATTAGAATACATCTGACATTCATAAATATATAGGCCCTTATGTTACATATATGGGTAACAAAAGTAAATTAATAAAACCCCAGAAATGAGGAGTTGAAAACAAACTAATTATGCGTATATATTACTATTGTAGGTAAATTATTTATTTCTTAGTTGCCAAATACAGTTTTCCTACTTGTTCACTCTTAGTAGTTCCTTTGCATGTGACATTTCATATATGCAGTTTAAGAAGAAACATCATTATATTTGATCCAACAACGATTAACAATTAATGCTGTTGCGAAATTACTCAACAATACCTCAATTTCCTCTTTCTATTTTTCTTTTAACTTTTAAGTAGATACTGTACTACCATTTGTTACTTCGTTTTGTTTAGACATTAATGTTTTACTTGACAAATGACTTTGCTTTTATCTTATTAGGTAATAAAATTAGCTGTATACATGTGGTAGCTGGAGGGTTAAGGAAGGAAACATGTCTTAATTAGAATGCTTAAAATACAAAAATATGCTGCTTTTATAACAAGTATGGACTATTGAGAAGATAATACAATTGCTGCTTTTATGTAGGAATTACTGTATATTTTTGGAGACACAATCCTTGCGTCATAGTAAATTAATATCAAGGAATAAAGCAGTACATTGAATGGGGATATTTTTCATTTTACCTTGTTTTTGTTTACCACAAGTAGTTATCAATTAAAGCAGTACATTGAACGGAATATTTTTTTTATTTTTTTATTTTTTTATTTTTGTTTTCTTTAGAAACAACTTTAATTTAGTCGGCTGAAACTAAAAGTTGTTCAACATTTCTCATTTTCTTTTCAGTTATATTCCCATTGTCCATAGAATAAATGTTAGTTGAAAAATATGAATTATTCGTAACCTTTTTGTGGTTCATCGCTCTTCATACACTATCAGGCAAGATCCTCACAAAAAGAAAAGTTGCAGAGAAAATAAGCAACTTAATTAGCACCGATTACAATCTACGTTATGTGATCTTTCCTCTCTCTCTCTCTGGGGTTCTTTTTTTTAGTGAATTGAATTGGGTTTGATACATTTAACAAAATCTTATTCCTTTTAAAGAAGAAAAGGTAGTTGGTTCTTGGTAGGTGAAATTTATTAGGAAAGTGGAAAGGAGGTCTTTTTTGGTTAATGAATTCCATCGTGAACTTGTATATAAGTGTATAATACTTGATGTTGATCGTGATATATCAACAGAAAAAAAATCGATAAAATAAAAAAATGTAAAGAAAGGAACGAAACAGCCGATTTGCCAAGGCCAGTAATTTAAAACAATTTCAATAATTGACATGATTTTATTATCAATTAGGCGCACTTCCAATTGGTAATTAATTTCAGTCAAAATTACGTGACGTGTATTACTATTAAGCGAGTTGGATATTAATCATGTACACTAGATTTTGGAAATAGCTAAAATAACAACTGATTGCCGAAGTCATAATTAAATCAGTAGTTTTAAAAGAATCGGTTGAAATCTTGATCAATTCGCACTTAAAAAAAACTATAGGAAATATTATAATAGATTTGACTATCAATATCGTGTAATGAATCCCCTGAACTTTTGAAAAATAGGTAATTCTAGAATCAAATTAGGCCAATAAGCTATATACATGATAAATGATCAAAGACTAGTTAGTCGAAAATCGAATATTCGAGTTAGCTAGTGAAGTCTATTTTAGTCATATCAATTGTTTCAATTTTCAGTATAAAGAAGTTAGACGAAGAGAAAGTTGACTAAGAAAGTCAACAAAACTCTGAGTGTCATCCTATGTTATCGGTTCATTTTCATTCGAGAATTCTGGCTTTTCTTTGGTTTAGATAATCATTCCCCTTCGTACTGTAATTGCATCGCATTCTCACGTAGACTCGATCACTTCAAATAGTGAGGGCAAAATTTCCCTTAATTTGCTTCGAATTTAGAGATAATTTCTTCTTGGAATTAAAAACTATATTGGTCGTGGCCTTGAACGATTTTCTTCCAAGAACCCTTTGTTTGTAGTTACTTGTCGCTAGCCTTAACTTTTATGATTATATTAGCTTCCTCTGCATTCATCCATCTAGTGGCCTATGATGAATAGAGATCACATGGCCTTATTTTGTTATGTTGTGCCTGTCTCATTGACCTATTGATTTGTCTTATCATTTTCCAAATTTTGTCCATTCGTGGGTTACTATGGTTTGTGAATTTGTACATTTCTTGTCTAATCCGTACCAAATTGTAGATAATATCTTCAACCATTTTACAATTAGAAGAAAAAAACATTTTACAATTAGTTGGTAGCATATTATGTTAATTTATTATCTAAAACAATAGATGCATTAAATTAGATCGATGAATAAGAATTTGGCTAGGAATCTAGTGCTGTGGGCATTCACAAATTTATTGTCCCAATTTGTGGCTAGGATTGATGTTACCTTGAATGCAGGAACAACTCTGCGAGAAAATTGCGGTACATTTCATTCCAAGTAGCTACTTACTAGGGTGGAAAGTAAAACATAATTCCCTAAATTCCATCATGCAAAGTAAAGGGAAATGCCAAAAGTTTGATGTAATCAACCATATTCCCTCGTCAGTGTCTAATCCAAAATCCTTCAGAGGCTTGTGAGGGTCATCCCTGGGAAAATCTTGGAACTTAAGTATTTGGATAAGTTTAGCTTTAAGTTCAAAAATGTTTTATTGGATATTTGAGAAGGTTCAAAGCCTGCAAATTGAGTTAAGAGGGATAATTTGACTCCCCAAGAGTTGGTGGGCAATCTAAGGTTCAGATTCCTACCATTTCTCTTGGACGTACGGATCAAGTTGCAAGTAAGAGAACACAGTGCCGCTGCACGAAGATGGTGCACAACTCCACGAAAATTCAGTAATCGTTGCATGAGTAGATATTTTTGTGCACCATATGGGAGTGTTTCATACGTCGTGCAGAGCAAAACAATCGTGTATCATTAGTCATTACCAACTTGGTGGAAGTGGAGATTTTTAAAGAGGGTTGACGTCGGTCCAATGAAGACGAATGTCAAATAATTGCTAGTAGAGATGGAAAATTTGGCCTAACATGTGGCACCCAATAATAAGTTAGAGAAATAGAAGTTCGAAAAGAATCGTACCGAATGCCGTCATGGCTTCGAATAAAAACGCACGGGAATTTCGGGCCAAATAAGCCCGACGGAATTCTATGGTATTTTATATTATGCTAGTTTATTTAGATGTCATAATATTTATTATGGTATAGTAGTTGCATATTTAATTTGGCATGAATTTGAAAAAAAGAATTAAAAATTGATAATATGATGTGGCACCATAACATAATATTTTACTACCGAGGAACATCATTTTCGTAAATTTGAAAATTAAATATATAAATATGCATGTATTTTATGAAAGTTACATAATTGCCTGAATTTAGGACATTGATAGCCCTTGCTCTTTTTTATTCGTTTCGATCACTCGGTTTTACTTTGACTTCCATATAATCACTTCCAATTAAAAAAATTATTCACTTTATCTATGATAAATATATCATAATTATCTTATTCGGTATTTATGAAAAAAAATATTTTTATTTTAGAACATTACTTCTTATTATTTAACTCCATAACCAACCACTCACAGTCTAACATATAGGGGACGAACTCTTTCTCCACTCAAACAAAATTTACTAATGATTTTATTAAAATCGGTGGCGACCACAAGTTATTGTAGATGGAGGGAGTAGTTGATGTTGCAGCTCCCTGCATTGAACCCCTCAATATGAGGGCATATAACAAATTGTGGGGAATCGTCGGGCTTCCGATCAATTAGAATTCTATTAAAGTTGATCACTACCGATAGAGATCCCAACGATTTTCCACAATTTGCTAGATATCCCCATCCCGAAGAAGGATGCAATACAATATGTTGCAACATCAAACTTACTGTTGATGTGGTCTCTTAATCAGCAACCAACTCTTCCTAGTCCGTCAATTTTTCTTTGGACGCTAATCTTTTTTTACTTCTTTAAATAAAATTAAATACTACGATATAAAAATGATCAAAAGTCACAAATGAAGTTTTTAAAATCCGTAAATACTATGTTTAATTAGGTGTAGAATGAATATATGCAATATTATATTTAAAGGTTAATTATTATTAGGTATTGAATGAAAAGTGTTCATAATTGAAAGTAATTAAAAAATGAAACTTTTTGGGGGGTATATTTGCTATTTAAAACTCAATCTTTGGAATCATTTGCAATTTAGACTCAACCTTTGAAACTTAGTTATAAATATTGATTTTAAATTTCTTTGTAATTTAGATCTGCCCAATTTTTTGCGTGAAATTTGAACTGAGATTTAAATATTTATTTGATATTGAAACTCAAAAATGACTGAGAACTTTTAGAGCTCATTATCTGAACTAACTTCTTGTATTGTCAATTTCATTATCTCATACCTGGAATTGAGTAACTGAGCCGGGAGTTGACGTGATAGCATTAAGATTTCACAGACGTACGAGTTATAATTCTAGAAATTCGACGATGAAATTGATAATACGGTATGGCAGTCTAAACAATGTTTCGATTGTGATGCCAGATGGACGCCTAGATCTCAATTTTAATCTCGCGAACAAAACTGGATAGGTCTAAATTTCGAAGAATGTTAAAATTGAGTCTTTATTGCTAAGTTGCAAAGGAAGGGTCTAAATTGCAAATAATTCAAAAATTGAGTATAGATAGCAAATACCCTTTTTTCAACTCTATCATTGGAGCAAGCTTCCGGCGCCAGAAATGTGATATGACACTCAAATTTTGGTTGAAGTATCCACAAGAGCTCCGAATGAAGCAATAACATTGACTTCAATAATTTAATAAGGCGAATGAACACTTTTCACTTTTCGTTTCTGCCTATTTTTGATAGCATTCCGAGAAGAAGAAGAAGAAAATCAAATGTCCTATCATAACTTTCAAAAATAGGGATAGAGTTGAAATGAAACACAAAAAATTACAATAGAAAGTTCACCTACCTTATTATAAAAAGAGATTACATTATCAACAAAATTACAAATACATAGTCCCATTTTGTCATGAAGTAATATTACTTCTATAATTATTGAACAGTTAATTAAAGTTTATGACCTAACCTTAGATTTATTCAGAAAAATGTATGACCTTTTAAAGTAGTCGCAAAAATGATTCAGTTTGAAAATGCAGGCCCCGAAAATATTGGTGATGTTGCAAAAATTCGGGCCATAAATTGTAAATAACCTTTTATTTAATTTAATCAAATTTCTATTTGAGCCGAACATTATTATTTAGGAATTTAATTTTGACAAACATCATTTTTCCATGTTTTCAATGTTCATTTGATGTCAATTTTGTGGGAAATTCATGTTTGGAAACAAGTTTTGTGCTAGTATTGATTTATCTTGTAAAATGTGATGCTTGCTTTTTATTTGATTAAATTTGTATAAATATTGGACCAAAATCAATGAGATGAACATACTAGAAATGAAGTTCATCTCAATACGAGTTTGTATGCGAAAATAGTTTGAAAATCGAACCACAAATGAGTGAGAACAGGCCCGAACAAAAAGGTTGTGCAGAAGCTACAGTGCTCTAGCGGTCACGCTTCGTGGCCGTGTGCCACGACCACGTAAAGGTCCAGATTTGACCTATTTAATTCAAGTCCTAATCGAGATATTCTGCCTATTAGGACTCTACATCGATTTTACCTATAAATATACCCTAAAACAAATCTCCAAAAACTCAGAGCATATTTTCCAACCCGTATCATATCTTTTAGCTTTTACGTATTCCATTTGCAGTTTTTGGAGAAAATAAGAAGAGAAGAGAAGATCAAGTTGGAGGCTTTCATGTAATACCCCGCAGAATTAAATGCCTAATTACGGTATTTAAAACCCGTAAATTAGAGTTTTCACTGAGATATTCAATCAGTATGATATCGAATAATGATTTCGATTATTTACGAAGGAATGAATTCTATTTTATATTCACGGAGAATTGTGAATTAAGAAATAAAAGTATATGAAGTATATCGACAATATTATTTTAACGTCGATCACGTATCGATAGTTAAAATTCATGATATTTTCTAAGCAATTAAGCTTAGAATTAAATTCCATTATTAATGGAATAATGTAATAAAGTGATGACGACCATTTCGAGATGAGTCGATAATGAACGTTTTGCAACGTTTTCAAACGTTAACGTTTTGAGATGAAACGAAAAGCGTTTTAATCGATCAAGAAATTATAGGAATTAATTTTCTATGATTAGTATATGTAATTACAGTATTATTAAGCATTAAATCAATGCTAGATCAACAAGAATCGATAGTTACCAATTTTTCAAACGTTCGAAAACCCTAATTTTCGAACTCGATTTTTGTCGCATAAAATGATGCCATTAATTTATCTTATGATATTATTTATCATCTAAACTATATGTCATAACATATATCAATGTTTGGCATGGAAAATAAAAATTTGACCTATGGTTTATGTGTAATAGCCGAAAACCCTTGAAGGTGTAACAAAGTGTGTTGTTGATTTTTCCTATTACATGTATCTAAGTGACATTGGATTAATTATAACTACACTATTAAAATATGATATATATATACATATATATATGTAAAGTGTGTGCCGTGAGTTAGGGGTGTGAGTGTGTGCATATGTGTAGTTGTGTGCATGCATGAAATGTGACAATTGTCACTAAGAAACCACCCCCAAATCCCATACCCTACAGCAACTACCCATGATCCCACACGACACTCTCCCCTCCCCCAATTTCAGATTTTGCAGCCATCTCCTCTCCTCCCTCTCTCTAAGGTTTGCAAGGAGACCAAGAGCTCCTCCCCCACTTTCATCTCAACCGAGCATGAGCTCGTCGCACCTCCATCTCTCCCTCAACCTTGTTAAAAATCTGATCCAAGGTAAAATCCCTACACCCATAAGTTACTTTGATCGAAATATACACATGCATGTTCATCAATAAGCTTGATGGTGTTGGTTCTATACTTGAAAGTGATTGCATGTTGTTAATCTGGACGATCAGTAACTTCACGAATTTATTTGACTAAGTTATGGTGGTCCGATGATTGTGAATTTTTGATATGTTGAAATTACATGTGTCTAGTGTGCCTCTGTAAAATTTCAAGTCAATCCAACTTGATTTACTATTTTAATTGTATTTTTCAAAAACACTGCACAAATCTGGGAAATTTCCGTGTTCATCACCCATAGTGCGTGGCTTTCGTTTTAATTTTGGCTAATGATAAAACTCTGAAATTTGGCAGAAACATAATTCCTAATGTCTAGAAGATTTCTGTAAATTTTCAGAATTTTATAAAAATGTTTACTAATTATTCCAGATTTTACAAGTTAACTGCACAAAATTGTCACGGGAGTGATAGCTTGTGGTAAAATATTTTTATCTCTCAATCTATTGTGAATCATTGAGTGAGGCTTTTTCTGGATTAAACTAGACTTAAGTGGCTTTTCAATATGATTGGTTTCATTCCCAGATTCCTTATAATGAACTCACGGTGAATTTTTGAAGTTGATACATTACAGTAGGTTGTTTTGGACAAACTGCCTTAGTAAATTTTTCATATAATAGGCTGTTCGAGTATGACTTTTACGTGAGGTGTTCAAGCCATTTGTAGTCCGATTTGGACTTGGGTTTCTTCATAATAAATGTTCCCCACCATGTCTAGTTATGATCTGGAAAGTTTGATCCCAAACCAAGTTTTATAGATATACTTTTCATCGACCCAAAGTCACCTACTGGAAACTGTCAATTTCCAACTAGTCAACTTTGGACTTATGTATTTCTCAATGCGTCAGATATTTTCCAGTATGGTCTTCATGAAATATGTATTACTTGTTACAAGGTTTCTAAATTGGTAGCCTGCAGCCATTTTGGCATTTTGAGTCAAAAGTTACGAGCCTCATAAAACCCTCGTCGTTAAGCTAAAACTGAAACTTCTGAAAATTTTTCTAAGTATAGAAGTCAGTTTGAGTTGCCCACTTTGAGACCCTATATCTTCAGAACCACGACTCTTTTGGATTTAATTCCTTCTTAGCACTTGTAGTACATGTTTAGAGGTTTCAGAATGTATCTTTGTGCGACCATACGTATTCTGAATCGAGAGTTATGGATCGTCAAAGTACGTCACTTGGGTTGTTTCAAGCTGTTTTGCTGAAATTAAACACTTGAAATTTGACTAAGTGTTGGAAACCCCTATGTAAAGTATGCCTTATGTGACTAACATGCTATTAATCGATGCATTCATTATGTTATGTCGCAAGGTACGATAGAGCATTATAAGATGTACAATTA
The DNA here is from genome assembly GCA_036937905.1 of Salvia rosmarinus. Classification (NCBI taxonomy): domain Eukaryota; kingdom Viridiplantae; phylum Streptophyta; class Magnoliopsida; order Lamiales; family Lamiaceae; genus Salvia; species Salvia rosmarinus. The sequence continues at coordinate 48,834,899 of CM072823.1, forward strand.
TGATAAAACATCATGATACGATATTTTCACGAAAGCATACCTTAACGTGAAATATTTGACTAGGTGCTACCACATGGTCAATCGAGTGTATATCATACCATGATATACACTAAAGTAGAAATATGGATTCTAAGACTCGATGGATAGTTTCTACTCCAAAACTTCAAGGCCAGAAATAGATAGGCTAAGTCTGGGACTTACGATCCAAGAAATCGATTTAGACAATCGATAGTCCAGGTGGGCTTTACTCTACTCAAAAATGAAATGCTATTGAAATGTTTATTTACGATGCTTATTTCAACTGTTGATAAAAATGTTTACATGATTACCTGCCAAAATGTTTACGTTTTGTGTATTGTATCCTATCCATGAGATGTTATGAATGTTGTTGGGTTGCTCCCAACTTATGAATGAAAATCGATATCGGATCCTATGCCGGAAGGACAATACCTGGCTAGGATTAACGTGTACACCTAAGGTGACTGTGTGCTGTAAGGACAATTCACGGCCGGTCACGGCGTCGTAGAGGGAGGCCTCCTTCACGACGTTCGACTATGATGATATGATGAAATGATGATAAGGGATACGGATCATACACACCAGAAAAATGCCTGGCCAGGCGATGATTTTTATGAACTGATAAAATGTTTTAGTAAGCACAAGGCATTTTCAACTAAAACCCTTGTGTCTTACCAAGATGTGGCAGTGTAATCTTCAAATGATAAAATGTTTTTGGCATGAGTCCACTGAGTGCATTCTTGTACTCAGCCCTGCATGTTTGTTTTTAAATGTGCAGGTTGAGCAGATGATGGATGGAGCAGTGTTGAGCAATAGGAATGTTGTCGCTGATATGTTTATACCTTGATAGTACATCGTCATATGTACTTATCACATGTCTTCCGCTGCAAGAACCTAATTTATGTACTAGAGTCTAAGAACATGCTCGACATATGTATTACGCTTATTATTAATAAGAGTCTCCCTGTTTTATGCTTTCATGTTTACAGTTATAGTCCCTGCTAATCTGTAATTAGGATTGTGGGTCATGACAGAGTGGTATCGAGGCGGTTCGCTCTTGAACCCAAAATATCCTTTAAGGTTAAGTCTAGATTGAGTCATTAGACTTCTAGAGATCAGCTGACAATGCTCAACACTCCATCACATCAAGCTCAACCGAAATGAGGTAAATGACTCTTTTCCAAAGTTTTGAAAATTTGCCTTGGCCAGATGAATGTTTATGAAATTATTTTTCTCGAATTGAAAACGAAAAGTTTGAAAGTAAAACAAAATTTTATCAAGTGAAATGAAAGCTATGAGAAAGGTTGAGAATGAATGTTGTGACAAATGATTTGTCAAGAAAATTATGAAAAGAACGAAGATATAAGAAAGATGATGACAATGATATGAGAAAGTTTTGGCATGATACGCCAAAGATGAAATGTTTGAATTTCTGAAATGTAATAAGGGTTCATTATTATGAACAAAGTTATGATTATTCATGTTTTAAAATGATTGAGATTGGACATTGAATTGTCAAATATGATATGTTGAATTCTTTAAATTCAACGAAATACGTCTTGTCTGAATGAGCTACACATGAATATTCGAAGTTTTACTTCAATCTCAAAGTTGATTATGATGATGAGCATGCTAGTTCAACAGAACGTAGACTTTATAAGACGCATGATCCCTTTCTACGAAAGAACATAGAAGTAAGAACTTCTTTCCATTACAAGAACAAGAGTAACGATGGATTTGAGAATTTCATTCCATCTTGAGTGAAGAAAAGCAAAGGATTTATACGAAATTGTTCGACCTCGACATGTACGACCTCGGCTTCGACATCGACATGTGCGACTGTCGACTTCGAAATCGGGAATTTGTAATATCGACTTTGATATGTCGACTTTGGTAGCCTGTACGACCTCGGTGTCGGCATTGCTTATGACCTCGGCGCGAACGCGTGTAAATTTCCCTGCACTGCGCAGTGATTCTGTTTTGACTCGTTCTCGGTCGTGTGAACTCCGATTTACGTACGGTTTTCGTCTACATGCTCCTAATGCGCTGTACTTCATTTCTTATGAAGGACCAAATTCCGGATTCCTACTCCAGAATTCACGAGAATCAGTTGAAGTTAGATCTATGATCTGTATAGAGTAAGAACGTTATAGTATGATACGGACCTTAGAATTTTATAACGAAAGTAAGATTTCCAGTAATACCAGTGGAGCCCTGACACACATGAGAACCTTTATTAATGACCTATTACGGGTATATGAGTTTTCAAAATTCTATTCGTTACCCAATTTCTGTCGTTGAGTTTAACTCTATGACCTAGTTCCAATTGAGAAATCATTCGAGTTTCTCACTTCTTCTGAAGAAAACTTCCAACTCAAAAATTTACAAAGTGTCATTTCGAACCCAAATCCTTGTGTGACTGAGAATATAATTGTGACGGGTCTGGCCAGCCCATATGACCAAAGAAATCTCAGTAGTCGTCATTCTGGTCTTCGGACCCTAGAGCCCCATTATTCAATCAAAGGAACATATCGATTCAATCTTTGAAAAGATATTATCTTGATGGATGAGACAGTACCTTTTGTAGGTAGTCGTGATAATTTCTCCTTGATTCTTGAAACTATCAAGTAAGATGAAAGTTGACTTACCTTGTCACCTAAGAGCGAATTAGTAAAGCGATAAATGTCGGGCATGAAATAGGTTGACTTATCTCACCACCCTAAAAGTTTCGCATCAAGAAAGTGATAGGCATCAAGAAATTATGATGTAAAGAAAATCTCGATGAGACGAGATATTCTTCCTATGGCACACATGATGTGATGACCCTTGATGGGGTTAACAAAGGATGATAACGATGAAGTTATACCATCATACGACTGTTATGATAACAAAATTATGAATAAGATACTCTTTAGCATTGAATGCAAAGAGTAAAAGTAAAGAAAAGTATATGATATATGTGGGATATGAATTTCCTTATTATGTCATGACGAGAGCGATTACAACTTATCTTTAAGATAGTTGGATGTCCTTGAAACCTCGTTAGTAGGTTGGACATGTTTAAAAAGAATGAAGATGCATACAAGATATTCTTTTCAAAGAATATATATATATAAGGAAATGATAGCATCCCAGAAAATAGATATTTCGCCTTATACCTCAATCAATGAGATTATGCTTGAGCATAATCGATTCCAAGTAATTGAAACATGGTTGGACGAATGATAATAAGATTTAGAGATCATAATCATTGAGATGTGTGAACAACTAGGATATCCCTAGCCTGTAAATCAAGTATGGAGAAAATATCTCCAAAGTCAAGACATGTCAATAAGATGCTTGGACTTTAAGTTATGGTGTACAAATGTACTACCTTACCAAGCCATACGACAATAATGACGATTCTAACCCTGAATGTGAGAACCGAAGTATAACGAAAGTAAGATTACTTTCAGATACCATGCTCAAGGAAATGGACAAAAGTCAAAAATAGCAGAAGAAATTACGAACTATACAAGTAGATAGTTCATGATATGATATAAGCCTCAGAGATGTTATGACTTCGATAAGTAAGGTAATTCCCTTGAAATAAAGAAACGGATTAAGAAATAGATTCATTATTTTGAAATGAATCTTAATACTCTAAGTTATAATGACACGAAACGCTTGTCTTGTGTAACTTAATAGTTAACAAGCAAGATAGCTTCTATAGATCTTGCAAAGGAAATACGTCCAAGAGAACACAGAAAGAGATTCTCATTGAGGGACTTTAAGATAAATCCAATTGGAAAGATTATCCCTCACATATTTGTGACGATCAGTAAAATGGGATATTAAGTATCTCTGACATGGGAGTGAAGCATTCATTGAATGACGAGAAAATGGTAAAGATATTTGACGTCAAGGCAAAAGTATAATACATCCCCAGTGGACAAAGGATTTTATCTTATGCGAAATTGCATGATAAATCAATAAAAGACTAAGAAGAAATGACGTATATCCAAAAAGGGATATTACAAATGATGGCACTAAATGCCAGTACAAGGATTTCTCTAGAAAAGAATTTAAAGTAAGGACATATGAGAAATATATTCCTAAGATCGATAAAGTGAAAAGGGGAATTAAATCATTTATACTGGATTAAGAATGAATGATAGTGACAGAAACATGACGATCTCTACGATAAGATTTCATTATTGAAAAATATCAATATCAAAGGATAGGTTGATGTAGACCTAACCACGAATGCTATTGGTAAAAGCCTAACGATAAGGATACCGAGAAGTATACAGTGAATGAGACAACAGAAGGCCATAGCAAGGGAACATGATGTCCCAATGGAAAGGACAAGGACATATGAAATAGATGTTTACTTGAATAAATGGAAAGACCGTTGACCAAAGCCTATACTTCGCACCGAAAACAGATCAAACAGAACCAAAAGGCAGGATAGGTGTGAGGAAAATTTCTCAGAATACCTGTAAGATCTTGTTCGATATAGGTGCTTCGCTTTTTGACATCGCACAAGTATGCGTAGAAGCGATAGAACCCAACACAGGGTAAGCGAATCAAGAAATGAAAATCTCCTTACCTATACGGGAATTATGACCATCGCAAGTGTTGCTCAAGCTCAGAATTGAACCTAGAATCGCCTAAAGTGCTATCCAATGATTTGGATCATTATATCTATGTGGAACGTAGATATAATTTTAGAGACAAGAAGTTTCGGAAATGGCTGTCATTCATGTGATTAGTGACCTGGGCCTGGCCTTTTCGTTAGAGGTTTCACACGACAGAATGTCAGTACCCACTATTCGCCTATGCGAACATCTTTAAGGCAACATACGACTGAAGATGTAAAACGTAAAATGGGTATTAAGATAAGAGTCATGAGTCATCTACGGGTTATATATGTCTTAAAGTGTATAATTCTTTGAGAGATCCTTTTTGTTTAGAAATCGCCTCCATTGCTTAAATTAAGTCGGATTTATCTAAAATATCCGCTTACGATGACAAGAAAAGAGAGTTTAACTGCAAGAGTTAACCCCAAGGCCTACAAGGTTATAACTCACACGAGCGTATCGCCTTTTTAATATGAACTAGAAATGAATTTAGAACAGTTTGAAGAAATTTTGCACCTCCGGATGGATACTCGTAACTATAGAGTGTCAAATGAGGATGGTACCCAACGACGATCATCATTTGCCAACAGTTCGCGAATTTTGCAAAAGAAGTATCGAGAGAATATTTTCTCCATGATAAAATTATAAAGCACAGGACAGACTTACCAGATTTGTCAATGTGCTCAAGTATACATATAATGCGTAGGAAACGACACCTACAAGTACTTGTCCTAGACCTCGGCAAGTTACACAGCACGGCATAAAGGAATGGTTGTACCATGATGTTCCAAACGCCGCCCCACGTCCTGTGCCATCAATGGTACCAGAAAAAGACGAGAATGGCAAAAGGACAAAATCTTATCGCCCTCGCGGATTAGGAGAATTACCGCTACCAACCCAACCATACTTTCTGATAAAAGTAACACCAACTTATGGTATTGAAGAAGAAACAGGGAGCAGCTGCACCCCTGGCTCTCTGAAAGAGAATAATCATCGAATTATGAAACAAAAACGTACTTGGAGAAAGACAAGTTTCTAAGGGAGGAGTACGACTCCGACGAAGGTCACTCAGAGACCTAGAATCTTCGGATCCTATGAGACTTATATGTAAATAATGGTTTATGATGAAAATGATGTGATTATAATATGTAAAATAAACATAGTTGGAAGAGTTTATGAATATGGTGAAGAAGTGTCAAAGTTTTGAGTGTAAAAGAGCTGACGTCTTATAATCGATCATTTCGGTGAGACCGACCCTCGTAAGTAATGTATGAAAAGTCCATGACCGAGGCATTATGAGGTAATATTATATGGCCTTGAAGAATAGTATCCAAATACGAAATGAATTGTTCCGAATAAGATATGGTTACTATGAGATAATAGTTACGCCATTCGGACTAACCAATGCACCAGCCCTGTTCATGAACCTAAAAAAATCGAGTCTTTCACACATACCTCGAAAATTTTTATCTCAATCCTCATGGATGATGTTCTTATTTATTCAAAGGACGAGAAGAACATAAAGAAAATCGAAGGGTCGTCTTACGACTTTTCGAGAGTCAAAATTTTGCAAATACGCTTTGTAAATTTCGACTTAAAGAGAAATATTCTTCGTGCACATAGTGTCTTTAGAAGAAAACAATGTAGATCTGACAAAGGACAAAACAATTAAAGATGAAAGAGGTCAATAACCTAAAATAAGATCAGGATTTTATAGATTGATTAACTACTATTAGAGATCCATTAAGAACTCTCTAAGGTAACAAGACCAATAAGATAGTTACCCCAAAATAGAGTCAAAATTCTCACAGGTTAATAAAAGTAAGGCTATGTATTAATATGAGATAAATAATAACTTATGTGTCACAATGACTTAGGCCACATGAACAGAATTTCCCAACTCATGACTTGAAATAGTGACAGAATCTGATTTAAGAAAAAGGATCGTCGAGAGACAAAGGATGGAGGAAAAGTTAGAAAAGATCCGAGAAAGGGTAAGGGCTGGAGGATTTAAGAACTTCCAGGAGGCGTCGAACAACGCCTTATTGTTTGAAGGAAGAATATGCGTTCTAGACGACGCAAAACTTCAAAATGAATTAATGAGTGAGGCTCACGATACACCCTACACCGCCCACCAGATAGTACTAAGATGTACCAAGACACGAAGAAAATTTTTGGTGGAAGGCATGAAACGAGACATAGCTTCTTCAGAACACCGCCTTGTTTGCCGCCAGATGAAAGCGTTACACCAACGTCCATACGGAAAGTTACAGCCGTTGGAAATACCCGAGTGGAAATGGGATGAAATAACGATGGACTTCGTTACGAACTTACCCAAATCAAAAAGAGGGAACACCGCCATATGGGTAATTGTTAATAGACTCACCAAGAGTGCTCACTTCCTACCAATTCAAAGTACTTATGGATTTGACAAGTAAGTCCAGCTGTATGCAAAGGAAATTATACGACTTCACGGAATGCCAAAATCTATTACCTCTGATAGTGACAGTAATATAAATACCAAAGTCGCGAGGACATCACTCCTATAACAATAAGTTAAGAACCCTTCACAATTCACAAAAGTTGAAGTTATTCATCGAGCAAAGAAACTTGGATACAGGATAGAAAAGGTGGCTCGAATCAGTAAAAGATTATAATTGTGATAAATAATCACCTAAGGAAGGTTAATGTAGAATCTAGTGCCTAAGATATAAAAATTCAGTCTAAATCATGGTATGTCCTTATAGAAAAGGAAAACTCATCAGAAAGATTAAGAAAACGAGAACAGTAATAGTCGGGAAATCAAGGACGAACGTAAGTGGTACCCTCACAACCAAGGTGAAATATGACTAAAAAGAGAAAATGAAGATGGGAATAGAATACAAATTAAAATAAGGAATGAAGAGCTAAAGGATATTTTAAGGCGCTAGACAAGTGTTATATTGTCTAAGAGAGATATACATATATTTCAAGCAATAATAAGCTTAGAAATGAAACCAAGAGTGAATTTCACGATCCTTCTCATACCGCCCAACCGTGCATTTTAAGTGACATTGTGAATTATGAGAAAGGTTAGATAGGAAGGAATGAGATAAGATATAACCATTTTGTCGAAGCGGTGTCTCGGTTACCAATAAGTAAAGGCATTGTATCAAAGGCCTTATAAGAAAGTATAATCTCTAGAACTACACGAATGAAAATAGAATGATATAGAAATAGATCTTATGATAGATTTTACCAAAGTCATAAAGAAGTCACACTACTATATGGCTAGTAGTGGATTGACTCGCCAATTATGCTTTGTCTCTGCCTATTCAGATGACTCATGGACCCGATAAGTTAGCTCGGATGTACAAAAGGAAATCAGATATTTACAAGGAGTTCCAAACTATCGCTCGAGATAGAGACACCAAGAGTACCCCTAGATTTTGAACTAACTCATAAAAATGAGTTAGATACGAGATTAAGCCTTAACATAGATGTCCACTCACAGACAGATAGACAATCAGAAAGGAAAGTATGAACGCTAAAAGATATGATAGAACATAAGTGTTAAACCAAGATGTAAGTGGGAACGATATGCACCACCGTTAAGTTTACATAGGATCGTGGCTCGCCAAACAACGATCAATATAGCCTTATGAGGCATTATGCAGAAAAGAGTTATCGATCACCACTTTATTGTAATAAAGTAGGTGAGAGAAAAGATATAAAGTCCTGACGGCATAAGCGAAACGACTGAGATATCTCCTCAATAAGGCAAAGAATAAGAGAAGCTCAGGACAGACAAAAGTCTTACGCTGGTATGCGTAAACCCGAACTGCATTCTTGAATGCGGAATTAAAGTTTCTTAAGATTTCTCCATCTAGAGGAATTATAAGTTTAGATACAAGAATGTTGAGATCACGTTTTATAGGACCTTACGAGCTCCTAACAATGATAGGCCTAGTAGCCTATAGCTTGGTACTTCCACCACATTTGGGGGAAAGTACGAAATGTTTTCCTCGTGTCACAGTTAAGAAAATACGAAATTGCCCAATTCACGTTAACCATCATGATGACGTGACCTTTGACTCAGATGAGTTATGATGAAAATCTACGATTAATTTGATCGTACGATTCAACGATTAATGAATCAAGTATGGATCTTATAATGAAAGTCCAATGGAAGAACCATGGACGAAAGAAAAGCACATAGAAAGTTATGATGTTATGATGTTAAGATACCCATACTTTATGAGGTATGCAAATTTCGGGACGAAATTTCTTTTAAGCGGGGTAGGATGTAATACCCCGCAGAATTAAATGCCTAATTACGGTATTTAAAACCCGTAAATTAGAGTTTTCACTGAGATATTCAATCAGTATGATATCGAATAATGATTTCGATTATTTACGGGAATGAATTCTATTTTATATTCACGGAGAATTGTGAATTAAGAAATAAAAGTATATGAAGTATATCGACAGTATTATTTTAACGTCGATCACGTATCGATAGTTAAAATTCATGATATTTTCTAAGCAATTAAGCTTAGAATTAAATTCCATTATTAATGGAATAATGTAATAAAGTGATGACGACCATTTCGAGATGAGTCGATAATGAACGTTTTGCAACGTTTTCAAACGTTAACGCTTTTGAGATGAAACGAAAAGCGCTTTAATCGATCAAGAAATTATAGGAATTAATTTTCTATGATTAGTATATGTAATTACAGTATTATTAAGCATTAAATCAATGCTAGATCAACAAGAATCGATAGTTACCAATTTTCAAACGCTCGAAAACCCTAATTTTCGAACTCGATTTTTGTCGCATAAAATGATGCCATTAATTTATCTTATGATATTATTTATCATCTAAACTATATGTCATAACATATATCAATGTTTGGCATGGAAAATAAAAATTTGACCTATGGTTTATGTGTAATAGCCGAAAACCCTTGAAGGTGTAACAAAGTGTGTTGTTGATTTTTCCTATTACATGTATCTAAGTGACATTGGATTAATTATAACTACACTATTAAAATATGATATATATATACATATATATATGTAAAGTGTGTGCCGTGAGTTAGGGGTGTGAGTGTGTGCATATGTGTAGTTGTGTGCATGCATGAAATGTGACAATTGTCACTAAGAAACCACCCCCAAATCCCATACCCTACAGCAACTACCCATGATCCCACACGACACTCTCCCTTCCCCCAATTTCAGATTTTGCAGCCATCTCCTCTCCTCCTCTCTCTAAGGTTTGCAAGGAGACCAAGAGCTCCTCCCCCACTTTCATCTCAACCGAGCATGAGCTCCGCCGCACCTCCATCTCTCCTCAACCTTGTTAAAATCTGATCCAAGGTAAAATCCCTACACCCATAAGTTACTTTGATCGAAATATACACATGCATGTTCATCAATAAGCTTGATGGTGTTGGTTCTATACTTGAAAGTGATTGCATGTTGTTAATCTGGACGATCAGTAACTTCACGAATTTATTTGACTAAGTTATGGTGGTCCGATGATTGTGAATTTTGATATGTTGAAATTACATGTGTCTAGTGTGCCTCTGTAAAATTTCAAGTCAATCCAACTTGATTTACTATTTTAATTGTATTTTCAAAACACTGCACAAATCTGGGAAATTTCCGTGTTCATCACCCATAGTGCGTGGCTTTCGTTTTAATTTTATTAATGATAAAACTCTGAAATTTGGCAGAAACATAATTCCTAATGTCTAGAAGATTTCTGTAAATTTTCAGAATTTTATAAAATGTTTACTAATTATTCCAGATTTTACAAGTTAACTGCACAAAATTGTCACGGAGTGATAGCTTGTGGTAAAATATTTTTATCTCTCAATCTATTGTGAATCATTGAGTGAGGCTTTTTCTGGATTAAACTAGACTTAAGTGGCTTTTCAATATGATTGGTTTCATTCCCAGATTCCTTATAATGAACTCACGGTGAATTTTTGAAGTTGATACATTACAGTAGGTTGTTTTGGACAAACTGCCTTAGTAAATTTTTCATATAATAGGCTGTTCGAGTATGACTTTTACGTGAGGTGTTCAAGCCATTTGTAGTCCGATTTGGACTTGGGTTTCTTCATAATAAATGTTCCCCACCATGTCTAGTTATGATCTGGAAAGTTTGATCCCAAACCAAGTTTTATAGATATACTTTTCATCGACCCAAAGTCACCTACTGAAACTGTCAATTTCAACTAGTCAACTTTGGACTTATGTATTTCTCAATGCGTCAGATATTTTCCAGTATGGTCTTCATGAAATATGTATTACTTGTTACAAGGTTTCTAAATTGGTAGCCTGCAGCCATTTTGGCATTTTGAGTCAAAAGTTACGAGCCTCGCAAAACCCCTCGTCGTTAAGCTAAAACTGAAACTTCTGAAAATTTTTCTAAGTATAGAAGTCAGTTTGAGTTGCCCACTTTGAGACCCTATATCTTCAGAACCACGACTCTTTTGGATTTAATTCCTTCTTAGCACTTGTAGTACATGTTTAGAGGTTTCCAGAATGTATCTTTGTGCGACCATACGTATTCTGAATCGAGAGTTATGGATCGTCAAAGTACGTCACTTGGGTTGTTTCAAGCTGTTTTTGCTGAAATTAAACACTTGAAATTTGACTAAGTGTTGGAAACCCCTATGTGAAGTATGCCTTATGTGACTAACATGCTATTAATCGATGCATTCATTATGTTATGTCGCAAGGTACGATAGAGCATTATAAGATGTACGAATTATGATAAAACATCATGATACGATATTTTCACGAAAGCATACCTTAACGTGAAATATTTGACTAGTGCTACCACATGAGTCAATCGAGTGTATATCATACCATGATATACACTAAAGTAGAAATATGGATTCTAAGACTCGATGGATAGTTTCTACTCCAAAACTTCAAGGCCAGAAATAGATAGGCTAAGTCTGGGACTTACGATCCAAGAAATCGATTTAGACAATCGATAGTCCAGGTGGGCTTTACTCTACTCAAAAATGAAATGCTATTGAAATGTTTATTTACGATGCTTATTTCAACTGTTGATAAAAAATGTTTACATGATTACCTGCCAAAATGTTTACGTTTTGTGTATTGTATCCTATCCATGAGATGTTATGAATGTTGTTGGGTTGCTCCCAACTTATGAATGAAAATCGATATCGGATCCTATGCCAAGGACAATACCGCTAGATTAACGTGTACACCTAAGGTGACCGTGTGTCAGTAAGGACAATTCACGGCGGTCACGGCGTCGTAGAGGAGGCCTCCTTCACGACGCTCGACTATGATGATATGATGAAATGATGATAAGGATACGGATCATACACACTAGAAAAATGCCTGGCCAGGCGATGATTTTATGAACTGATAAAATGTTTTAGTAAGCACAAGGCATTTTCAACTAAAACCCTTGTGTCTTACCAAGATGTGGCAGTGTAATCTTCAAATGATAAAATGTTTTTGGCATGAGTCCACTGAGTGCATTCTTGTACTCAGCCCTGCATGTTTGTTTTTAAATGTGCAGGTTGAGCAGATGATGGATGGAGCAGTGTTGAGCAATAGGAATGTTGTCGCTGATATGTTTATACCTTGATAGTACATCGTCATATGTACTTATCACATGTCTTCCGCTGCAAGAACCTAATTTATGTACTAGAGTCTAAGAACATGCTCGACATATGTATTACGCTTATTATTAATAAGAGTCTCCCTGTTTTATGCTTTCATGTTTACAGTTATAGTCCCTGCTAATCTGTAATTAGGATTGTGGGGCTGTGACATTTCAAGACCCATGGATTTTTCCTAAGTTTTGCTTGTTTATGGTCTTGTTTGATTTTGGTTTACTAATTTACATGTCTATGTGTGGCTAATTTTCGTTTATACTAAAGTTGGGGTATATGGATGATGAGTTTTGAACATGATTTTTATTGATTGATTATGACCCTTTTTTTCCTTTTCATGTTCTTGTTTTGATTGTTTGCATGACTAATTGGTGACCAATTTAATGTACATGATTAATTGTATTCGTGTGAGATCGGGAGAAGATAATTGACACATGAATTGAGACATGGAACATGCTTTTCAATATTAGCCAATAGGACTTGAGATTAATGTGAAGATTAATAATCTAATCGAACTTCTAAGAGTTGCATGTTTAAGTTCGATTTGGAGATAATAGACTTACATATAGTTTACGATTTACTCGTTACTAGAGCTCATTTATGTGAATGCTTTAGGAAGAATTAAGTCACTCATAGTTGATTGATTTGAACTAGTTTGATTATTTACATCCATTGAAATCGAAGCTCTATGATACTCTTTCTCCATTTGAATCTCTTTTATTCTCCACATTTACTATTAAATATATTGAATGTTTTAGTTAGAAAATCATATTTGAATTCGACCTCTAAATAAAATAATACAATTTGAAATAGTAGTCATTTGTAGTATTATTGATTTATGTGGATTCAACCTTGTTCTATTGTGCTATTGTATTCGTATACTTATGAAGCATTGAAAAATTAGCGCACAAATTAAAAATAAAAACCGGCTAGAATGGCCACGATAGGGGTGAGAATCGGTTCGGTTTGGTTAATCGAACCGAAATTTCGCTAACCAAAACGAATTAACCCAAAATAGATAACCGAACCGATACCAATCGGTTAATCGGTTAACCGATTAACCGATTCGTTAGTCGGTTCGGTTATCGCTAACCAAATTAAAATTAAATTTAAAAAAATAAAAATAAAATAAAATTACAAAAATTAACCGAAAATAACCGAATTAACCGAAAATAACCGAAATAACCGAGATTATTTCAAATATTACAGAAATTATAATATTAAATTAAATAATTTTTACCTAATAATTAAATAAATAAATAAATTAATTAATTAATTAATTAATTTCGTTAATCGGTATAACCGCTTAAATCGGTTATACCCGATAACCGAAATTCACTTGCAATGGGAACCGATAATCGAATCGAAATCGAAAATCGGTTATCGGTTAACCGATAACCGACTTTTTTGGTTTCGGTTATCGATTAACCGATAACCGATACCCGCTTAAGCACCCTAGCCACGTGTCGACTACGATACGACATCTACTTTCGGATAACGGATGGATATACTTTGTTGTGTAAAATAAAATTTCTATCATTAAATATGGGGTGGAATAAAGTGAAATCCAGGGATCGAACAAAATATTTAAAAATCGAATAATCGAGCCATATTTGAAAAATCAAATTTAATTCTATTAGTTCGGTTAATTCGGTTATAATCGAATAAAAATTCGATAATTCGGCTATCGGTCAGTTCAATTTTTTTTTGCCAGATAACCGATAACTGAAATATATATCATATAATTTTATTCTAAATAGTACTTCCCCTGTCTACCAAGAGTATGTCACAATTATCTTATTCGACATCTATAAATAGTGTGTCATTTTCTTTTCGGGACACTCAGTCATTATAATTCAACCTCACAACCACTCATTATTTATCAAAAAACCATCTAATGGCCCCATACTTAATCAACAACTCATTTCTTACATGATGGAACCATTTCTCTACTCAAATAATCTATCAAATATTTTATTAAAATTCATGTCGTCCATTAAGTGACACACTCTTATTGAACGAATTGAGTAATATATTTAAAATATCAATATGATTAAGGCATCCATATCCATTTCCACATAGGGATATCAATGAGTGTGTTTTATCCGGCATCGGTTCTGGTTCCGATTCCGATTCCAGACCCGCTTTAGATCCGGACCGTTTAGATCCATAGTTTGATGGTCCAGTCCGGTCCGGATCTGTTCGTTCTGTTCGCAACCGTAACCAATACTTATTTATTGGTTCTAGTCCGAGTAAAACTCGTCTATTGACGAGCCTAAGTTTAAATAGGTTTGTCAATGAGTTAGTTTTATCCATATCGATTTAAAATCACTCATAACACATTAAATTATAAAGCAATTGTTTCTATCCTAGTTCTGGTTCTTATCCGGTTTTGTGCGGTTACGGTTCCGCATCACCGAGATCCGGACCGCTTGAGACCCATAATTGATAGTCCTGGTCCGGTCCGGATCCAGTGTCTAATGGGTCGGATCCAGAACCATTACTTATTATTGGTTCTGATCCGGATAAAACTCATCCATTGATATACCTATTTCCACACTAGGGCCACCCTCCATATCCATTTTCCACACTAGCGCCACACTCCATATTCATTTTCACAGCTTGCGCAACAAGTTCCTCTGCCCACCGTTAATGTTGACAAGCTCTGGTCCATGACCCCTCAGGAAGTCATTGACAAGGCATCAAACGACAGCGTGTCGTTGATCAATGTCACTCAACTCGGCTATTTCAAGGTTCACGAGAAGGGGCTGTTGTCGGAGAATCAGTTCGGCATCGTCAAGGCCAAGATCGTCTCGAATACGGTGGAGAAGAAGATCAAGGAAGTCGGAGGCGCGGTCGTGCTTACTGCTTAAGGTTATTTTTTTTAATGTTTTGCTGTTAGAATTGTGAGATATTTTGGGGCTTTATAAATGAGTGTTGGAATTACATTTTTTGTGAATCTGCTTGACCAATCAATCTGTAGTATTTTAAGGTTGTTTTTCGATTGAGATTTGAAGGATTTGAAATTTTATAAAATTCAATTACAACATAACAACTCAAGTGGATTATAAATGAGAATGAATCAATCTAAATGATTGTAACTGGTAGCATGGAATCAAGAATTTTCTAGAAATGAAGAAGCTTCGCTTAGCTCTATTTCTCAACGTTAGAAATGCAGAAATTTGATTTTAACTGAAATAATCGAAATATATTTGATTATTTTTATTTGGTTACCATAATATATTCTATCAATTTGATTATTTTTTTATAAAAATATTAGTTAATTCGATTCGATTATTTTTTATCCAAAACTGATGGAATAAGTGGATATTCACCAAATCAATGGAAAGTAAGCCATCGTTAAGCGAAATTGAATTCATTTAAAAAAATGTTTCTATTTATTCTATTCGTTTTTCGGACAAGTCTCATATTTTTAATTTATAGGTAAATAATGTTAATTTTTATTTTATTTTATTTTATTTTTCAGTGCAATTTTTAATTAATTTAATTTCTCATACAATAACTAAAATTAAAAATAATAAATGCCTTTTTGTTTTTAGTTTTCCTATGATAAGAAACACATATTTGAGAATGGGGGAAATAATTTATTCATTTATTCCTTTTCTTTTCTTTTATGTCCTTTTTCTGAGGCATGAAATAATTATTTTCAAAACAGTAATATGTCATGTTTGATTGTGGGACCTTAGTGAATTCCCCCTCCTTAGTTTGTTATTATTTTATTATTATTATTTTTAAGTCTCGGTTATGTTTGAACTATTTGGCCAACTTATTTTAAGTTGATTTTGGTAGTTAAATGTTCGGCGATTGTGGTTGTAATTTACTAATTTTAATGGCCCGTATTTGTAATTCTTGAAGAAGAAGAAGAAAAAAAATAAAAAAATGTGCATGTCTGACTTTATTTCAAATATCCCCCAAAATCCAGCGGCCAACCTCCTCCCCACTCGCAACCCAACAACCTACCCCCCACCCTCCAAAAACTAGCTGTCAAACCCACATCAAACCCATCGATCGCTGGCCAAATCAACTCTCCAAGGTACATATAAGGGTTTTTTCAGTTAATTGGTTAGTTTGATAACAAATTTAAAACTTGGGATAAATTTAATATATAAGTTATGGATTAGGTTATTTTTATGCATTAACACTAAAAAATTTATATCTAATTGTGTCATATGAAGCCTGTATATTACTTTCTCCATCCCACCCAAGATTGTCTATATTCATTTTTGGTCTGTCTCACCCAAGATGGTCTGTTTCATTTTCAGGAAATAATCATCTCTTCAAAAATTATGGGATCTACCTACTTTTTATCACTTTAATCATTTTATACCCTTCTCCTAAATAACCGTGTCGAAAAAAATGGATCGTCTTAGATGGGACGGAGGGAGTATAATGCTAATGCAAGTATGTCTTAAAAAGCATTTATATATAACAATTCAATAATTAAAAATATAAAACATAAAATTTCTGTTATCATATGTACTTAATAAAAATGAGTATTACTGTAAATATCTTGAAATAATCATAAATATTTATAGTACAGTTAGCTTTCGAAATAATATTTGAAAGAAAAAGCTATATCTGATTAATTAAATATATATGCAGATATATAGACTAGATTAGGGAGGGGCGTTTTGCAAAAAGAATTATGGAGGAGGGGATACGACTTTTGGGTAATAGATCCCAAAACATTCTTTTATTTATAACTGGTTTCGTGATCGTAATAAATATAATTGAAGTTAGCTTAATAGTAAGACATAAAAATCGATTTCAACAAATCTAATTGCATAAAGAAAATGTACTGAAAGATAATTACATCTTATGCACTAGATATATTTTGACACGTACGTAAATTGCGGAACAGGAATGTATACAAAATAAGAAGAAATAATCATATTGTTTGAAAAAGGTGTTACTGTGATAGAGTTGGAATGGAAGAATAGTAGTTAAAAAAAAAACCAATACTGGCATAATAAAACAACAAGAAAACATTTATGTATATTGCTCCAGTATGTAAATAGTTTTAGGAAATCTATTTTTACGATACAAAGCTTATGACAAGAAAAAAAAATCAATAGCAAAAACACTTTTTAATTTAAATTAAAGAAGATACGAAATACAAAGAAAAACAAAAGAGAAAGTGAGTTAAACACCGTATATCATGCTCCTAAACTTTACAAGTATTAATTTATAGATCACCGTAAGTTGTCTAATAATCATAATCTTTTCATTGTATCTTCTAGTATAAAAACTCATTAAATATTATGTATACCTTCAAAACAAAGATAATCATTTACCTGAAAATTAAATTTCTCCCAATTGAAAATATGGAAAATCAAAGCTCAAGTACATAAGTATTATCTATCAATCCACATATATAATATTACTTTATCTTTATATAATAAGTGTATCACTTGTGGACGATATAAGTTTTAATAAAATTATTGGTGGATATTGCTTGAATAGAAATAGGATCCCACAAATATGTTAGGTTGTGAGTGATAAGAATAGTTTTTTAGTAAATAATGAGTGGTTCTAAGGTTGAATAATAAGTAGTAGTGTCCTAAAAATAAAAGTGATATACTTTTTATTGAGGCTAAGTAAGTTAACTGTAATACATTTATCGTAGAGGAAGCGAGTATTACTTATTAGTCTAGAAGACTCAAATTCACAATTTTTCTTTTCATTATTATTATTACTATTTAACTGTTTTGCGCCATGTGTTAAGGCTATTTAAAAGGGTTGCTCCAAGATTTTGAAGAATAGTACTTCGTAAATTAACTAACATTAAAAACTATATTTATTACATCTGCAAATGTAATAAAAGGATGTACACTTCTTGGGGTGGAAATGGGCTTGGCATTAATAATGTTATAAATAAACAAGAATATTCTCAAAAATTTGTACTTTTAAGATAGAAAATGACGGTGATGAGTTACTTGTTCATGGGCCTTGCCCAACTTTCAATCATTGTACTCTTTCACCTTCATTTTGCCTAACTAAAAATCACCACTTCTTTATTTTCCAAACATTAAAAATTAAATAATTTTTCTTTTCGCGCTCTCAAGTTATTTCATCCTTTATTTGTTTCTAATTGTAAGGCTCAAGCTTCAAGGCAAAGGAATTAGTATTAATTATTAAATAATATTTTTTCTTTGAGACGGAAGTAATAATTATTATGCCTATAACATCATTATTTATTTTACTTTTCAAGAATAACTTACTAATTTAAAGTACCTATTTTAGAATATCCAACTTCCAAACTTATTCTTCAAAAGAGAAAGTCTCATTTTTATAGATATTTGAATCAAATTATTCATTGGAAAAGTAGCCGTTTGAAATTCAAACCATTTGAGAAATACGACCATTGGACTTATCATTTTGTATTTTGTCGCCTAGTGAGTCAGATAGTTTCTTTCAACAAGCTTTCAATGGATATGACTCTTCTTCTTCTTCATCTTTCGTCTTCGATCTTCAATTGAGTCAACGTCTGATCTCGTGTCAACTCGACTTCTTCATCTTCAGCTCTCTGATCTGTGATAAAATCGCGACTGACTTCAGATCCTTGTGTGAGTATCTAAGTCTGCAGGTTCTTTGATTTTCTAATGCCCGTCTGATTTGGAATTGTTGACATCTAAGTGATCATCAAATCCTCCGGTGAATCAAGCTCTCTTAATCCCTTCATTATACTCAGACCTTCTGACTTCATTCAGACTTCTGATCTTTCACATTGAGATCTTTCTGATGCTTTAACTTCGTTGGCTTTAAGTTGGTTGTTTGTTTCTCCTGATTTCGTCTGTTCATTTCGATTGCTTTAGAGCTTGAGGTTTATCCTCTGATGAGTCAACTAATTCCATCTGAGTTTGTCCCCAAAGATCTTTAGCTCAGTTTACTCTCTGACTAAAAACTATTTTAAGTAAAGTTCAGCTTCCTAATATTTGAACTAATTACATAAAATACATCGGAATAACTTATCATCATAGATATATAAATTTATATATTTTTTATTTGGTTTTGAGATCCAATTAAAACATATCTTAATTCCAGATCCCCAAAAATATTATTACCTTAATCCATAAAAGTAAAATTGTGTGAATTTATCAGTGTTATGCACCATTATTTCAATAAGGTTAAAAGGGATAATAAGCTTGTTTTTTTCAATTGCATATTGTATGTAGATAGGGATGCAATAGATCGGATCTGGACCGGTCCTATTGGGATGGCAATATGACAAATCTAAGTTCCAGCAACATATATTTATGATAAAATAGATATGTCTAAAATTTTCAAGAAAGTTTTATATGTTACAGCTATTTTCAACTTTATAAACATCCTAAATAAGTCAACATAAAAATATCATAAGAAATACATACTTATTTCAATAATAGAAACATAAAACGTAAGAAAATGAGTTACCATATGTTTGAGAGAAGTTGAAATTAAATATGGAACAATCGAACATATGTTTGGTATGAGTTGAGAAACAAAATTAAAGAATTATATTTAGAGTTAGATATTTAATTAGAATAAATATATATACTATATTAGTGGATCCGTGGGCTGGATTTGGATCTCAAAAATAAACTCCAGATCTAGATCTGGAATTTAGAAATATAGTCCAGATTCAACCCAAATTTGTCGGATCCAAATCCTAAAAAGATGATCTGGATCCACGAATTTGGACCAGTCCAAAATCTATTACGATCCCTATATGCAGTTGAGGTTGTCTATGGTTCTTTTAGGGATTTTCTATTTAATAGAGGTGAGGTTAAAACTTAATGCTAATTCATTTTGCTCAAAGGGTTTCTTGTGAAAGAAAAAATACATTTCAAATTGTTTACCAACGTATAACTTAGTTGAATACCTAAAGTCATTAGATACTGCATGTAGGGATAGGATTAGGTAGTAAATTTTCTTTCCATAAAATATAAAACTTAATATGAATTATTGATCATTGTATAATCTATAATTGTCATTAAATTATATATTATTGTATTTTTAAAAAATTATTATCATAAAAATACATTTAACAATGCTTCTTTTGATGGTATAAAATGAGTTTGACATATTTCGAGAGAAAAAATTAATATTTGATCGTCAAAACAAAATGTTCACAAATAGTGATCAGCAACATATTGCTCTTCTATATGTATAAAGATAGAAAATACTTACATACACTAAATGTCAACAATACTCATGGAAGGTGCTCACAAATAGTGAGCGATCTCTCGCTTCTCTCTCTCTCTATATATATATATATATATGAGTGATGTTATTCGGTCATAATGTGACCGGCCATAATCAGTTTTATTTAATGAAAAAACCGTTTATTTAATATTTGATCTATTAAAAAATTGATTTTACATTAAAACCATCTTATGGAATTACAATTTTGCCCCTATCGAATGAAAAATTAAAATTAATAAATTTAATATTTTTCAAAATAGGTGGAAAATGGTATTTATGTAAAAATGATTAACATATTAATTTAATATTATTATTTTGTTAATTAATTATATTGATAATTACTAAAATATTCACGTATGGCCAAACATAATGTGGCTGCATAGCTTTATTATATATATATGTGTGTTATGGTGAGAAAGCTTCTTAGTAGGGGTGGGAAAAAATACCAAAAAATCGGTATACCGAACTTATCGTACCGAAAAATTATCGAAAATACCGAATTTTTGGTATACCGTAATTATCGGTACGGTAACGGTATCAATTTTTTGGATACCGTGGTATACCGATATATACCGTACTGCGTTATATACCGAAAATTTTGGTATATACTGCTTATCGGTACATACCGGTATATCGGTATATTCCAAAAAATTCGGTATTAATTAGATATGTTCGTTATACCAAGTCCCAAGACGGTATGAATTCGATATTTTCGGTATGAATTGGTAATTTCTGACACCAAGTCCCAGATGGTTGTAATGATTTCCTAAATCCTAAGTACGATTTAGCGGTGGCTAATACTTTGAATAATAATTAAGGAAACTTTATCCAATATATATGCAAGACTCATATGTTCGTAAGTATTCAACTAATCAACATCATAAGATAAATTAATTCAATTGCAATGAAACGTGTGAATACACATATGACGATGTGTATTCAAGGTTTCTAAATATATATCAGTATTCAAAAGGGTTCCACCGCTCGACACATCTCCATCCATCATTCCGCTCAACCCGCACATTTAAAAACAATATGCGGTGAGTACAAGATTGCACTCGAGGGCTCATGCCAAAATAATTTATTACGCTTTGAATTACTCGCCCATCACAAGAATACACGAGGTTTTAATTTGAAATACTCGTGTTTACTAAATATTTTCTGTCATTTTCAATAAATATCGCCACAAGCATTTTCCACGTATGTATGATCCACATCCACCACAATCAATCATTCACAATACCTGCTACTGAGAGAGGCCTCCTCTCACAGACGCCGCGATCGCCGAGCACCCTTTCAAAGACACAATACAAAATAATCGGCACAAAATCCGTGCCATCTCAAGACAGATACTGAATTCTCCATCATTCTTGGGGTACTTCCAAGAATACGAATTCAAGATGTCATAAAGTGGGGCTACCTAACATTATGCATCAACAATCATGGATTGGATACATACATAAAACATAAACATTTTCAGCGGGTAATTAAATAAATCGCTCATAATTATTTGCTTGCAATAAAGTCAAGGAAAACATATGTTAACCCTCGCCCGAGGATCCATCTTGGGTGTTTAATTCACCATACATTGATTATAATCCTAGTATGCGCCTATATAATTAATAGCAACACGTTGGGGTTTTCGTGTTTACCTTTGATCCGCCGAGGTGGATCGAACGGGATGAACCGATTGAACGGTCGAGACTCGTGCTTTGACCTTCCGGATCAGTATCCCTGATACCCAAACTCCAACGCCGAGTGAGGACGAGCTATGGAGAATGCACCAAAATCACCCTTTCTCTCATTAAACTCACGAAATTTTCTCTCTCACACCATGAGAATACCGAAAATTGTCTTGTTAATATGTGAGCATTAGCTCAGACATTATCTCATACCTTATATTTATAATGCACTACCTTAATCCTATATGGAATATTACCATAATCCTATATGGAATATTACCATAATCCTATATGGAATATTACCATACTCTTGGATTATTTCCATACTCTTAGATTATTTCCATACTCTCAAGATTATTACCATAATCTTATATGGAAAGGATCTATGCATATACCATAAATATAATTATATCCATGTGGATAAAGAGAATAAAATCTTGCCAATCGAGCAATAGGGGAACCGATTTTCCTCGATTACTCACGGGCTGGACGGGCCGCCTGTGGATCAAATGCAAGGAATAAAGATGGGCCTCAAATAAATTAATTATCTTATGTTCAAATTTCGTAACATAAATTAATTTATAAACATTCGATCATGCCACTAGAGAAAGAATGTCGACTTACCCTTTATTACCGAAGTTGAGTCGGGCTTGCACTTAGACATTACGAATCCCCGTATTTAAGATATCGAACGTCCATTAATCATTTATAGCAATCAATCGCTTAAAACGATTAATAACTTTATTTCCTTAAGTAGTACCACTCAACCTTATTATTGTACTGAGCTAACTCAACCGCAGGTTTAGTACAATAAACCTTTGAGCTCCTTAAGGGACGCCATCATCCTAAACGGATACTTGACTGACATGATAACTAGCGTGACATACAAGATCGCCACCACCCAAGATGCGGAGAATCTGGTTAGAACATATAACCTCACTCATAACAAGTCAAAGTGATGGTCAAGAACTCATACTCACCTAATACCTTATCGAGGTTTAGATCATCGTAAGTCACCGAGATCTTGGTTCTTCACGACGGTCGAAAGAAGAACACATCTCACCGTGATCCTTCAATACGCCGTAGACGCATCAAAGATAGACAAGCAACTAAGTCAAGTCACTTATCTATACTGCAGCCTCTAAACCGACAACTCGTCCTTAAGTCGCCTCACCAGGAAACTTTTATATCTCATTAAGCGACCAATCATACGCACTTCGTGATCTTCTACACATCGTATGATCTAACTTATATATGAGATAAGGGGACATAGATATATGCAATCAAGTATTCAAATCGATAGGAGATTGTAATAGTGGTAACAGAAACATTGTATACAAGCTCAACCAAACTGCTTTCAAGATACAAATCCAACAATCTCCCACTTATACTAAAGCAAACTTTTAGTATACAATGTGTCTCTACTAGCTATTACAAACAAAACCATCACTTTGCTTCTCCCACTTATACAAAAGTTTCCTTTCTAAGTGGGTGCCATCTAGCGCAATTAAGTCCTCTAACGCCCCGACGTAGACTTATTGCGGCAGATTTAGCGGTGCCATCTAGCGCAATTCAAGTCCTCTAACGCCCCGACGTAGACTTATTGCCGCAGCTTTAGTGAATGGATCGGCTAGGTTATTCGTCGATCAATCTTTGCTATCAGACGCCCCTCGCTCTAACGATTTCTCGTATGACATGGTACTTTCTCTCTATGTGTTTGCTTGCCTTGTGGATCCGTGATTCCTTCGAGTTTGCCATCGCACCGAAAGTTATCACAAGAAACCATGATACTCATGGGCAAACCAGTACCACATCTAGATCCATGAGGTAGTTCTCAACCATACAACCTCCTTAGCGCCTCCGTGGCTACATATTCGCTTCCATGGTAAAGTCCGCAATGCATCGCCGCTTTGACTCCACCGTGATACGGTTCCACCTCCCAAGGTAAACACATAGTCCGAGGTGACTTATTCTTATCACGGCCACTGGAAACCGAGTCAGATAACCCAAAGGCATTAGACTATCTCGCATGGTAAACCAGCCTATAATCTCGAGTCCTTTTCGTGTACTTGAGTATATGCTTTATCGCAGCCTAATGTGCTTGTCCGTGGTTAGACCGATATCTAGCTACTATGCTTATCGCACAACAGATATCGGCCTCGTCGTAGCATTGCATACATGAGACTTCCTACGACGGAAACGTAGGAACTTGTCTCATTTCCTCTATCTCCTTTGCAACATAGGTGATCGCCTTTAGATAAAGGAACGCCATGTCCGAAAGGTAGCAATCCTTTCTTGGGCGGTCCGCATACTAAAACGAGTAATCACAAGATCAATGTAAGACGCCCGATATAAGCTCAATATTTTCTCTTGCGATCTCGGTGAACCTCGATCCCAAGAATGTACGCTTCATCTCCTAAGTCTTTCATTTGAAACCGATCGATAAACAACTCTTTACGCCCCGATAACAACTTCACATTGTTGCCAAATAGAAGAATGTCATCTACGTAAAGTGCAAGAAATACCATTTTATCGCCGACATCTAACCGATACACACAACTCTCGCTAGGCGATCGGGTAAATCCATAGACTTTACCACCGCCCAAACGTAAGTTCCATGATCTTGCATCATTGTCTTGTATCGCCTCATTTGACGTCCATGGGTCGATTATTGCTGCTCGCTTTCGGGACTAAACCAAGATTCACCCACGAACATAAATCGCTCGGTCGACGAACAACCCTCCCACTACGACGAGGTGCTATAGACATAATGACAACGGTGGGTGCAAGAACTTGTGGTTCTCATCTTGCACAACTTGTCGGGTAGGTACCACTTGTACGGTCAGATCTCCAAAGTGAAACTCGACCCACTTCAATTTCTTGAAGTATCCGTGTCGATCCTCCCACTGACACCGACATCTCGCACTTTGGTCTAATCGGTTGTGGAATACGATCATCTTCTTATTCTCAAGAATGATTTCAACTTTGATTTATGATTTTTCATGTAGTCCTCTTTAAGAATCGAGCATTAGTGCTAATAATGACCTTCTCGATCCTCAGACTATAGAATAAACCACCTTCGCCCTCTAGGATAGCCAATAAACGACCTTGCGGCCGATCTAGCCTCCAACTTGTCGCCTTTTGTTCAAAGACATGTGCCGGATCGCCCATATCCTTATGTGGCTTAAACCGGCTTCGCCCAAACCACAACTCGAAAGGGTCTTTCGATCGACTTGACTGGTACTAGTTTTAGCAAGTATGCCGCCTCTAAGGCATATCCCCGTAACGAAATAGGCAATGTAGCATAACTCATCATAGATCTAACCATTTCCAAAAGAGTCCTATTTCTTCGCCCGACACACCATTTTGTCAGTGTGTGCCCGGTGAAGGCTTGTTGGGATGTAATCCCACACTTCACTAGATAGTCCATAAACTCACATCGAGGTATTCACCACCGCGATCGCATCGCAGCGACTTAATACTCTTACCTAGCTTCGCCTCCACTTCCGCCTTAAACTCTTTGAATTTCTCAAAGCATTCGGACTTGCGCGCCAAGGTATATGTATCCGCACTCTCGAGTAATCACAATGAAAGTGACAAAATACTGCACCTCCACGAGCTTGTGTGGACATAGGTCCACACAGTCGAATGGACTAACTCCAACATTTCTTCGCTCTATAACCCTTCGCTTTGGGTCCGGTCGACATCTTACCTTCTATACAGATTCGCAGACCGGAACCGAGTAACCGTGAGATCACCCAACGCCCATTCTTAGCCGCCTGGATCCTATTTAGATTGACGTGACCTAATCTAAGATGCCAGAGAAAAGTCGAGTCATCTTGCTAAGAAAACTTTCTCTTTTAGGGTTTGATGAAGATGCAACATAGTTATAGGTATTATGTTTTGCGTAAATAGTATAAAGCTTAATTATATAAGGTGCCAACACGTATAACTTCGTCATTTCTTATGATAGAAACACCACTATCAAAAATAATGTAATATCCATGAGTAAATAATTTCAAACAAACAAGGTTCCACCGAAAATCCGCACATATAAAACGCCTTTCAAAACTAAAACTGTTGTCCCAAAACATAAAGAACATCTCCAACCGCAATGCCTTCGACTTTCGCTGTTGCCCATGGAGATCGTTATCTCGCCATCAAACAGCCTCCCTTGTCCGCAGGAACCCCGCAGGTGTAACAAACATGATCGATTATGCCAGATCTACTACCCAAGTATGGGTAGAACAAGTCGCCAATCATGTTTCCGTTACTAAAGCTAACGACGCACTCGAGCCTTGAGCATAGGGCACTTGCCTTCCAATGCCCGCCTCACCGCATCAAGCATTTGCCCTTCTCCTTCGCTTTTTCAAACCACTGGTAGAGCCTTTATATTACTCCCACTCTTTCTTTAGCTTTAGCATCTCTAGAATTCCACTTTCCCTTTTCATCTTCGATAAAACAAAGGTCTTCCTAGAGGTGCGGTCAAGATCACAGCATCTTTGCTCATTTTGCTTTCTTCCGCTACTAAGTCCTCTTGCAATGAATCTAGAGTATAACTCTTATCATAAAGGACTACTCCATAACGAAAGTCATCAAAAGACTTGGGCAAAGAATTGAGGATCATATCGATTCTCGACTACGCCATCAATATATCCTCCAACCAATTCGAGCCTCCCAAGAGATTGATCATCCGCTTCTACATGGTCATGCATCAATCGCTTCCTTCATAGAACTCGACATAATTAATTTTGTCAAATTATGACAAGCGATTCTCGTCCGACTCTCATACAATTTCATGAGATTTAGCCAAATCGTGGCGCAAGATCATCCATCTCTTGATGCTTTGGAGTTGCAAGGACTCGCACATGGTGACCAAAAGAAGGCACTTCGCCATTCTATTTGATTTGTCCCATTTCTCGTGCTCCTCGCGCCCCTCATCGAGATAAATCGCCTAGAGGTTTGGGACGAGTGTAGTGAGTATATATAAATTTTCTTCTGAAAGGAGAACATTCACAATGTTTCGCTTCCACTCGATAAAATTTGGACCGGATAAGGGATTTTGTGCGAGCATATTGATAATCGGCGTAAGAGACATATCTCGAAACGATAATGTAAACACATAAGCATACGATCGCAAATAATTCGTAATAATAATATTGTAACCTTTGATAAAACAATATTAATTGAAACCTCCAATCGCCCAAGGAATTCCACATGCAAGCCACGCGTGTGATCGCTTACACACGAACCCCGACTGCACTAAAATATACCTTTAGTCGCTTAATTTCAATCCATGTCAACTTATCCTTACGACAAATGAAATTAATGATTGGACCTTACTAGACCACATCACTATCGCAAGAAGGACTTCATGAAGTTGTACTTGAGGTGATGTCTAAGCAATGACCACAATTTTAATGTAAGATGAATTCTTAGAATTGGTATACTCACCTGACCATACCGCCCAATTCAAATTCTTTTGTTATCTCATTTTATATCTATCTCTAGAGAACTTATGAAAATCGCACATGCAAGCCACGCGTGATGGCCGTTTACACATGAAACTCCCACTTCTCAATAGATTTAAAATGTTTTATTTAGAAATCTCATCTAACAAACTTATGATAAACAAAGGCAAGCAAGCCACGCGTGTGGATCGCCACTCACAAAGGCATCTCACTTTGTTTAGAGATCAAAAGTGGAGGTCTCGACATTTTAATTTGAAAGATTAATTTGTCGGGTTGCTTGCTTAGTCATTTTATTCAAAAGGTTTGTCCATGCGCATCACGTAATCCTAGCATGCTTTTCTATAGAACTCAACATGTAAAACATGCTCGCAGTAATTCTAAAATATGCTTGATAAACGCGATAAACCTAGCATGCTTACTATGCATCCAATTACGTAAAACACTTAAAGGTTTGTCAACGTAATATAAACATACATAGCATGCTATCGCATAATTTAAACATCCACGACATGCATATGAACGATAAAATAAAATAAAACGCTCATCGCGCCCAATCGTGAAACCCAGACATTTAAATCTAATCTATTACATAGATTTACAAAGCATGTAATTAAACTTGAAAACGGGCCTCGCGTGCCCGCACGGACCGGATTCAACACCGGGCCTCGCGTGCACGGCACGGGCCGGAAAATCTGAAAACGGGTCCGGGCCGGGTCGGCCTAAATTGCCGGGCCGCGGAAGCAAGGGCAAAGCCCACCGCCGCCACCATAGCGCGCCGCCAGCGTGCTTCCTCGCGTCGCCTCGCGGTCGCTGGCGACATCGACCGCCGAAAGCACGCTGCGCGTTTTTCTCGAGCGCCGAACGCCCGCAGACGCCGCCGCCAGCGTCCGAACTCGCGATCGCGAAGTCGCCGCTGCCGCGGGTCGCCGCGCGAACGCGCGCCGCCGCCCGCTAGCTCGCCACCGCTGCTGCTGCCGCCTCGCGATCGCTGATCCGCGTGGCGCCAGGGATCTCGTCGCGCGAACGCACGCCTGCCGCCCGCGCCTCGCGATCGCTTCTAGCGACCGCGAGGCTCGGCCGCGAGATACCTCCTAACACCGCCGAGACCTGTTTTTCCGCTCGTTCGCTTCTTCGCTCTTTCGCTTTCGTTCTTCTTTACGTATAAGATTTACATAATAAAATCTAATCTAACCACGGATTTTCTCGTGGTGTAAAACAAAACCAACAAAACAAACGAGCCACGATGAACGACAAATCCACAATTATAATAACGCACGTAATAATCAAACGTGAATTAATCCAACAGAGCCAAGATTCGATCCCGTGCTCGATACCAATCAAGGAAAACATATGTTAACCTCGCCCGATGATCCATCTTGGGTGTTTAATTCACCATACATTGATTATAATCCTAGCATGCGCCTATATAATTAATAGCAACACGCTGGGGTTTTCGTGTTTACCTTTGATCCGCCGAGGTGGATCGAACGGACGAATCGATTGAACGGTCGAGACTCGTTGACCTTTCCGGACCGTATCCCGATACCCAAACTCCAACGCCGAGTGAGGACGAGCTATGGAGAATGCACCAAAATCACCCTTTCTCTCATTAAACTCACGAAATTTTCTCTCACACCATGAGAATACCGAAAATTGTCTTGTTAATATGTGAGCATTAGCCTGACATTATCTCATACCTTATATTTATAATGCACTACCTTAATCCTATATGGAATATTACCATAATCCTATATGGAATATTACCATAATCCTATATGGAATATTACCATACTCTTGGGATTATTTCCATACTTTAGGATTATTTCCATACTCTCAAGATTATTACCATAATCTTATATGGAAAGGATCTATGATATACCATAAATATAATTATATCCATGTGGATAAAGAGAATAAAATCTCGCCAATCGAGCAATAGGGAACCGATTTTCCTCGATGCTACGGGCCCGGACGGGCCACCTGTGGATCAAATGCAAGGAATAAAGATGGGCCTCAAATAAATTAATTATCTTATGTTCACCGAACATAAATTAATTTATAAACATTCGATCATGCCACTAGAGAAAGAATGTCGACTTACCCCTTTATTACCGGTTGAGTCGGCTTGCACTTAGACATTACGAATCCCGTATTTAAGATATCGAACGTCCATTAATCATTTATAGCAATCGATCGCTTAAAACGACAATAACTTTATTTCCTTAAGTAGTACCACTCAACCTTATTATTGTACTTGAGCTAACTCAACCTCGCAGGTTTAGTACAATAAACCTTTGAGCTCCTTAAGGGACGCCATCATCCTAAACGGATACGGTGACTGACACAGATAACTAGCGTGACATACAAGATCGCCACCACCCAAGACGCGGAGAATTGGTTAGAACATATAACCCTCACTCATAACAAGTCAAAGTGATGGTCAAGAACTCATACTCACCTAATACCTTATCGAGGTTTAGATCATCGTAAGTCACCGAGATCTCGTTCTTCACGACGGCCGAAAGAAGAACACATCTCACCGTGATCCTTCAATACGCCGAGACGCATCAAAGATGACAAGCAACTAAGTCAAGTCACTTATCTATACCGCAGCCCTAAACCGACAACTCGTCCTTAAGTCGCCTCACCGTGAAACTTTTTATATCTCATTAAGCTCGACCAATCATACGCACTTCGTGATCTTCTACACACTATATGATCTAACTTATATACGAGATAAGGGGACATAGATATATGCAATCAAGTATTCAAATCGATAGAGATTGTAATAGTGGTAACAGAAACATCAGATACAAGCTCAACCAAACCGCTTTCAAGATACAAATCCAACAAAAGCATCATAAATAAATTATTTGGTAAAATTCTACCGCTTGAGTATAGTAAAGCCCACCTTTACTTTTGAACTTCGATTTTCGACGCTGCAGTTCTTCTCTCGTTGCGTGTGAGCCTTCACGTCCCACCTTTACGCAAAATTTACATTTATCACGCTGACACGCCGAGATTTTCAAAGTTCTTTCAACTTTGATAAATAATATAATAATTCAAGTCTTAATAAATCTTAATACGTTGTTTCAACGCGATTTCAATAAAATAATTCTCGCATTTGAGAGACGTAATATGATCTACGCCTCATTTTAACCTTTTAGTTAAATAATTAACGATAATAACGTTATTCAATAAAATGATTTCAATTATGAAATCTTTTCTCACCATTGAGATATTCAGATAAAATAATACGCTTTTCACGTATTAGCGTATTTAATGAACGATTTCAGACGTCAATTTCGAAAGTCAACCATTTTGACTTTTCTTAATAAATCTTAAATAAAATACATTTTTAATGTATAATCAATATAAATCGATTTTCAATCGATTTTTTTCAATACTCGATTTTTCACGCAAATCGATAAACTTGATTAATATTTTCTTTCAATATTAATCTTTAATACTTTAAGCATTATTTATGCTTTTAACGTTATTTAATATAACGTTTCATCGTAAACATAATATTCTATGTTTAATAATTCTCGAATATTCAATTATGTCTAATATAATTTTTAGACATATAATAAATTATTATTCTCGATTAAAAATGAATTAAAATTCCTTATATCCAAACATATAGCTCACTATTATATCAAAATTTTCCAAACTTTGTTCCAAAAATCCTCTAAATTCATATAGTGTATTATTTTACACTATGATCATTAATATGTATTAACATTAGCTATAAAAATTTTGGGCATCATCTATCCCTAATCCTATAGCTTTCGAAAATTTCCAAAGATATATTAAATATTTTTCTAAAATTCTAATTAAATTCCACAATGCCTAAACATCATTCTATATAATTAATCTAGCATAATATCCAACATATTCCATTCCTACACCAATGTACCAACTCTAACCATTCTCGAAAATTTTTCCAACAATTTCAATACATTCTCTAAAAATCTAATCAATTCACATAGCACTTAATTAGGGCTCTAAACATTAATATGCTATAATATTATATAACCATAAATTTTACATCAACATGTAAACCTCCACAAATCTTCGGTAATTTCAATTCTTCAACATACAATTTCCCAAAAATTTCTAATAATCACTACAAGCTTAGCTATCATCATAGATCCCTAATCCATCAACATATGAACTTAATAAATTTTCGAGCACCACTATAAAAATCATAACATCCTTAGCTTGCAAATAAATCATCATATATGAAGCATATAACTATATTAAACATTATTTACAAACAATTAAACATGGTAGCAATATTTCATATTTCTATCATTTAAAACATAAGCATAAATATTAAAATCGAACCGTAGAAATCGAAAATCTTAACGTATATAGGAAGCTCGTTAAATTCCTAACCTTTTTACCGGTGTCGATTAAGTGCACAAGGATTTAATAGTAAAGTTTTGGGATTTTTAAAAGAATGAAGAACCCTCTATTTTTCTTGAGGAAGCTTACGGTAATGGTGGGTTGGGAAAGGAAGTGTGTTGGTTTGATTTAATATCCAACACTTAAAACTAAAGAAAAAGCATATAAGATTTAACTTATCCTACATATCTCACGGTCAAACACACATTTAAAGGCTTTACTCATAACTTTGAATGAAACAATCTAAATTCCTACAATTTAGATCAAAATGGACGGCAACCTCTTTTCAAAAAGGAGGAGTATTTAATTATTTTTGTCTTACTACATACATAATATCTTACACTTTAATTCCCTAGTAAAAGCACTTTGAACAAAACAATTTTGCAAGACATCATCACTTACACAAAGTTAATACATGGAAATAAAGTTTTTGAAAGAAACAATTGGCTTGACCAATTTTCTTCACTTGCGTCGACACACACACACAAATAAGAGATAAAAATCTGATTTTGCATGCCTCTTGCATGGATAAATATATTACACTCTATCCCAAATTTATATGCAATCATGTGAAAAGAAAAATCAAGTTTTCACTCCCAATTTGAAGTCAAATAATTCGGCCATCTCACAAATTGGATCCCACTTGTTTATTACTTGGTTATTGTGTACATTAGATTCCACTTGAATCGCTTAATTCCTAACATTGCATTTAAATTGTAAAACTTACGTGAATTTCCCATTTAACAAAAGAAGTTTCACGCCTTTTCATTTAACAGTAGTATAAAATTTATTTTCATGCTATTTATACATATATATCATAATATATGTTTTAGATGATGAATTATATCATAGGATAAATTATTGAAATTAATTCAAGGTAGAAAACCCTAATCTCGATTTAGGGTTTTCGAGAATCTTAAATAATCAAAAATATAATTCCAAAATTTTTCTAGCATTATTTCAATGCTAAATAATATTCTAATAATATAAAATAATCATAGGAATTTAAATATCATAATTCCTTGATCGTTAGACTTGATTCTCAAGTCATCACTAAACGTTAACGTTTGAAACGTTTCAAAACGTTAAATATCGACTCATCTCAAAATGGTCGTAATAAAGTCGTAATCACTTTATTAAATCATTCCAATAATAATGGAATTAAATTCTAAGCTTAAAACTTAGAAAAGATCACGAGCTCCAATTATCGATACGCAATCGACGTTGAAATAATACCGTTAAAATACGTTATATAATTGTATTTATCAATTCACAATCATTTGTCAATAAATCATAGGAATTTATTATTCCAACAATAATCGAAATCATTATTCGATATTTTAATAATTCAATAATCGAGACAAAACCCTAATTTACGATATTAATTATCGTAGTTTGGTTTTTAATAAATCGGGGTATTACAATGGTATACCGTAAAAGTCGGTACGGTAACGGTATAAAATCTTATCATACCGTAATTTCGGTATACCGACTTTCGGTATGCCGAACGGTTCGGTACGGTATCAGTATGAATATTTGCATACCGTAATTTTCAAGACGTGATACGATGCGACGGAAAATTTTCTGTGATACCACCACCCACCCACCTACTTCTTAGTGTAGGAAATATGAATAGATATGTAAGTCTAGCATATCTTTCATATTTGTGTAGCACAATAAAAATTACAATGTTGCACATGTTAGTTTAGCATATATTTCATCCATTCAGAAGATATATGCTAAATATATTAGTTTAGACATCTTTCATCGTCAGAGCACAATAAGGATTATAGTGGTGCATGAATCACAGAAGACACAAAACACAAAATTGTAACACACCAAATCAAATCTCAACTATTGATCCAAAGAAATCAAAGGTCCGATTCATTCTCATTTCCTACCAAATTATTTTTCCTACTCGAACTATCTCATATATATATATATATATGTATATATATATATATATATATGGGTTAGTTATAGGAAGAACCATATCTAAGATGAGAACTAAGAACTAATCAAGACCCTAGATATTGTATTATCTAATGGCCTAAATTAAATTTGTGCATAATAATGTATTTGACTAAATTAATGAGGATTTGACTATTATTAATGCGTGAAGGTTGACTTTGTCCATTTGAAATTCATCCCACCCCACCTTAACCACCCAAACCCCCTAAATTAATGTATCAAATATGTTCATCTTCTCTCTCCTACCACTTTCTCCTATTTTATATCATTATACCAAATTTTCGAATTAAAGTTAGAAAAATATGCTAGTTTTGTCCAATACGAAGACTTATGTATAATATTCTTCTGAATAAGTTGTTATGCATATTTTGTTATTTGGTAAGAATAAGCTAATATTTTTCTATGAACATGCTATATATTTGTTATGTATAATGTCGATGTACATAAGTTTTTAATTGATATGAATATGCTAATATTTGTTATGCATAATGAGTTGTGCATATTTTTTATTTTTTTTATGAACATGCTATATATTTTAATGATGTTGAGCATATTTTCTATTTTGTTATGAACATGCTATATATTTATTATGCATAATACTATTGTTCATATTCTATGAATATGATATTCGTTTGTTTTAGTGTTCCAGATTATAAAACAAAACAAACATCTGCATTGGACGCACACATTTCTTATAAACAAGGAAAAGATAATATATTGTTAGTTAGTTGTCCATATTATGTAATACCCCGAATTTCGGGCTTAAAATTTCAAAATAAAGAAGGAATAAAGACGATAGAAACGAGTATGAAACGAACGCTTGAATCACGATTTTGAATAAATCGAAATTTCTCTTGAAAATTTGAACTAAATAATTTTTAAATATGTTTTAAGTATATTTAGGATATTATTTGCACTAAAGAAGGAAAAGAAATATTTTTCCTTATTTAATAGTGATTTTCAAAATTTAAAGTACAAGGAATTAATTTGTGATTTATTATGTGATCACTTGATTTTATGTGATGAGTTGTCATGTTTATCTTATATTATATGATAAGATAATTATCTTGAAACACCTAAGCATGAGGTGGATGTGATAAGGTTGGAAAATGACATTAGAGATAAGATGTTTATTAAGATATTTTATTAAAAGATAAGATAAGATCATAATTAATTAAGATATAATGTTTATCTCTTAGAAATGTGTAGAAATGTGTAGAGTATCATAGGAAATAATATTTTGAATATTTATATGCATGATTTTCGAAATTAATGTATTATTTTATGTGTAATTTTCAAAATCATGATTTTTATGTGATAATTATATTAAATAATTTATTTAAATTATATACTTGATAAATATCATGGTTCTAGATCAATCTTATCTCATGGGAATTATAGAAATTTCGAAATTTATGAAATAAGGTAAGAATAGGATTTTATAAAATTAAATCCTAGAAAACCCTAGTTTTCGAATAAATTGGGAAATTGCTTAGAAAATCCCAAAAATTTATTTTATGATATAATATCATTATATTGATATAATAACTCATAAAATAATATTTTTATGAAAAGAATCATAGTTTGATAATTTATCCTTAGCTTTGAATTATTTGCCGATAACTTTACATTAGTACATGAAATTGATCTTAATTAATTTTCCTATGATCTAAATTATTATCTAAGATCAATATTATGTCACATAGCTATTAATTGGAGAAAATAAAATATTTAGTATATATATTAGGTGATGACCAAAATTGTAAGAAATTAGTATTTTATGAGATAAATATCATACTATAATTAATGTAAGGATAAGATTGTGATCTTATCACATTATGAGGTGTAAAGTAGAGTTAGAATTCAATTAAAACAAGTAACCTATTGTGTTGTCTCCCTAATGGCCGAAAATTGCCACCAATATATTATAAAATTGTAATTTAATTATCTTAGACAAGTGTGACGCAAGTTGTATGAATGATTCAATGTACCTATTAAAAGATAAGATATGATAAGGATTATGATAAGATTTGATAAGGATAAAGATAAGATTTTGTACAAGTGTACATTAGATATTTTAAAGTGTAATAATTAATATCATCTCATAAATCCTATAAATAGGAGATCACCCCTCCCATAAGCTCATAACCGAAAATAGGAAAGAAATAGGAGAGAAAATAGAGAGAAAAAAATAAGAGAGTGTTCTTTGAAGTGTTCTTCGATCGAGATCAAATAAACGTCACGATCAATTCTACTCCGACTAAGAGGTTAGATTTACAAGCTTCAGATATACGCTAGAATTTATGTTATGTTTAGGTTATATGTGTGATTTTCAAAATCATAAGACTTGTGCCAATATGTTTAGAAATCGATTTATATGATGTTATTAAGATGTAGATAATTATATCACAAAATCAAGCATGATATTAAAGTTTATATGTTGTCCAAAAACTTAAGGAATGATATATTTATGAGTATGATTTTAATTGTTGATTTAAGCATGAAATCATGATCTAGGTATTAACTACGCTATATGAAATTATGTAGAATTTTGGGAAACTTTAGTACCTAAGTCTATGAATTTCGAAATTATAGAACATGATAACATGTTGTGATATAATCCATGTTTAAGTGCTATTATAACATATTGAGGGTGTAGATTCATAAAATATGGTTGTGTGAATTTATCGATTTGTTAAGAATTTATCGACCTAAGTCCAAATTTTCAAAAGTGACTTAGAAGATTAAATTGAATAGTTCACAATAAATAAAAATTATGTTATAGTAAGCATAGTTAAGGATGATTAAGTGTTATGTGAATTTATTAGAATTTTTAAAAATTGTTTACTTAGTTAATTATGAAAACCGAAAACCATATAAGACAATTCTAAGGTATATGATTTTATTTGACCAAAGTAATTACATAAAATGATCTAAAATAATGTTTTAGACATAATATAATTTTATGGGAATTTTAGAACAAGAATTGCACATAAAATGATAGAATTTCATAAGAAATCAAAAAGTCAAATGTTGACTTTTGTCGACCAAAGTCAAAATTGTTGACTATGTTGACTTGGTCAAAATTGTTGACCAAAAACGTCGACTAAGGTCAAAGGGCACGTAATTCGATAATACGTGATCTATGTGACGAAGACGTTAGTAACAATGTAACTTACGCTACGTAAGTACATTAAAACGCACATTATATACTAAAAGGTAGAATATTCCTTATAAATCAAGAAAATTCGAATCAACATCAATCGATTAGAAACGTCAAAATAAGTCCCAAGCAATTTTATTCGACGATGTAACGTTATAGACTATGTCGTATCACCGAACGATTTCGAACAAAAGAACGAATGGAAGGATAAGACGCACGCTCGATCAAGAATCTTACGCAAAGATGATGATATGCTAAAATTTCGCTTACATTGATAAGGTCCGACTCGGGCGAGAACGGAAATCGAGAATAGAAACTAGTGACTTAAGAAACCTTAAGTCCTCGAGGTGGGCTTTCTTACCTAAACCCTTTGTGGGCTTTCTTATCAAAACCATTTACAAGCTTTCTTCGAAAATAATTACATTATTACTTTTATCGCTTTTTTTTAAAAATACGATATTGTCCGCCGTAAAATGTTTTATGTTTTGATATGTCCATTCTGGTCGCTCGGGCAACAGAAAAGTATTACGAATTCGGATCCTAAGCTCGGAGGTGAAGAATCCTACTAGGTCAGGTACACTTCATCAATCGCCGGTTGCGATCATTGTTTCACCTCCGAATCACGGCTATGATCGATCGTAAGGTCCGGGTGAAGTGAGGCCTCCCTCCTGCTAATCCATATGCCGACTGAATATACATCAGGATGTGAAATGCCCGGCCAGCGATGTTTTGAGAAAATGAAAATGTATTTTGTAAGACGCGCCTTTTCAAATAAAACCCTCAGTGTCTTATCGTGACGAGGCGACAATATTCGTAAAGTAAAAATGTTTTCGCAATGTGTCCACTGGTGCATTATTTGTACTCACCGCATGTTTGTTTTAAATGCGCAGTTGAGCGCGCGATGGAACAGAGCGGAGTCGAGCGGAATCTTTCAAGTATGAAGTATTTTTGGTTCACCTTGAGAATGCATCTTCACATGCATGTCTCACACGCTTGTTCACCGCCAAGCTCTCGAGACTCATACGCTTTGTTACTATGTTAAGTTTTGTAAAAGCTATCGCTTTGTTGAAACCTCAAACCATCATATATATATAAGCCATCTTTGGTTCATCATGATTCTTGTTTCGCTTGGAACATCTACAATTCTACGTAGATGAAATGAGTTGGAAACCTTATTCATTTCATATTCACTTAACCCGAACCCGAGTTACGGTCCCAGTAAGGTGGTAACCGAACCGGCCGTGATGATGGTATCGAGCGCTTCGCTTGCTTTCAACCAAAAATATTCTTTCTATCCAAAGTCTAGCTTCAATCACTAGACTTTTTATGAAGCGTCCATCACCGCCAACGCCCTGCTCATCACGCCAACCAAAGAAGAAAAGTGGTTTCGATAAAAAGGTATGAGTTTAAAAGTATTGAGAAGTTATGTTTTGAGAAAGTATGAGTGAAAATGTTTTAAAGTAGAACATGCCGTTGAAAAGAAAGTGAGTAGCTTTGAATTGTGATAATTATTGATGATGAGACAAACGAGTGGTTTGTCAAGAAGTTTGAGTTCATACCCGCTTGGTATGTGATTTTGTTATGATGAAAATTGAAGGGATGAAAGTTTATACCTGGGGGTATATGAGTATTGATGATGGGCATATATAGAGTTATATGTCAAGAAAGTATGTTTATAAAATGAAGTTGAAATTGTGAAATTGTTTTGATTTTCAAAAGAACGTAGATGAGCTCTAAGTTTCACGAAGAACTTAGATTGAACGAGATCATAAGAAATTCCTTCTATAACGTAGTGCTTGATGAAACCACGAGAACTTGAGAACTTAGAACGCTTGAAGTTCGACTTGACGAACGTGAGTTGGAATGCCACGTGAGGAATGGAAGCTTTGATAAACGAATGTCACTTGTGACATGGGCATAGATCTTCATTTGAAATTCTACGATAGAATTTTGAATCAACTATTGCTTACACGAATTAATCTAGAAAGATATACGAATTGGGATATAGAATGTTAAGTAAGGAATAAGATAAGTGTCTATGAGATGATTTATGTACTAAGTATTGTTTATAAGAAGCAATTGTCTTATGGGAATGATGCAAGTACGAAATGAAAGTTTAAAGTGGAAAGTAGTTGAAAAATTGTCTTAAGGAAAGGGATATGAGAAAGAATTGAAGGATATGAGAAAAGATTGACAATGATATGTCAAAGTGAAATGTTTGAAATTCATAGAATTCAATAAGATGTATCGTGTGAACCGCTTATGATATTACCGTCAATTACAAGTTATTAGTAAACGATGAGTAGGTTATCCCAAAAGAATGTAGATTGTTTAAAATGCATGATCCCTTTTATGAATGAACATAGAAAATGAACCATGAGAATTTTTATAAGAACTTAAAAGAGATGTGATCGAATTGTTAGTGGAACTCGCAGAATAAAATCTATAATAAAGGAATTCTAGTACGATAGAATAAGAAATGTTTAAATCAAGAAACCGTAGTTAGTAAAGTGGATTTAGGTTATGAGATGTATCATCTTTGAGAAACCTTACGATTTATGATGACCCAAAGACAAAGTATACGATGTTTCAAATTTTATTCATTACCCAAGTTTTGTCATCGAGTTTAACTCTACGACCTAGTTTCAAATGAGATATCCTCGATTTTCTCACTTTTTCTCGAAAGAAGTTTACAACCGAAAGTTTATAAAGTATCCTTTTGAAACCAAGCCTTCATGTGACCGAGAAGTATTTGTGACGGGTCCGATCACCCATATGACCAAAGAGCTCTCAAGAGTCGCCATTCGGTCTTCAACCCTATATCCCAATTATTCATTTCAAAGTAATTCAAATTTTAAAAGTCGTCATCTTGAAATAGCGAACCCGTATCCACTTATAAGTTGTCACGATACGCCCTCCAACTTCAAGCTAAGAAGTATGAAATAGGTCGACTTATCTCGCACCTAAGTTCTCAAAACCAAGAGAGTGATATGTTTCTTCGCTAAAGATAGATACATCAAGTCATGATAAAGAAAAGTTCTCAGTAAGATAAATAAGCACGAGAGGAAAGAATACTAATTTTCTTCATCAAAGATGTAAGATATAACGTTAGCATATGTTCGCTTAAACTTAGATTTAGGACTCACCGCCTATAAGAATCGACAAATGAATAAATACGACTAGAAAACATAAGGATATTAGATATATGGATCGAGATTTGGAAATGAGTCGATGCGATGAAAGTTAAGGTAATGCGACGATTAAACGGGTAATGAGGTACCAAACTTCTGAATGGAGAATGCAATATGGAAGAGGATCGAGAACGCCAGAGATTACGCAAATTTCGAGGACTAAATTTCTTTATGGGGTAGAATGTAATACCCCGAATTTCGGGCTTAAAATTTCAAAATAAAGAATGAACAAGACGATAGAAACGAGTATGAAAACGAATGCTCAGAATCACGATTTTGAATAAATCGAAATTTCTCTTGAAAATTTGAACGAAATAATTTTTAAATATGTTTTAAGTATATTTAGGATATTATTTGCACTAAAGAAGGAAAAGAAATATTTTTCCTTATTTAATAGTGATTTTCAAAATTTAAAGTACAAGGAATTAATTTGTGATTTATTATGTAATCACTTGATTTTATGTGATGAGTTGTCATGTTTATCTTATATTATATGATAAGATAATTATCTTGAAACACCCAAGCATGAGGTGGATGTGATAAGGTTGGAAAATGACATTAGAGATAAGATAAGTTTATTAAGATATTTTATTAAAAGATAAGATAAGATCATAATTAATTAAGAGATAATGTTTATCTCTTAGAAATGTGTAGAAATGTGTAGAGTATCATAGGAAATAATATTTTGAATATTTATATGCATGATTTTCGAAATTAATGTATTATTTTATGTGTAATTTTGAAAATCATGATTTTTATGTGATAATTATATTAAATAATTTATTTAAATTATATACTTGATAAATATCATGGTTCTAGATCAATCTTATCTCATGGGAATTATAGAAATTTCGAAATTTATGAAATAAGGTAAGAATAGGATTTTATAAAATTAAATCCTAGAAAACCCTAGTTTTAATAAATTGGGAAATTACTTAGAAAAATCCCAAAATTTATTTTATGATATAATATCATTATATTGATATAATAACTCATAAAATAATATTTTTATGAAAAGAATCATAGTTTGATAATTTATCCTTAGCTTTGAATTATTTGCCGATAACTTTACATTAGTACATGAAATTGATCTTAATTAATTTTCCTATGATCTAAATTATTATCTAAGATCAATATTATGTCACATAGCTATTAATTGGAGAAAAATAAAATATTTAGTATATATATTAGGTGATGACCGAAAATTGTAAGAAATTAGTATTTTATGAGATAAATATCATACTATAATTAATGTAAGGATAAGATTGTGATCTTATCACATTATGAGGTGTAAAGTAGAGTTAGAATTCAATTAAAACAAGTAACCTATTGTGTTGTCTCCCTAATGGCCGAAAATTGCCACCAATATATTATAAAATTGTAATTTAATTATCTTAGACAAGTGTGATGCAAGTTGTATGAATGATTCAATGTACCTATTAAAAGATAAGATATGATAAGGATTATGATAAGATTTGATAAGGATAAAGATAAGATTTTGTACAAGTGTACATTAGATATTTTAAAGTGTAATAATTAATATCATCTCATAAATCCTATAAATAGAGATCACCCTCCCATAAGCTCATAACCCAAAATAGGAAAGAAATAGAGAGAAAATAGAGAAAAAATAAGAGAGTGTTCTTTGAAGTGTTCTTCGATCGAGATCAAATAAACGTCACGATCAATTCTACTCCGACTAAGAGGTTAGATTTACAAGCTTCAGATATACGTTAGAATTTATGTTATAAGCTTAGGTTATATGTGTGATTTTCAAAATCATAAGACTTGTGCCAATATGTTTAGAAATCGATTTATATGATGTTATTAAGCATGTAGTATAATTATATCACAAAATCAAGCATGATATTAAAGTTTATATGTTGTCCAAAAACTTAAGGAATGATATATTTATGAGTATGATTTTTAATTGTTGATTTAAGCATGAAATCATGATCTAGGGTATTAACTACGCTATATGAAATTATGTAGAATTTTGGGAAACTTTAGTACCTAAGTCTATGAATTTCGAAATTATAGAACATGATAACATGTTGTGATATAATCCATGTTTAAGTGCTATTATAACATATTGAGGCGAGATTCATAAAATATGGTCAGTGTGAATTTATCGATTTGTTAAGAATTTATCGACCTAAGTCCAAATTTTCAAAAGTGACTTAGGAAGATTAAATTGAATAGTTCACAATAAATAAAAATTATGTTATAGTAAGCATAGTTAAGGATGATTAAGTTATGTGAATTTATTAGAATTTTTAAAATTGTTTACTTAGTGAATTATGAAACCGAAACCATATAAGACAATTCTAAGGTATATGATTTTATTTGACCAAAGTAATTACATAAAATGATCTAAAATAATTTTTAGACATAATATAATTTTATGGGAATTTTAGAACAAGAATTGCACATAAAATGATAGAATTTCATAAGAATTGAAAAAGTCAAATGTCGACTTTTGTCAACCAAAGTCAAAATTGTTGACTATGTCGACTTGGTCAAAATTGTTGACCAAAAACGTCGACCAAGGTCAAAGGGCACGTAATTCGATAATACGTGATCTATGTGACGAAGACGTTAGTAACAATGTAACTTACGCTACGTAAGTACATTAAAACGCACATTATATACTAAAAAGGTAGAATATTCCTTATAAATCAAGAAAATTCGTAATCAACATCAATCGATTAGAAACGCCAAAATAAGTCCTGCAAATTTTTATTCGACGACAGAACGTTATAGACTATGTCGATCTACCGAACGATTCAACAAAAGAACGAATGGAAGGATAGACGACGCTCGATCAAGAATCTTACGCAAAGATGATGATATGCTAAAATTTCGCTTCTTACATCGATAAGGTCCGACTCAAGGAGAACGAAATCGAGAATAGAAACTAGTGACTTAAGAAACCTTAAGTCCTCGAGGTGGGCTTTCTTACCTAAACCCTTTGCGCTTTCTTATCAAAACCATTTACAAGCTTTCTTCAAAATAATTCCAT
This sequence comes from Salvia rosmarinus, assembly GCA_036937905.1. NCBI lineage: Eukaryota > Viridiplantae > Streptophyta > Magnoliopsida > Lamiales > Lamiaceae > Salvia > Salvia rosmarinus. The sequence goes on from CM072823.1 coordinate 48,878,306, forward strand.
CATTATTATCGCATCGCTTTTTAAAAAAGATACGATATTGTCTCGCCGTAAAATGTTTTATGTTTCAGATATGTCCATTCGGGTCGCCGGGCAACAGAAAAGTATTACGAATTCGGATCCTGTTTGGAGGCGGGGGAATCCTAGCTTAGGTCAGGTACACTTCACTCGAATCACGGTTGCGATCAACAGTTTCACCTCAATCACGGTTATGATCAACAGTGCGTCCGGGTGAAGTGAGGCCTCCTCCCGCGTTAATCCATATGCCGACTGAATATACGCTGTGATGTGAAATGCCCGCCAGCGATGTTTTGAGAAAATGAAAATGATTTTGTAAGCAGATGCGCCTTTTCAAATAAAACCCTTGCTTCATCGTGATGAGGGCGACAATATTCGTAGTAAAAATGTTTTCGCAATGTGTCCATCGGTGCATTATTTGTACTCACCGCATGTTTGTTTTAAATGCGCAGTTGAGCGCGTGATGGAACAGAGCGAGTCGAGCGGAATCTTCAAGTATGAAGTATTTTGGTTCACCTTGAGAACGCATCTTCACATGCATGTCTCACACGCTTGTTCCACCGCCAAGCTCTTGAGACTCATACGCTTTGTTACTATGTTAAGTTTTGTAAAAGCTATTGTTTTGTCAAACCTCGAAACCATCATATATATATAAGCCATCTTGGTTCATCATGATTCTTGTTTCGCTTGAACATCTACAATTCTACGTAGATGAAATGAGTTGGAAACCTTATTCATTTCATATTCACTTAACCCGAACCCGAGTTACGGTCCGTAAGGTGGTAACCGAACCGGTCAGGACATATTATGATATACATATTTATACAAAATTTATTATCAATGTTGTGTAATCTGCATACATGGGGACACCATGAAAATGTGTTGAATGAATAAAGTCGAGGAACTACGAAAATAGAAGACAAAGAAAGCATTTTGTGCGCTTATGATAATTAATGACAAATATTTTGGAACAAAATAACAATACATAACAAATCCCATGTAACTGAGTATAATACGCTTCAAATCTTGTGAGTAAGACAAAATACCCTTCTTATGACTTACCTAGATTAAAACGAGATATAAAGTGAATTAATATGGGCCGCAAGATTGAATCAAATCAAAGGTAGAAATTAGTTCTCATTTCTCAAATTTGTTATGGTTCTCATTTGATCCATCCCCATATATATGATGTTAACATGAGAATCATTTTTATCGTGAGAACTAAAATGATGATTCACGTGAAAGTTGATGAATTCGTCAGAAAAGTTACTGAATCTAAAAAAAATAGAATTTTCGTCCCTCATGGGATTCGAACTCGGGTGAAAAATATCGAATTTTTTGATTCAGTAATTTTTTTATCGGGTGCATCAACTTTCATAGCGAATTCATTTTGTTCATTGCGAAATTTTGTAGTTCTTAGTTCTTACATTAAAATGATTCTTATTTGAACTTAACTATATATATATATATATATATATATATATATATAGGGATGGTTATAGTGAGAAAAGTATTAAGTGTGAGAAATAGGAATAAATCTCAACAATTTATTTCAATATAATCAATGGATGAGATTTGTGCATAAATATGGAATTAAAGAAATCTCAATATCTTGTTTATTGTCAGAAAATCTTGTAAGGGTAAAAGTGAGAAAACGAAATAGTTATCGCAGATAATATATGGAAATCTCCTCAAATTCCTTGAAAAGATGGATTAATTTTAGTGGGATATATTGGTGAGAACACCGCAAAAAACTCGAAAACATATGCAACAAATATACATTATATGTGCAATAACTATACATTAATAGTGCAACAAAATTAAGTTTAAATAAGATATACATTATAATGTAAAGCAAAATTACAATGATGTTACATGAAGCGAAAAGAATCGAAAAATACTTACACATACAAATAAAACAACTTAAACGACCAATATAAAACAAAATACAAAAGTAAAACATACAATATTACCAATACAAACGAAAATAACGACGACATTAAAAATATTAACAAGTTACAATTTCATTGCAAAGATAATATGTTTATATGCAACGAATATACATCATATGTGCAACAAATATACATTAATATTGCAACAAATTAAGCGAAATAGATATACCTTATAATGTAAAACTAACTTATATAAGATCCATGAAATTTACATGTAAGCTCCATGAAGCATAAAACAATAAAAAAAAATTAGATATACAAATAAAACAACTAAAACGACCAAGATAAAAAGGGAAAACCATAATACAATATTACCAATACAAACGAAACTAACGATGAACATTACAAAAATGTCGATAAATTACAAATTATTTGCAAAGAAAATATGTTTATATGCAACAAATATACATTATAAGTGCAACAATAATCAATCGAAAAATAAGAAATACCAATGTAAAATAAATTACCCAATTGCTCCATGAAGCGGATAAACAATGAAAAAATCTTACAAATACAAATAAAACAACTAAAACGACCAAGATAAAACAAAATGCAAAACAATAATACAATATTACCAATACAAAATAAAATAACGAAGCACATTAAACAAATGTCGCTAATTTACAAATGCATTGCAAATACAATTATGTTTATATGCAACAAATATACATTATATGTGCAATAACTATACATTAATAGTGCAACAAAATTAAGCTTAAATAAGATATACATTATAATGTAAAACAAAATTACAATGATGTTACATGAAGTGAAAGAATCGAAAAATACTTACACATACAAATAAAACAACTAAACGACCAATATAAAACAAAATGCAAAAGTAAAACATACAATGTTACCAATACAAACGAAAATAATGACGCACATTAAAAATATTAACAAGTTACAATTTCATTGCAAAGATAATATGTTTATATGCAACAAATATACATCATATGTGCAACAAATATACATTAATATTGCAACAAATTAAGCGAAATATGATATACCTTATAATGTAAAACTAACTTACGTAAGATCCATGAAATTTACACAGAAGTTCCATGAAGCATAAAAATAAAAATAAAAAACTTAGATATACAAATAAAACAACTAAAACGACCAAGATAAAAAAAAGGGAAAAAATCATAATACAATATTACCAATACAAACGAACTAACGATGAACATTACAAAAATGCTGACAAGTTACAAATTGTTTGCAAAGAAAATATGTTTATATGCAACAAATATACATTATAAGTGCAACAACAATCAATCGATACAATGATACAATATAATATAAACAAGAGAATACATTGCTGTTCCATGGAGATAAACATGACGAAAATTCTGAACAAAAAATAGATGTATATTTTCCTTCACTGAATAATTTTCCGTGCGGTAGTATAGATATATAAAATCTATACTTATCCATAAATAGAAGATATATAATCCCATAAATTAAGGTAGTAACTGTTTACATTAAATTCCAATTCCGAAACTATCCTCAGCAAGGAATTCGGATGACTAATTCGTAGCACAAATAGTATTAACGTTTAGCACACCTATATTAAATCTGGATCATTGATTTATGGTGATAAATGGACAGATTTATTCCTATTTCTCACAACATTTAGCATTCATATATATATATATATATATTTACCATTTGATGCACCTTTTATGCAAATTGTAATAAGAACCTTGATTTTCAAAGTGCTTTTAGACTTTGTTCGCTTTTCTTAATTGCGAATATAAATATAATTTTTGATGTTTCATCAATATTTGGATTATTTAATTGTTCTTCAATATAATTTATAAGAACCTTTGTTCTTGTTATTTTATAACGTAGCTTTTAAAATAACATTGTTGTTTAACAATTACATAATCATATTGAGCATAAAAGATATTACCAACTCAAAAGGATTACAAGAGATATTCATAAAATTTAAAACTTACATAATATTTCTTCGTAACAACTTCAACACAAAAAGCAAAATGAATACAAAGATTTAGAGAGAGAGAGAGAAGAAGGAGGCGAGCAAACTCAAGCGCATTTCCATCTACTAAACAATCCTATTTATAGAGAAAAACACACCGCACTCACTTTTGAGGAAGTGGAAACACACAAGACTTTCTTTTACAAAGTGGGACACTCCACTTATTTTAGAAATGGAAAACACACGGCACACATATTAACAAAGTGGTATTTTCCCAAAAGTCAAAAAGGTTAATCATTGGGTCACAAATCACATGGTGGGAGGACGTCATTGATTCGCCATCAAACTCATCCGCTATCAGATTCGCCGATTGATTACTTTGGGGATGGTTCTCCAGAAAGCAAGTACGAATGCATCAAATGGATCTTGAGCTTGAAATCATCATTATCTTCCATCAAAGTATCTTCAATAATTTTGATCTCACGATGAAGATGGTTCCGCCGAACTTGAGCATTTTGCTTGAGAATTCTCGTATCCAAAACTTTTTAATAAAAGATCGACGAATTCTTTATCCATTCTCGCAATAAATCTTTAATAAAGACTCATGTGATGGAGTTTGTGCATTAAGATTTTTATAATCTCGGACTAGTAGATTTTATCGCCAAAATTCCTCTTCTATCAAAGGTTTTACCTTCACAAAGAAATTCTCTTTAGGCCACCATTTTAGGAGAATTCTCCTAACAAGAATTGTAGGAGTGAATTTTATCTCATTTTTGAACGTGCTTGTTCTTGCAGTGCTATAATCCCATCAAGAATCCATGGAATTGTATAATGATTAGCAAATTGTAGAACTGCAGGAAGACTTTCAAGATGGTTATTAACCTTATGAAATTTTATCCATATATCTTTAACTTTTCGAGGAAATATCATAGGCATTACCCCCCACGAAAAGAAGAAAGTCAAAAACCAATTTGGTATTATTTGAAATGGGTTATCGAGATTAAACTTAACCCACCACTTAATGTTTTCGTGAACTATTTTCATATAGGAAAATATTATCCCATGATTTGATATAATCAAAATAATTATAATAGTTGGGATTAGCTTGATAATTATCAAGTTGCCTTGTTTGATGAGAAGGCATTCCCCAGTTTGAAGGTAGCAAAATTCGCTTAATAACAAGTTTTGAAAAAGCAAATTCTTTATTTGCGCGATCCATATGTTGAATTTCAATGATCCAGCTTCTATTAGAATTGCTTCAAAGTAATCACGAGTTTTTTTTCAAAGACTTGTGGAAGATCTTTATTAAGATGGCTATGTTTATTTGACCTGAGAAAGACCTTTTAGGTCATCTTCAATTGACAACAATTTAAATATCTAGATATAATATATGGATATTTAATTTCATCTTTGATCCTTTTGAAGAAAGATTGCATCTTGATAGTATTGAATATCATATGATCTTCATCGCTTTTCAAATTCTTTAATAAAATCAATTGACCGGTAATTCTTCAATTTCTTTTAAAGAATTCAGGTCCTTTTAGGTTTTGGATTTTTGACTAAATTAGTCATGGGTTTTTACCCAATGCTTGTTTTCTCACGATTTGATTCCAAGATATGTCCCTCAAGAATTCTCGTGTTAGAAAATCGGTAAACAATTATTTTTCCGTAAATATGTTCAATATCAAAATCAAAACATGCTAATATAGCTTGCCATCCGCAAAAATTTGTTTCAAGCAATATTTTTAACATCTTTTGTTAATATATCTTTTGCAGATTTACAATCAACTCTTATTAAGAATTTTTTATTTAAAATATCACTTTCAAATTTAGTAACACATTTTACTATTGAAAGTAATTCTTTTTTATTGTAGAATAATTCATTTGAGCATTATTCCAAATACCGTAAGTATATCTAACAAGTTCTTCTTTAGAATTTTCTCAATTCTTTTGTTTAAGAATTCTCCATATCCGATTTCGGATGCATCTGTTTCAACTATTTTGAATGCTTCAGATTAGCTATTGATAAACAAGGAAGTTCTTTAACTCTTTGTTTTATTCTTTTACACTTCAGATGATCATTAGTCCAAGGTAAAGGATTATTTTTAACCTTGAAATAATAATTTACGCCTTTTGCTAAATCTTGGTAGAAATCTCCAATATAATTAAGACTTCCAAGAAATCTTTGTAATTGATTTAAATCAGAATTTTATCGAGAATTTGTCCAAAAATAAAAGTACTCTTTCAATAGGAATAAATAATTTTATTTTCAATATAATGTCCTAAGAATTTTATTTTTGTTTGAAATATTTTACCTTTTAGGATTTATAGCTAAACCACTCTTTTGTAGTTTGTATAAAAATATTAAGATGTTTAAAATGTTCTTCGATGGTTTTAGAAAATATTAAACATCATCAATATATACAATAATAAAATCCATATGAGGATTATAAATTTCATTCATAATATTTTGAAATTCCATTGAGCATTTTTAAACCAAATGGCATAACATTTCATTCAAAATGTCCAAAGGGACGGTAAAAGCGGTTTTATATCTATCTTCTTCTTTAGAAGAATTTGATAGAATCCTCGATTTTAAATCAAAAGAGGAAAATATATTTCAGTAAACATTCTATTTAATAAATCTCTTTTATTTGGTAATGGATGTTTTATCCATTTAAGAGCCTTATTAAGAGGTTTATAATTTATAACTAGTCTAGAGCTCTCTTTCTATTTCGGAGGCATTTTCAACATAAAATGCAGGACAACTCCAAAGACTATTACTAGGTCTTATTAAACCCTTTTAAGAAGAATATCAATTTCTTCTTTGCAGAATTTTAATAATCTTTCTCCCATAACAATTGGCCTCGCTTTAGTATTAACTTTTCTTTCATCGAAATTATCAATATATGGGAGAGACACTTCATGTCTTTTTCTATTCCAAAAGGCGTTTGGAACTTCAGCACAAATTTCTGTATTTATTTTTTGAAGGATTTCTTTTATTTTATTTTGAATTTTTTCTGAGACTAATTTTTCTTTGATTGTTTTAAAATTAATTTCTTCTTTTAACGAGTTAATAAAATTATTTTTATTTTTAACAACTTCTTGTAAAACATTTATAGATTTTGTTAAAGGAATAGAGGAAAATGGGAAAAACAGATTTTTTCCTTTAACTTTAGTAAATAATCCCTTTTCATTAATTTTATTAATAGGGAATAACATTTGGAAAAAAGGAGTACCAAGTATTACTGGCGTAGAAATATTTTTTATTAAAATAAAAGTAGTATTGAGACAAACTCCTGAATTACAGATAGCAACATCTGATAATTTGTAATTAACAATTAAAGGTTGCTTATTAGCAGTTGTTATAAACTGGGTAGTTTTAGAATAGTATTTTGTAGGTATAATTCTTTCACTAATACAATTAACATCTGCTCCTGTATCTAAGAGAGCATTAATGGTAATAGTGAACTCTTTATTTACAATAAGAGTTACCTTAGAATACCATTTTGAGAAAAAATCGATCAATTTTATTGATCCAAATTAGATTCTTAAAATTAATTTGATTTATTTCGATCTTTTCAAGAAAAGTAATTTTTTCATTTTCTTCATCTTCATCCGATGAAGTGGAGTCATTTCTCCAATTAGTATTTAATAAATCAATTCTTTCATTAAGAAATTTTATTTCAAATTTTATCTGATTAATTTCTCCTTTTAATTCAGAAATCGTAGGCTCTCTTTCTTTTTGATTAGCCTTTTCTAATATTTTGATATAGGAATATAATTCTTTTTGTTCATTAACCTTATTAGTAAGTCTAGTTTCAGACTTTTCAGATTTAGTATTTGAAGCAATAGAAAGATAATATTCTATAGCTTTTCTTTTTTCTATAGGATCTTTTATTTGGTCTATTAAATCAAGAATAAAATTTTCTTCTTTAGTTATAACATTAATATTTAATCCCATAAATTTTATGAGACACACATCAAATCACAATCAATCACAATTTTGTAATTACGATTGATCGATTCATCTTCGAAATTTCAAAGATTCATCCTCATTTTAAGGATAGTAATAGAGATATCTTCTTCATTTCTTCTTCATTAAGAAGAATATTGCATAAAGATTCTTTAAATCACTGTCGATATTAAGATTATTAATTTTCTTTTTACATAACATTTGTTAGCCTTATGTCCTATTTTTCCACATTTCCAAAGAATAGGCTTAGTTTCTTCGCTTTTAGAAGATGATTTTTAACTCTTTTGGAGCACTTCTTTAATTGCTTTCTTTTGTTTAGAAGAATTTTCTCAATAAAAATTTTCTTTTTCTAAATTTATGTTTTTCTTAATCCTATTAGGATACTGCTCGGATTGAAGACCTATTTGTTCACAAAATTTCAAATTATATTTTTATTTTCATTCTTTTGAAAATCTATTTGTCTTTTAATTTGATTTCATTACACGAATAATTCCTTCAAGATTATTTCACGAAATATCACCATAAGAAAGATTTTCCCAAATAATATTATTGTTAACAAATTTTGTTTTAACCTATTTAAAACTCTTTCTCAAAATAATGTTGGTAAACCAAAGAATAAATTTTTCTTTCCAAAAGTTCATATTACAATCATTTCTAGTAAGAACTTTGGACATAAAACGCCTTTTATACCATCTAAAATCGATAGTTTTTGACATCTTAAATTCATTAATTGTTTATGAGTTTTATCTAATTGAAGCTCATTAGCTCCTACAAAATTTGTAAGTATTGTATAAATAAGAGTATTAACCGCATCGACTCTTCTTTGAGTGATAGGTCAAATACACTTGAATTTAAAATTTTGCTTTTAGCTTCTTTTGAAATATAAAATCCCATCATCCTTGTAGTTGGTAGGTAAACCCAAGAATAATAGCTTGAGCAATTCGCCTATCATTATTACCTTTAATTTTGTGTCAAGCATATATAAGCATTTGTTTTACAATAGTTTTATCTCGATATTCGATTTTCCGCCTATGTTCCATTCTCGTGATAGATTCACCACCGAATTGAGCATAGTCTCCTTTTTCTTCAATTTGAAGATCTATAGAGTGGATTTTTGTAATAAGGTTTTACTATAGAGACATCGCTAAGTTTATTAACTTGTAAATCGTCATCTGAAGAAGTTTCTTGCTTTTTTTTATAATGTAAACATTTTATAGGAACATTCTTCTTCCTTTTCTTTTCCTTTAATATTAATTTTTGTAATCTGCTTATTAGACATTCTAAGAACTCATTATCCTTTTGAGTTTAATAAAAAATTTCATTTTAAGATTGGAGGTGGTTTAATCATAATAGTATTGGAACACTTTTCTTCATTTAGAAATTTTGGAGAAAGAATTTCTTCAATTCGCTGGTTTGATTTCCAATAGTATGAAGTTTATTTTGTTGTATAATATGATCAAAATCTCCTTTTCCAGTTTCTGATTTTATAGGAGTTGCAAAATTTCTTTTTCTCCTTTTTGTATTTGTATAGTAGAAAAAGGGGGATGAATCTCTGTAGATTCTTTTCCTGTTTCATGTATTAATATTTTATATTTATTTTCTATAACATTTAAAAAGTTTTCATCTGAGAAATCTGGAAATTCTTTATTTCTTGAAGGAAAATACGTTTTGTAACCAAATGAAAAATCAAGTTTAGAATTATTTTTAGACTCCACCTTCGTATCTTTTAGAATATAAAGATTTTGTTTAGAAGAAAGGGAATAAAGAAACCATTTTCGTTTCTCATAATTTTTTGTTTTATTAAGACTTTTTTGAATTTTTTCGGGGAAAGAGTTATTACTAATAACGAAAACATTATGTCCGGAATAACCCATATCCGAAAATGTGGGTGATCCTGGATTTCTTTTAGAACTTCTACTTTCAGGAATTTCTACTTTATATTCGGTTGAGATACTTGTTCGAGTTTTAAAATTTTAAATACCGATTTTTTCATAATCAACAAAGGAATAGAAGAAGTTGAACTTTCGCCTCTTCGCTCATTTTAAAACGAATTTTTCTTTGTGATGAGAATTTTATCTCAAAGATTCCATCAACATATCAGATTATACTTTCGAGTTGTCTATTCTCTTCTTTTATTGGTGAAGCTACACTTTCTAATTTCCGTGGTTTCGGAAGTGTAACTTGATTCCATTTTATTGTTTTAGGAATTGCAATATTACTTTTAGTAATATCTCGTTAGAAAGAGGGTAGTTTCTCCTCTATTTGTACAAATCTCTTTAGATCTAAAATTAAATCTAGAAATTGTAATATTCATAACTTTATAACAAATTCTATAAATTAGAACAAGATTTTCTGCTCTTCTTCATATTAAACCCTTCTGCTTTTATTTTTAATGTAAGGCATCCAAAATATTTGGATCATTTAATGATAATGGAAAATCGGGAAAACAATGAAGAAATTGGTCCTTCACAAAGTGAAGACTCAATTATCCCTATTAGGAATCTTCAGCCTTAAATGCCTTTGGTCTCGACCATTATAATTAAGGCAATCGACATTTAATCCTTCTCTCGTTAATGGTTTTAATCCAATTTGGACCATCCCGAGATGTAAAATTTATATTTCGCTTATGAATTTCTATTAGACTTTTGATAAAAGATTGAAAGAATCATATCCTCCTTTTAGAGGAATTGATTGTTCAATTATTTTTATAACATAGTCGCTTTTAAAATCAAAGCTTCCATGTTTATAAATTTTGATTTAGATACATCCGTAATTTCCAATCTTGAAGATGTTTTTCAAATTTTCCATAAGAATAGTTTCTTTATTCTTATCGTAGCTTGTATCGCTTGCTTTCTTCATTGAGAAAGTCCTAATTATCTTATCCATTAAAATCTATAAGAAGATCTTGTCGATTTATTCTTACCTTACCCTTCGTGCTTTACAGATACTTGACTTAAGGTGACGCACGTGTATAACTTCTTCGATTTTAATTTTAAAGATAAATTAACATATCTTACAAATGTGAGTACAATGCACCATCCAAAGAAAGTGATGCAAGAGGTGAAAATAATTCTCACGATTTAATAGTGAAAATAATTCTCACGTTCTACTTTAAATAAGGTTTTATTTGAACCTTATATATATATATACATATATGTATATATATATATATATATATATATATATATATATACATATATATATATATATATATAAAACAAAATAGTCTCAATAAACAATAATTACAACAATGTTATTTTCTCTGCAATAAAAACCACTATTAGCTTGTTATATTGTATTAATTAAATATTAATATATAATTATATTTCTCATATATCAAATATTATGATAGTATATAATCTCGATATATGTATATACATATATTAATAATAAAATTTAGGTACTTAGGTTGTAATACCTAATATATACCGATAATTATAAATTATTTACAAATCTCACATTCTGACGAACGATTACGAGATAGAATATCAATTCGCATAAAAAAATCAAATTGTGTTTAAGTGCCAAAATATTGTTTCAAATATAAATAAATATATATATATATATATATATATATATATATATATATATATAGTTTTCTAGATAAAATAATGTATATGTATACGGGCTAAATTATTGTATTACATATTTAATTGTACAAAGTTATATACGTATATTATAAAGGGTTAATTAGTCGTAAATCTATAAACTATTAGTAAATTATGGTTCTCCATAATCTATAAAGTTGGTGAATAAATGCATGAGTTTTGATAATTATCAAACTTCCCAAAATTAAAATTTCAATCAAGTCAAAACTGATGTGGCACAGGGGTGAACAAAAAATCCGAAAATCGAATATCCGATCTTAATCAAACAAAAATTTAAAATTCGGTTCGGATCGGATTGAAATTTTTCAAAATTTTGAATTTTCGGATCGGATCGGATTTTTTAAATCCGAAAAAAATTCAAAAATCCGAATTATATATAATTTATATATAAAAATAATATTTTATTCAAATATGTTTAAATTTAATATAAATATATATAAGAATTAACAAAAATAGGTTTCGGATTTTCGGTTTTTTCATAATTTCCGATTTTTCAGTTCGGTTCGGGTTTTTGTATAAAAAATTCGGATTTTCGGATTTCGGATTTTCGGATATTCGGTTCGGATCGAATTTTTTCTTTCACAAAATTTGATTTTCCGATCGGTTCGGATTAGACAAAATCCGAACCGAACCGAATTCTCACCCCTAATGTGACATCTAAACTTTTAGACATGGAATTATGATTTCTGGATATTGAGGCTAGCATTTCTAGAAATTCTTATGACATGTTAATTTCGATTTGACCGAAATCTTGATTTGAGAAAAAAATAAAAAATTATGGGAAAAAAAAACTGAAATTCACTAATAGTTTATGAAGTTACAGTCAATTAACTCTATTATAAATATATATATATATATATATATACATAATATTTTTTTAATTTTAAAGGGTCAGGTTCTATCTTAGGTAAAACAAAATATAGTAGGGTCTAAAATAAATCAAAATCATAATATCCACGATCAGTTTGAGTATTCTATATTAGAACTCCCGGTCCGAAAATATAGGTTCGATCATATTTGCAATTCGCTCGGTCATGCTATTTTTAGTATTTTTGTAATACTTCAAAGATCGTGTTATTTTGCAATTCGATACAAAGGTTAGATTGTACGTATATCATAATTAACCCGCAAATTAATCTATTCGAACGTAGATTTCAAAATAAATAATTTATTTTCACATAATAAATTATAGAACTATAATAAAATATAATTTGACTAAGAATATTTGCATCCATTTCCAACTAATATTTTATCAAACTCATCAAATACCCATGGTTCACACATAATTATGTTAATAAGTTGGAGGTGGATTGTGTATGGGTTGCTTATCTGATAATTGGATAACGGGTATTACCGATAACCGAATGGATATATCCGAATAACCGAAATTATAATAATTATTAATATATTATTGTTATTATTATTAAATTAAATAGGCAAGTAAGTAACTAGGGCTCCTGCCTCCTATTTTTCTTTTCCCCAATTCTTTTATTTTCTTCGTAAAATCCAACAGTCGTCTCCCACATAGCCACCCTCACGCCGTCTCCCACCCACCCTCTGGTCACTTCTGCCAGCCGTCGCTTTCTCACCCCGCCTTTGGTGCAATCGTGCTTCACCTATTCCAGCACAACCACAACTCGAGCTCGTGCGCTTCCATCTTGTGTCTCAGAGCAAGTTTTCGGCGCCTCCTCCTCTGGCACCTCCACCGTGCTTCACCTATTCCAGCACAGCCACAAGTCATGCTCCACCAAGCTGCCTCCACCTCCAGCGACCAGTCGAGCTTTCTCTCTATTCCAGCCTCCATGTATGCATGAACTCCTCAAAAAATTAAATGAAAGATTTACATAGTATGTACCTGATGGGATATGGCCCAACCACTGGCCACCGACACGCCCAAACGACCGGGCCTCGACTTTAATAGCAGTCACGCAGCTATGCCAAAGGCCCATCCCCAAACCCCAAGCAGCCTCCAAACCCTAATCGGCGAAGGCTAAGAGTCCCTGTGGCGCGAAGGCCAAGAGTCTCTATGGGCGAGGAATCACTACATACGTAGGCCAAGAGTCCCTACATGGGAGGATGGCCTCGCCTTAGGGTCCTCGATATGTATAAATAAGAGTTAGATCGAAGGTAGAAGGTAGAAGGGTTAGCAACTTCTTGAATACTAAGAGCTTTTACTATACTCACTGTAATCAAACCATAGTGAAAGCATTGAGGAATCACTCCTCCGTGGACGTAGATCTCATTAACGATCGAACCACGTAAAAGCCTTGGTAATCTTTACTGCTTTACATAAATCTTGCATACTAACACATACTAGATTTATCAGTACCTAATTTAATAATCATGGTGATGTTTGGATCGATGATGCATTTTGGATATCAAAGTTTATTTGATTTATATATATGTGGTCTACACCAAGTTGAGGTTTGTTGGGAGGATGATGGATAGAAACACGTGAAACAAATGCAATAAATTAAAGAGGGCAGCTTCCATGGGAAAGGATTAAAGGATACATGCTATGCAATTCATTTCCATTTTGTGTTTGCCAATTTCCAGTGTACTCAAACAATCCAATTCTAAAATGACCCCGCCCAACTCTCTGACGCTATCTCTTTCTAACTATCTCTCTCTCTCAACAATTCAATAATTCATTTTTCTGATTTGATTAATTTTGGATATCCAATCAATAATTCATTAATTGATCGATTTCGGTATCGATTATTGCATTTGACATATTTCGATTTCAATTAATTAAAATTTTGATTTCGATTAATCGAAATCGATCCAATAAGTACCCCTAATTGTGTATGTCTTGGAGTGAGAACTAGGTTGATTGAATGAGCGTAATATGTGGGCAGTAGTGCTGAGTGATGGGTACAAAATTATGTCTGATTTTTAACCTTAAATGGGCAGACACTTTCTTTGTCAGCCCCCTTTGACACGTGAACAGTTTTCCATTTGAGGGAAGATGAATTTAAAGCAAGTCACATCCAATAGCAATAGGCTCAACCTATATTGAATTATAGAGCCACTCCCTTTTATTTCCTCAAGTAAATGTCACTCTCTCTTTTGTCCCATTTCATAATTAGTTTGTGGGGTTGCTTAAATACACATTTCTTAATTTCACTTTTATTTTATAATTACTTCATCCATAAAAAACTTGCATTGCTTTTATTGGACAAATTTTAATAAATTGTAATGAGGGTAAAGTATTAGATATAATAAATGAATATATTAATGAGTAATGGAGTCAAAAGGCGTATCATGTGTGGTTTTTTTATAAATAAATGATAGATCAAGGATAGTTGATGTTTTCGAAATAAAAAATAAAGTTTTTGGTGGACGTCCCAAAAGAAATTAAATATAAACTTGTTGGTGGACGGAATGAGTACGAATATGTTATTCACAAACTATTATAATTATATGTGTGGGTGTTGATATTGTATAACAAGTTACGCAAATGGATTATACGGTTAATAGGGTGTCGGTGTCGGATATATTATACATTGATGGGTAGCAACTGGTTTGAGTGACGCTTCATTTACGACATTTTATATCTCTAGAAGGAATATGATAGAAAATGTTGGGGTACAAACAAATTCTTATTGTCGGCTTAATCAATTGCAAAATTAGGTTACATCTTTAGTCAAATTTTTGCCTAAGAGATTTAAGTTTCAACTTGCTACTTAACCTAAAGAATATATGCCATAGAACTCTACTTGTGTTGCCACCAATTTGTAACCTGTGAACCAACATCATATATATTATTATTTTTTATAATTAACAATTTTTATACAATTGAAGGAAAAGGTAATAATAAATGAAGAGTGGAGTAAATACATGAATTGCTTGCACGCATAGTGCATAAGTCTCTATCAAAATGCTTCTTTTTAATTATATTTAAATTTATGCAGTGGAAATGAAGAAATTAAAGTCCTTGAGAGTTGATGACTATGCCTCCACTACACCACTATATGTAATTAGGTGTTCGCTTATATAGCAAATATGCCACTTACAATGTCCATCAACAAACAAAAACACTTATTTGGATTCTCTGCAATTTCAATTTTCTTTGGGTTTTTATTTATTTATAAAATATTAATTATGGGTCTTTTGCAGAATGCTTTGCATGTTAGCACTTTCATTAGTAAATATTGCATCGTCGAACTTTTGTTTGTATTAGGATCTGATAAGATTTTATTTGTCAATACTTTTAGCATGAGAACCCATCCAATTCAACTACAAAGAGTGTGCTTCAATATTCAAAAGTAATTTTCTAGCACCAAATTGGCTGAATTTTTGTGCAATTACCCAATTTATAAAAAAAGATGCAAGATGTAATTCACAAAAAAATAAAAATGAAATGCAACAATCAACTTTTCTAAAAGAGCACCTTATAATTGAATGTAGCATGTCTGAACTTTAATTTTCACCTTTTGAGTCTAGAGATTTCTTTCTTGTGGAGTGTGGATATGTATTCCTCTCTCTAAATCTCTCTTTCTCTCTCTCTCTCTACACAGTATGGTTGTTTCTTTTTTGAAATCTAAGAGCATTACAAAAAGGACTTAACAAATTATTAAATTGGACCATCTAAACTATTCAAACTCATATATGTATAACTAACATATTGTCATTCTTCCGAATTCCGGGACCATGCACGTATGCGTACAATTTCTTATTATATCATAACCAAAACGTGTCGCATTAAAAAAGCTAATTACATTATTTTTTTTATCACATGTTTCACTTTAGTATTCTGGATTTGGGATTAAAAAGTAGCAATTGCAAACGTGATCATCGTGCAATTTAAATAAATATGGAAAATATTTGTATTATCCATGCGGATTTATATTAGGTGGTGTTTAAGGATAAACAAGATGGTCCCTTTAGAAAACATGAAACATCAATAAACGTGATCAAGTGTCCGACTCATATTCATGTGATGAATCATGATGAGTGACTGGTGGGAGAGCTACCTGAGATTACAACAGCTGACATCTTACATTTTATGGGTATTTTGGTCATTTCCTACTGTTTCAGAACCACTGCTGGGTTCTGCTTCCAGTGATGCAGTTCTTGTTTTATTATTTTATTATTATTATTATGGGTCCAAAGAAGTGTGATGCGACGATTTAATAAAAGGGTCTAGTGACTAGTGGGACATATGATATAGAGAATGTTGAATAGAGTTGTCAAAAGTAGAGCCCAGCAGTCCAAAAGTAAAAGTCGAGCTGGTCCAGCCCAATTATGTTAAGTCAAGCCTTATTCAAACCAGCAATCAGGCCAAACCGGCCCAGGACATTGGTCTTATTCAGTTTCTAAAATTATGTTTAGAAAATGTTGCTCCTAATTTTGAGCCCAAAACCTTCAATCTGATATACTTGCTCCAAACCAATCAAAACCAACAGAGTTAAAGCTTATGGGAGCTTCAATTTGATATACTAAAAGTGCAACTACGACACCTAATGACATTTATTTAAGTCAAACATAATATATAAAATTGTTTTAGTCGGACAGGCCCAACTTGCTTATTGGACGGCCTTCTAAGGCCCAATTTTTCGGGCCCCTTTTGTGAGCCCAGCCCAAGGCACTCTACCGTCCCGTTGAGCCAGGCTAGTTTTGATAGCTATAGGTTCAATCTATGTTGGGGTTACTTGTAGAGTGTTCATCCTAATATATATGACTATGCAGTCTTAGTTGTATTCGATCATGTTGGTAAGTTGGAGCAGATTATTGGTTTGGGTTTGACTAAGATACTCCTCCGTTCTTTTTTTATTGTCATTTACTGTCAAATTGCACAAATCAAGAAAGTAGGTAAATTTACATTTGTAATCTCATTAATTACCATGATAAATACATTCATACAATTAATTATCAAATTCCAAGGAATTAAATAAGGCTAAATAAGAATTATATAATAATTTTACTATCAAATTACGAACTAGGACACTGATTAAAAAACAAACAAAAAATGCTAATATGGCACTTAAAAAAATTCGAAGGGAATAGAGTGTAAATGACACTTTTAAGAGGTCCAACAAGAATTTTTGTGAGGAAAAAGAAATTGAATTAACTGAATTACATCATTAAAGGAATGGTATGGAGGGAAATTTGTAGATTACCATTATAAATTATGAGAAGTTTTCTGTTGGCGATAAATTTTAAAATATAGTTATATTTAAATAAATAAAAATACCCTTCAATCGTTCAACCTTTCACATTTGCAGCTAAACAAATTTGAACGACTGCACGATTACTGTTCAATCATGTAGTCATGGCAACTTTTAAATTTTTGTGAAAACATTAATACCAAAAATATCAAATTTTAATTTTCACAATTTATTCAATTATATCTCTAACTATTAATTTTGATTGATCAATACCTACATTAATTATTCAAATGTTTCCCAAATAAATTTTCGGTATCAATTGAGTAGGATCACCGAAATTTGACGTTACTTGTTATGAATATATGTAGAAATTGATTCATGTATATATAATCCTTAACATATATAAATGAGAATAAGTTATATCCAGTAAATTTAGAATCACATGATTATTTTAAATATGTATCTGAATTAGTTATATGTATATTTCTACATATAATTATGCATTTGTGTATCTGCATAATAATTTATGCATTGAATCTGAAGCGTCCATTTTGATTTATGAAAGATTGATATTTGTCTTCATGTTCACATTATAAGGAGTGTCCACACAATAATCACTATATATATAGTTTAGAATGCCTATGAGTGTAAAAATTAAGAATATATCACATAAATAATTTTAGATTTTTTTTAATAAATTCGAATAAGGGTAAATTAGGTATAAAAAACTATTTTCTCTGTTACTCCAGACGTAAATCTCGCCACGTCACGATAATCTCGCCAATTATCGAAAAAATAGGGATTTATAATCGATCAATATAATGTTACACAAATTAGTCGTTTTATAGCACATATGTAATAAATATATAGCACACATTACACATCACGCAATACAATTTATTGTTGTACGACAAATGCTATGAATGTATTCTACCTGTGCAACAAAAAAATATAATATATTTAAAATAATCTATCTAAGCTCATGTTGGTTATAAAATTTTCACATAAGGTTGAACAAAATTTAATTTATGTGGCACATGTAATTTCAACATGTAGCTCAATTGTATATGAATATATGTATTTTAATGATTTATTCTTGTAGCATTTTAATCATTAAATGTAGCATATTTATGACTATGTGTATTAACCTCTTATATATATACATTGTGTAGCACATATTCACTAATAATATTGCACAAAATGCAGGGTCGTATTGCATATAAATTATTTTTGAAGAGTTGCATAAATTTTAACTAACAAAAAACAAATCAAGTGGTAATAATTTCTGAAATTTTAGTATATGTGTAAAATGAATAAACTAAATATGTTACGAAAATATTCCACCAGTGCAATAAGTAAAAAAAACATATGAATCAATACATGAATTTTTATACGTGCATTTTTCATGGATTATGTTGCTTGAATAATAAATTAATTTGCAGAGATTAAGTATTGAAACTGAAATAATCTATCTAAAATAATAAGTTAAAAGATAGATTACAAGAAATCCCTAAAAAATGATATAATCATGTATTTCCTAAAATTAAGGAAAATAATTGTTTTTAATAAAAATAAAATTACTAATATAACATTTGCAAAGATCCAGCGAAACTAAAATATAGCACATATAGATATGTATTGTAGCACAATGTAAATTAATACAGTAAAACCTCTATAAATTTATATCCTTTGGACTATGGAATTTTATTAATTTAGAGAGATATTAATATATCGATAAATTAATAATTTATTAATTAAAGAGAGACTTTTAAATTCAAAGAAATTTGGTAAATGTATTGAAAATAAATGAATTTATTATGTTTCAATTAATTATATTCATGTATCAACAACCAATTCATTGTGTATCTACTTTAATATATTCATGTATAATATAAATTCATTGTATACAATTAACAATTACATACATGTATCAATTCATTATCAATTAAATATATTCATGCATCATAAAGGAAACATATACTATATAAATCTCGATATGGAAATAAAATAATTCATAACACCCAAGTCCCAACTATGTCTTCTCATCTAAAAGGCATCACAAAATCATCCATGAATGATCAAATGCGTAAAGCTTATGTGAGTATAAGAGAGATCATCTCACATGCACTCAAAAGATTTACAAGAGGTTGAAGAAAATATCGTTTGAAAGTTAGTCAGACAATATCAAACACTCTCAAGAGATCATCAGAGTACCTTTCACTCAACTTTGAGAAGGGTGGGGATATTGTTGCTGATATTATTGAAGATCCTACTAATGACGAGGCTGAAGATGACTCAAGATCACTGAACCAAATCACGAGAAATGAGGCTTTGAGCGACAACAACTCTTCACAATTTTTGTTGCGTATAGAGAACTCGACAATCAAATTCTTGGCACCATTAAAAAGTTAGGATGAAATCCAATTAGATTTAAATTTTAAGAAAAATCAAGTAACAATTTATTCATATTTTAGCAAATTACCATAATATTTATAATTTTGTAATATTTATGAATTATTAATTTAGAGTTTTGATGGGACCTAATATTTATAAATGGATTTTTCAAAACTTATTATTTTATTATCTTATCGAAATTGATGATTTTTACAAAGGCCCAAGTCGGGACCTAAGATTTTATTATTTTAGAGATTATTAATTTATCGAGTATTAATTTATAGAGGTTTTATCAGATTGTCTGTTGATTTACTAAAATCAATGGCTTAGATTTATTCTTATTTCTTATAAAAAAATTCATTCCTACATGATCCATCATATATATATGAGATGGTTAACGTGAGAATCATTTTTATCGTGAGAAAAAAAATAATGATTAGTTGTGAAAGTTAATGAATCGACCGGGAAAATAACTGAATCCAAAAAATGAATTTTCTTCCCTTATGTTGGATTCGATAACTTTCCCAACGGATGCATCAACTTTTATCGCGAATTTATTTTTTTCATAACGAAATTTTGTGGTTCTTAATTCTCACATTAAAATGATTTTATCTAAACCTAACTATATATATATATATATATATATATATATATATATATAGAGAGAGAGAGAGAGGTGATCTCATGTGCGGACGTTCGTATGTGTAGACGATGATACTTTTATTCAGTACAAAAGAAATTTTTTTCAATAGAAATGATACTTTTGAAATAAATGGTACTTTTGTTCGATGATACTTTGTACAATATATATATAGGGAGGTTAATGTGAAACCATTTTATTATGAGAACGTGAGAACCAAAACCGATGAATTCATAGTGAAAGTTGATGAATCCATTGAGAAAATTCAATCCAAAAATAGAATTTTCGCCTCAATTCGAACCCGTGAAAAATTCAATTTTTGAATTCATTAACTTTCTCAACGGATTCATCAACTTTCATAACGAATTCATTTTGGTTCTTAGTTTTTAGGATAAGAATTGTTCTTATTTGATATATATATATATATATATATATATATATATAAACTTGTTTTATTGTAATATCACGCGAGGTTGATGCCGTTTAGAGGTTGAAAATTAAGAGAAAAAAATTAAGATAAAAATAAAAAATCAAATGTATCATTACTCTCTCTCTCTCTCTCTCTCTCTCTCTCTCTCTCGAACGCTGCTGTTTCTTTCACCCTTCACCATTTGGTCCATTTCCTTCCTCTTGTCATTCAATACTTTTTTTCAGAATGAGTAAAATAGGCCAGATTTTAGTTGACTATCTTCCATTTATTGCTTTGTTTGGGCTGAGTTCCGCCTATTATTTATATGGTCATATCAACTGTAAAAAGATTGCATTGATTTCATGATTTCAAGCTCAGCTCTATTATATGGTCATATCAACTATAAAAAGATTGCGAATATGATTTGATCAATATACTATTTCTTCTTTAGGTGCAGCCAAGAATCACTTGAGAATTATATTATCATTAATCCATTCCAAATACAGTGATTCTTATTTTCTATCGCAGAGAGCTTGAAACTTAAAAAGTTGAGAGCCACATCAAACTTGAGAGAGAAAGAGAGCATTGTTGATGAAGAACAGAGCAGCTAGTCCCACATGAAAGAGAGAGTTTGATGGGATGATCCGAAACTTTGGTGAGGAAAATGCAAGGTGGGAGAAGTAGTCTGGTGATAGTCGATGGCGATGGTGGGAGGGGGCGATGACAGAAGAGAGAGAGCACCATCACATTGATCCATCATCACACTTGGATCAACAAAGGGTGAGGAGCTGCTGCTGCTGCTTCCCAATTGATGATGATGATGATGATGATTATGGTGAGCAGCTGATGCTGCCGTGTCCATGTAGCTGAGCTGCTGCTGCTGCTGCTGCTGCAAGGCTTCTTTCACAACCACCCCGGACCAAGGGTATCCCACCATACCACCACCACCTACCATCTGTGGCGCACTGCTGAATGACACGAGCCTTTCCTCCACTCCAGTGGCGCTGCACGCTTGGGCCTTCCTCCGCCTCCTGTTGTGCCCATCAAGCCGTTTCCTGCAGCTGCGTTTTCCCTCATCAAACTCTACAAGGGAGTGGAACCTATTCAACAAGATGTTACCATGTCAATTTCTATAGAGAAGCCACATTTGATTAGCTAGGACTAATCACAAGTTCACAACTGCGCAAATAAACACTTTTGATTAGCTAGGACTAATCACAAGTTCACAACTGCGCAAATCAAACACTCAAAAGTGTTGAATGCAGCATTTTCTATCACAATGATCATACAATCATACAAATTAGTGAAAGTGAACATTTTGTATTTATGCATTGACTTACTTCTTGAGCAAAAGATACAACTTCAACATAGCACCAAGAATGTTGATTTACCTGCTGCACTGCTGGCAGAAACGCTGCTCTCGACCCCCAATGGTGACCTTAGGGGTCTTGGAGTGAGCTTCGCAGACCTTATGCCGCCTGTGGTAGTCTCTGCATAGGCTTAAATCGGCACTGCAACCGTCCACCAAGCAATGAGCAACTTGAGCAACGGTTGCAGAGGCCTTGGCCCTTTTTGAAGAGGATGATGATTCCATCCAAAACAACCTTTTCTAGTCGATGTAAAACTCTTCTTCAATCAGTCCACTTTTCCTTTTGTCTCCCAAGCAAAAACAGAAAAGAAGAGAAAAGGAAAGAGACTAATCTACTCAAACCACTTGGTTAAAAACATTCATAGATGTAGTTTCTTCAAATCACCTTTGCTCTCTTACACCAACATTCTATTCGCCTGTTGGATATTATGCAAGTTACATAACTACCATATCCATAGAGAGTAATTGCACACAAAACTTTGCAGCTTTACATCACAAGGATCAAATAAGAATTTACCACCTCAATATTTCAAGAAATAGAGAAACCAAGTTAGCATGTTTGAGTTTCTAGTGTTCCCACCTCCAATCAATCTTTCCTGTCCAAATAGTAGTTAGGGAGCCAAAAAACATGATTTTTATGCTGTTAAACTCTAAAATGGTAATATAGTTCACATCCCACAACAACTTAACTAGAACTGCAACAAAAATAGAAAGACAAATAAGAAATCAGTAGAGACTTTGGCGAACAATGGCGTGATAAAAGGAAACTTGCTTGGCCAAGTTGTTCAACAAGATTATGAAACTCATACTTCAGCATCCATGAACAGTAAACCCCAGCTCACAGATTGTTCTATAAAAGCAGAAAAGAAAGCAACTCAAGACCATTTCCTGCAAAGACATGATTTTTATGAATGTCCCACAGTCCCATTTGTATCAGAAGGGAGTGAGAAAAGTGAGAAAAAGCCACAACTTTTTATCTACTCTGTCACAATTTGCATACTAGAAACAACAGAACTCAGTGATACCCAGAAAATAAATATTACTTACTCAATTAGCATTGCACATATATAGGTTAACCACTAATTTGCTGCTTCTATTAACTATAACAGTTCATTCAAGCATTCTTCATGACTGATGAGGGTTAAAACTGGGAATGAGTGTAAAGTGACCCAAACAGAGAGTTGGGATAGTTGAACCTCAGAAATCAAACAAAGGGTATACCAATACTTGACCACGCTAAGAAGCCAAGAAAGTGAAATAGGGATGCAAGAAAAAGGAGAAAGGAAAGTAATAAACAATGACTTACAACGGAAAGTAATAAACAAAGACTTACAACAAGTGCAACTAGTGAAGATTAACTTAGTCTTTCCAGCCATTCATTCTCTGATTCCATTATAGATGAATCAATGAGCAAAAGCTAGGCACAAATAGTGTGTGTGTGTGTGTGTGTGTGTGTGTGTGTGTGTGTGTGAAGGAGAGAGGGTAGAGAAATAGTAATAGCTGTAGTTTAGGGGTGTGGGCTTTGGGGTTTGGTTTGGAAAGAGCCATCAAGTATAAATGAACAAGATAGAGACGGATGCAATAAGAGAACAAAATAGTCTTCAAGGAGTGTTTATAATCTCTATGTGAGAATTATTGAAGACTAAAACTTACTACACCAAGTCTTTAAGCACATAATGCAACTAAACTTTTCCAACTACATCAACATATAAATGAAAAAGGAAAAAAATGATAAATTTTTAGAAGCGATGATAAAAGTTAAAGTCTTATACATATCCACAAAGAAAGATGCGAGGAGGAAAGCTGCAAAAATGGTTGTTTTGTATGTTTTGTCTGGATTTTAGAGATGTAGGCTTTTGAGATACACTTGGCATATTAGGAAACAAGAAATAGAGCAAAAATTACCAGTTTGGCTCAAACACACATTCCTTTTTTGGGGTAGAAGCCCTGTAAGAAGTGATTAAAAAACTAAATCTTCATGAATAAAAAATGATAAATTTATATGCCATGAAGATGTTAGTTGGGGGAAAAGAGAAAGATAGACCCCATATAAAATGAGTGGCAAAGAAAGGGACAGGGTGTATGTATGCGACTTTCAATCTTTTTGTTTTGTTTTAACTTTTTATGTGAGGAGGAAAAAGGTCAAGTACAAATTAATTGAAGGTTGGCTTTGTCTACCAATCTCATTCATCCACTTTCTTGTCTAATTTCATTTCATCTATCATCATTCTGCTGCCATATTTCTACCATGATATGATACTGGCTTTCCAAAGGAGCATTTCACCTTCATTTATGTCCATCTAATTTATATATAAAAAAAAAAAGATTAGGTGGTTAATTGATGACTTATAGTAATATTGGTATTTTTTCTTTTCACGTGATATAAAATAAAGACATCTTGTAGGGAGAGGAGTAATAAAAATATAGGAAAATTTACTCATTAACCACATAATTGACATAATGATATTTTTAACTCTGAACTTCAATTATTACATGATTCTAGTTTCATAAGTTGATTTGATGACAATTTTAACTTGTTAATGATTTTGACATCATAAAGTCCTCAATTTTTCATGTTATTAAATTTATATAGGTGGGAATATCATGCATAACCAATTGGACTTTACGACGTCGAAAATCACTAACGAGCTAAAGTTATCATTGAATCAGTTTATGCAGAAAGTTGTATTTAAAAAAATATACACAACAAATCTTTAATATATTGTTCTCAATCTTGAATTCCATGCAACTCCTTTTCTTCCAACTACTCTTAATTAGATAATGCATATATAATTTTCACTTATTTAGTTGGTCATATTAACATGCATCATATCGGAATTTGGAAGCAATATCGTCATGTATACATAGAAAATTTGTAAGTAGTAAAATTAAATTCCTTTCTGTGAACACCCTTTTTGGAGTGACTGAAATTCGAAACACGGGTCTGTTGATTGTTGAATAACCAACTTTCTAAAGAGGAAAAATGTGTCATCTTTGAATTCAATTCCACAAATAGGAAGAAAACACGTTGAACAAAATGTGTGGTGGCCATAACTTGCTGCTACTGTTGTAAATTCTGATTCACATGGTGGATGTGTTTCATTTCACGAAACATATGTAAAATGTGGTACCAATTTTTAGAGGTGCGTCATTTTCGGTCCTATCATATTAGGATTTGAAATAATTTTGTTGGATGGAGCATTTGAGATTTTTTATCCTACTTTATAATATTTCATTTGTGTTATATTTTTTATTTGTTTCAGTTTTAATTTTTGTGTATTAGTTTCATTTTTTTAGTTATTAATCGGAATTGCTCTCCTATATTTAATGATTTCATCATTCACCATAAATAAAAAGTAAAAGTCAGTCCAAAGACCCACACCCAGTTTCATATATTCAACAAAAAATACAATTAGCATTGATTTCATTTTAAACTTAATAATTTATTATTAAGATTGATTATTTGATAATCAAAATATATAAAAATTAATTAAGGTTCAAGTTTTTAGTAATAAATGTAGAGTTCATATATTATAATAATTTGTATTCTTATAATATCATCAGTGGATCCAAATAGTTTTTATTCTTATAATATTATCAAGTGCATCCAAAAATGTTGGAACAAAGAATCTGAATCATTGACGGAGTACATAATTTGTATTAAAATTCCAAAGTATCTTTAGATTACATAAACGGATAAATACAAGAGTAAGACAAGTATTTCAAAATTCATATTCCATGTTAAATGAAGAAAATGTATCATTTATATATTAATAATTGAACTTCTCTACAAATGTACCTCAATATAAACAATTATATAAAAAATCTAACATTTTTTTTTCAAATCTACGACATGAATTATTTTCATGCGGAGAAATTCATCATCTTCTAATGGCTTTTTAATACATCGAGTCAGCTCCCAGTCATCGAAAATAGGGAGATTTGAAGAAAAAGATGACAGATAATGTATTTCAGTATAATTTTTAATATTATTTATAAAATAAAAATTCAAACATTGATGAATAAAGTAATATTTTCTCAGAAATAAACTTATTTGATCCTTTCATCGCAAAAAAGTCCCAAATGCTATAATATATGACTTTTTTTACTTGTTTTTTATAGTATTTCTTAATTTTTATTGGAGTATAAATTGGTAAAAACAATGTCAGTTACAACTCCACAACCCCAATAAATTGCACCAGTAAATGGTTGAACCTCAATAGCACATGAAACGGATAGGTTTCCGTTTGTGTACTAAAAAATCAGGTAAAAATTAAAATCAATTCAATCATAATAAACCTATTAATAAAAACAGGTGAGTCTAATAACCTCAACAGCAAATGAAACAGTTAGGTTTGTGTACTAAAAAATCAGGTTAAAATCAATTCAGCCATAATTTAATTAAACTTGATGATAAAAATAGGTGAGTGTAATGATTGCCCATCTCGGAAGTCTCCACAGTCCACAGGAACCTGAAGAAGATATTTAAATAATGGTGTGGTCCAAATTGGGCAATCCATTTCACAATCCTATTTTAATAACTAATTCTTATATTTTTTGTGATTTAAATGCTTTACTTTTATGAACTTTAATACCCATATTATTTGTAACAGCACATTTGGTTCTGATTCTTGTAAAGCTATAGAGTAAAAAAGTTCTGTATCATGTTAAAAGATATTATACCTCAAAAATATATAAAGATCTCTGACGTGAAAGGGGGCAGTCCAAAGAATCAAAAAAGAAAAACAGACAGGTTTGACGAAGCATTTGGAAAAAATCATTTGAAAGAATACTGTTTGAACTTTAATACTTTATTTGAATTCAACATTAAAATTAGCATTCAAGTGCTTTTTATAAAAAACATGTATGTAACTAACCCCCAAATAAATTCGAGCACCCTTTTAAATGCGAGTTCATAAAATATATAGCACCTTTTTTTTACCCATTTTGAATAATAAAAGACAAAATATGCTCACCAACTTAAAACTATATAAGTTCGATCCATTTTGATCAAAATACTCTTACTAATATCTTTTTACCCTTAAATTAGTAGATATTTTCTATCTTTCACAAGGAAAATGACTATGTTTCACTATTAGCACAAATATCAAAACCAAACCAATCTTTTCATCCCCAGTCGACCAAAGAAAATTGAAATACTAAATATTTACTTGCACCTCCCTTCACATGTAAGTTTTAACATCCACTCTTATCAAGATTCGATGTTTGGCAAAGACCTAATATATGTTGGCTAGTTTTCTGATAAAATCGATATTGCTAAAGCGCACCTAATCCAGCTTACAACATTTGCACCCAAAAAAAAGTAAATACATAGCCGTCAAAAGAAGTGATGAACCTCAAGTAAAATTAGGAGTTCCTCTCTACAACGCAATACTATTTTTTTTGTGTTGTACATATAATAATAATGATTAACGATTGTTTTGGGAATAAGTTTTCCCAAACTAAGTTCAATTCTGAGAAAAATAAAGAACAAAAGTTTCGTCTTATGAATGTGAAGAGAATATTCAAGTATCAGAGAGGACAGCTGCATTCAACTGTCGGCAGCTGTTGATTTATGAGATACTAGTGAGCCGTGCATCAACCAGAAGTCGAATTTATTAAATTGAACCAAAGTGAAGATTGTAATTGATTGTTCTGTCATAGTCATGATTTAAAATATTGTTATAAAATACTTTCATTTCCACTAGCCTAACTCTAGATTTGATATCGTTGTCCCTTTCTTTGTTGCTTTTATGATCTCTACTTAACCTAATTGACAATTTGAATACCACTTTAAAGAATCAGCTACACTTACTTATCATATGATGTGAGAAATGAACAGAATGTTGAAAAGAAACATTTCCTAATTTATTCCTCTTTCACCAAGTTCATAAAAGTGATATTCCTTCTGCTCACGATAAGTGCATCACAATTGACTTATTCAACATTCACAAAAAATATATCACTTTCTTTTTTAGAATACTATTCTTTATTATTCAACTTTACAACTACTTATTATTTACCAAAAAATAATTCCTATCAATCACAACTTAACACACGGCATGACTCTTTCTCCACTCAAACAACACATCCAATAGTTTTATTAAAACTCATGTCTTCCACAAGTAATATACTTATTGTGGATGGAGAGAGTACTACTTTATATCACTCTCTCCATTTCTTGTTCCAATACTTAAAACAACAACAACAACAACAATAATAATAATAATAATAATAATAATAATAATAATAATAATAATAATAATAATAATCTTAATAATCTTAATAATTTTATTTTTTTAAATTGTGTTGTAGTGAAATGCTGAAGTGTTAGTCATGATCATAACAGAGACAAGATGGTTCAAATCCTACACAAATTGATTTACATACAATTCATGGAAAGTGGCAGCAAGTTGAGCAAAGCAGCAGCGACTTAAGTGCTCGTATTGCGCCACAACGTATCACACATCGATTTTCATTCACATAGGTCACCTGACATGAAAAGAAGCACAAACTTCATCCCAAGTGTTAGTCTTCCCCAACAATCATAAAAACCTATCTATCATCATTTTCGCTCAACTTATATAGAGATGACAGAATCCAAGCAACTGCAATTACGGGATTTGAACACTTGCAACAATACAAGACAACGGCACCAGGGAATTCTCTGATCCTGATACATCCAATCTAAGTCCCCTTGGAATTATTCTGCATCCATAAAGTTAAATAAGTATAAAATTGTGTGCTACATCAAAATAAGTAGCGTCTGTACTTCATTGCAGTGTAGGGGCATATACTGATTCTACCAACGAAACAAAGTTCTCAAACAAAACCCACTTCATATCTGGTCCCAGATGAGCAAAGATCACAGAACTAATGTCATATTAACTATGAGATTTAATGCTAGCTATAAAGTGGTGGATGAAAAAAGCCTACATTTCTATACCTCGTCTCAACAAACACAAATTCATCCAAAGTAAGTGAAGACAGGCAGAAATCCAATTCAATCCATGATTTCCAATGGCATTGACTGTTTGTGTAATGCAAACGTGACAAATGACATACTAGATAGTTTTTGCTAATGCAATCTTTGGAGTAGGCAATATCATGAGTTTAAACCCGCCAACACCTTCTAGGTAATGCACATATGACTAGGAGTTGCTGGTAGTACAAAAATTAAAACATAAAAACTAAAGGGTATGCTATGCTTAAACTACCTATCATATCATCATACACAAACACAGTAAACAATAAAATTAGAGCACGTTTTCATTCACTTATACATAAAAATTAGAGCATGTTTTCATTCCAGTTAAAACATAAAAACTAAAGGGTATTAGAGCACGTTTTCATTCCCTTATACATATAAAATTAAAAGTGGCCAGCATATTTGCCTTGGTGCAAGTAAATGTCATTTCATGATTTGAAATCTACCACTAGCTATGTTTCTTACTCAAAGCAATATCCTTTTCCCAACTCGCAGATTTGCGATCCCAGTAAATCCAATTCCAGACACATGAACAAATAGTACTAATACAATGGATAAAGCAGTTAACAACCAAATATATACCCCAAGATGAGTTATTAGAAAGAAAAAATTGGTGTAATATGTACAAAAATGACACCAAATAAAGCTTGCCTGGTATAATAAAAATAAATAAAATAAATAAATTTACTATGCATAGAACCCAGGACAGGTCCTAACCAACCAAATTTAGGAAGTTCATTCATTTATACTAATAATTAACTGGAACTTTATACCACTTACTCAAATATATTAAGCATTATTTATAATTTTAATGTGTATTAGTACCTTTGATTCCAAATTTGTTTTGCTGTCGCTGTAGTACTGATTCGGATGATTGATTCCCTGATCACAAGATGCCCCATGAACAGCTTCAAATGTTAAGGTACATGCCAACTGCATGACAAACCTCAAAGTCATTACTCACAGCCAAAAGAGAGGGGCTTTCAAAGAGAAACATACAAGCAAATTTTGGTAGCAAACAATAACCTGATAATGTCTGTTCTTCACTTTATCCATCACATCCTCCAGTGCCTTGTTAGCTACTCCCATCTTATTAAGTGCTGCTCTCAGATTCTCCTCACTGCTAGCAATATTAGCTAGTTTCTTTTATCAGATTATCAAGAAAATGAGAAGAAAAGTAATAAGAAAGTGTAAAGACCATATTTCTGTGCTTTTTGTTAGATAAAAGCAGCTGAGCTAATTAATATTGATGGTTTACTCTGATGAATGCTGGTAGTTTCTAAGGTCGTTTGACATATTTGTTCAAAAAGCCTATCAAATAATTAAGAGAACAATGTAAAAACATGAAAGTCGGTGAAGGAACTGCTGAGCTTTTAGTTAAATAAGTTTAAACAAATCTAGATTGATTAAACCTCAGGGTAAAGGTTTTTCCACAAGCAATGAGTTAATCAAACAAAACAAGAAAAATATTCTTTTAATCTATGCATGAGAAACAAAGATAATGGCACTGTATCCATCTCATATCAGGCAGAAATTGAAAAGCTTTGTTGGTATCGACGTATCATGAATCCAAAACCAGTTTTAAAAAATTATTCTGCAAGGGTTTCACAAACTAACTCTTCAACAAGAAAATTGTCTAGAAGGATGTTGGGCAGACTGATAATAATTTGCACAACTTTTTGCTTAACTAATTGATGATGGTAAGCTGTACATATCAGTTGAAACTAAAAGGGTCAGAGCTGGTCAGAGTTTAGTAATGATCCAATGGCTCCTTATCATAAAAATTGACCTGAAATGACGATAAGGACACCCATGATGATCTCCTACACCTGGTGTTGATGATATTATCTTTTGGCATGAATAGGGTGTGTAATCCTGCACCATTGGTGAATACAATAAAAAAGTACAATTATACTGGCAAACATATAAAGAATAAGTATAGGATGTCAAAGACTCTGAAAAAGATATATTAACATTGCTTTTAATTTATGAAACTCTTTCACCAACAGTGAGGAAATTAAATGATAATGGATATCCATGTGTGCACACATGACGTTGTCTTGGCTGTTTCAGATAGCATGTATCATAAACTAGGGTAAACAAGTGTATAATCTCTATACATGGGTTCTTTTACTCACTTGTTTCTCTGTTGACAAAGGAGATTATTTCAATACCATAAGTCACAATGGACACCAAAAGTACAGCAATTTTCAACACTAGTTTTCATAAATATATTAATTAGATAAAAAGGAAATATTGGTTGTTGAAGGGAAGTTTCAAGATTGGACTCCATAGAGGTCGATAATTATAGAAACAGTGGAAATGAATTACCGTCCTCTTCCCTTCTTTTCCGTAATTGTGTCGTATGCTGTATGCATATTCCTTATCGAATCTTTCAGCACCAACCTAGAAAAGCAGCAGCACCCACAGATACTTTCAAACTGGAAGCATGTCAAATAGAATATTCCTAGAAGTTTCACTAGTTTTTCTCGTCAACGATATCTCCTAAATACTCTGCCAGAACTAATTTATGAGAAGAAAAGATTAAGGAGCGTGAAGCATGTGTTGTGCTGACAGTACCATATACTGTGAACTGGTTGTCAGAGATGATTTTGACAGATTAAAAGATCATCATAATCAACCGATTTGCAGATACCAATGTACACAATCTATAAATGCCACAAGTAGTAAATAAAAATAAGCATACAAAATATTTCACACATGAAAATAGAAGTCATATGTTCTGCGCAAGCCCGATTGCAGGTTTGATACTAGATTCAAGGAAGTCGATTTGAGCGGTGGCGAATGTGAACAGTACTACCACAGTTGATGATTATGTGTCGGAATTTATGCAATTGGCGAGCCAAGTACCCGGACTGGTGGACGCCCATTATCTGGGCTATTTTATGAACGGCTTGAAGAGTTCTGTCCGGAGCTCGCTGAGGTTGCTTCGGCCGGCAGATTTGGAAATCGCCATGGAGCTCGCTCGAGATATTGAAGAAAATCTGATCGCGCGCGAGGCGAGCGCGGGAGGAGTTTTCTTAATTGGGCAGCGCCAGCCTCGCTTATTCGGCAACCAGGTGCTGTCGGTTCGGCGCGAATCCGGCGATGGGGAGGCGAATCGCACTTCGCGCCACCCGGCGGAAGTGCACCGCAGGGTCTAGCATGTCCGGGCAATCCACCGCCTGTTCGCGTTTCACCCGACTCGCCCAACGATCGGCGATCCGCGGAAAAGGGCTTTGCTTCAAGTGTGGAAGCCGTACACTCGGGCCATAACAAGGTCTCAGACGCTACGGAACTTGGTGTTGATGGCGTAACCCGACGATACGGCTGATTCTGAATTCAGAATATTATGAAGTGGACGGGCTGGAGGAAGAAGTGGAAGAGCCGGACGAGTCCGGGGAGGATGAGGGACCGCCGTCTATTCCATGGCGGACTTTCCACCGGGGACTATGCGGATGCATGGCGTTATGCGTGGCGACGGTAATGGCTTTTTGGTTGATAGTGGTGCAAGTCATAATTTTATTTCATCATCTTTAGTTCCTTTACTTGACTTACTCCGATGAATCTGTTAAGTTCGGAAGGTGCTGCAATGTGCAATGAACCGGAGGTTGCAAGGTAGTAGTGACTACTTTGTGTTTACTCTTGGTGGTGTAGATGTGATTTTGGGGTAGCGTGGTTAGCCACACTCGGAGAGGTGCGCACGAATTGGGAGAAAATGACTATGATCTTCGAGAAGGGGGGAGAAAAGGTGGTGTTGAGAGGTGACCCGTCGATTAGCCGCAGTCCGGTAGGCCTGAGAACTTTGATGCGAACTTGTAATGTTGAATGTTGGGCAGTGGTAATGGGATCAGAGCCGTCACATATGTTGGAGCCTAGGAAGCACCAATACGAATACGAATACAAATACGCGATACGATACGATACGAAAATACGTCAATTTTCTAAAAATTCAAATACGAATACGTTAAAAATACGTTTATATTTTTATTATATTTTTATATTATATTAATATTATTATTATTATTATTATTATTATTATTATTATTATTATTATTATTATTAATAAATACATGTAGACAATAGAATCGTGCATTACATGCAACATGATTCGGGAGCTACAGTGACATGCAACAGCATCACTGTTCAGCAATAGTGTTCTGTTCACTGTTCACAGTTTGCATACCTGGTCTGTTCACTGTTCACAGTTTGCATACAACTGTAAAGCACAGGGGCGAACAAGAGCTGTACCGCAACAGGTAGCACAGGGGCGAACAACAGCACATCTACAGCTTTCCAGTTTTAAATACGTATTGCATTTATTAAAAAAAATAAAAAAATAAAAAATAAAAAATAAAAAAAACGTTTTTAATGCGTATTTTGGACGTATTTAAAACGTATTCGTATTGAATACGTATTTTTTAAATACTTTACCTATTTTCACGTATTGGTGCTACATAGGTTGGAGCCCAATCCGGCAAAGGTGCAGGAAGTCCTGGATGGGTATCCCGAGGTATTTGGAGAGCCGACAGACCTACCACCGCGGCGAACCACGGACCACCGTATCGAGCTTATGCAGGGCGGGCCCGTGTCGATCGCCCGTATCGTTATGGCCACCGCAAAGATGAGATCGAGAAATTGGTGGGAGATATGTTATTAGCGGGGATCATTCGGCCGAGCTCGAGCCCGTTCTCTAGTCCGGTACTTCTGGTGAGAAAGAAAGATGGAAGTTGGAGGTTCTGTGTGGACTATAGGGAGCTGAACAAGGTGACAGTGCCGGATAAATATCCCATTCCAGTGATACAAGAAATGCTAGATGAGTTGGCAGGGGCAGTGATCTTCTCGAAGATCGACTTGCGATCCGGGTACCACCAGATCCGGGTAGCTGGGCGAGACGTCCACAAAACAGCCTTCAGGACTCATAGTGGGCACTATGAGTTTCTGGTCATGCCTTTCGGGCTCACTAACGCCCCGGCAACTTTCCAATCAGCGATGAATGATTTGTTTAGGCCGTTTCTTCGGCGGTTTGTTCTGGTGTTTTTCGACGATATTTTGGTATATAGCAAGACATGGGAGGACCACCGCATACATCTGTCGCAGACTTTACAGCTGTTGCAGAAGAATCAATTTAAGGCGAACGTTAAGAAATGTGCATTCGGATGCTTGAAAGTAGAGTATCTTGGTCATGTGATCTCGGCGGCAGGGGTGGCGATGGATCCGGGGAAGGTCAGTGCGGTGTTGGAGTGGCCTCGCCCGGGTTCAGTGAAAGAAGTTCGGGGATTTCTGGGCCTAACAGGGTATTACCGCCGATTTGTGAGGAATTATGGCCTGATCGCCCGTCCGTTGACAGCCTTATTAAAGAAGGAGGCCCCCCGCATCTTTGAGTGGACTCCAGAGGCCGAGGGTGCCTTTGCGCAATTAAAAAGGGCGCTAACGGAAGCTCCTGTGTTGGCTATGCCTCAGTTTGACAAGCCTTTCGTGGTGGAATGTGATGCCCCGGGGATTGGAGTAGGGCGGTCCTCGTGCGAAAAGGAGGCCCATTGCTTATTTTAGTAAATCTCAGCGGATAGAACATTGACGAGGTCCGCGTGCGAGAGAGATGATGATGGGGCTAGCTTTGGCGGTGCGGCATTGGCGACCTTATCTCATAGGGCGGAAGTTTGTGGTACGGACGGACCACAAGAGTCTTAAACATCTCGACTCGAAGATCGTCACCCGTCGCAGCAGATTTGGGTGGCGGTTGTTGGGATATGATTTTGTGATTGAGTATAAGGCAGGCGCCCCCAATGCAGCCGCGGACTCGTTGTCTCGCCGGGAGAAGAGTTGGGTTTGTCACTATAAGCTTGCCGAGGTTGGTGTTGAGCAGGCAAGATCGGTATGTTCGCGAGGTGATACAAGCCGTTGAGACACGGCAGGCAGCCGGCCGGGTTTGAGTTGATTGAGGCCGATTCTTTTTAAGGGTCGATTGGTGCTCATGGTGATTCAAGTGGATCCCCGGTTATTGCATGAGTTCCACGATACCCCATCCGGGGACATCGCGAGCATTTCGAACTTATAGGAGATTGGCGGAGAATGTGTTTGGAAGGGCATGTTTGAGTCGAGTGCGAGAGTATGTGGCGCAGTGTTTGGGCGTGTCAGGCAGTATGAGGCAATGACTCGGGGTTTATTGCAGCCGCTTCCAATTCCGGGAGCTTATGCTCGGGAGGATATATCGATGGACTTCATTACATCACGCCCAAGTCCCGGTGGTATGCTGCTAGTAGTGGTGGATGATTGTCGAAATATGGCCACCATTGCATTAAAGCCTCCAATTACACTCGTTTGGTAGCCGAGATATTTGTGAAGTGGTGCGTTTGCACGGGATGCCGAGATCAATTGTGAGTGATAGGGATTCGATCTTCATGAGTACTTTTGGAAGGAGTTGTTCACTATGGTGGCACCAAACTCAAATTTAGCTCGCCTACCATCCGGAGACAGACGGCAACCGAGGTCTGAATCGCATCTCGAAACGTATTTGAGATGTTTCACTTGTGAGCAACCTAAGCGATGGTTGCGGTGGCTGCCGTGGGCGTAGTATTGGTACAACACGGCTTTTCAAACGGTGCTCGAATTACTCCGCACAAGGTAGTGTATGGTCGGGCACCACCCACTGCGTCGGTATCTTCCGAGAGTGCCGGTGGCGGTCAGAATGGAGGTGTTAGCAAAAGACACTATGTTGGGGCGGTTGAGCGGAATCTAGAGGTGGCACAAGGCGCATGACTCGACAAGCTAACAAGCATCGTCGGCGGTGGTATTTGAGGTGGGTGATAAGATGTTCTTGAAGGTGCGGCCGTTCCGCGACTTTCGGTTAGTCGGCAACAACATAACAAACTATCGACAAAGTTTTATGGTCCGTTTGTGGTGGAAGGTCGAGTGGGGCCATCGCTACAGATCGACTTTGCCTTCCTCGAGCCGAATTCACCCGGTGTTCCATGTGTCGCAATTGAGGAAGGTGGTAGGGAACATCCGTGGAGCAGAGTTGCCGGCGAGCTTGGAGATTCCTTTGTTCCGTTATTCGAGCCCGATGAGGTGTTGGCAAGGCGGAATGTGCGGGTTGGAAGTCTTGATGAGGAGCGCTTGTTAGTGAAGTGGTTGGGACAATCGAGGATGATGCAACGTGGATGAGTGAGATGAGGTTTAGGAGACAATTTCCAGATTTCAACCTTGGGGACAAGGTTGTTTCGGGAGGTGGAATTGATATGGAGCAAGGTCGATTTGGTTGAGGAAGGTCAGGATGTGGTCGGGCGGGGGCCGAGGCCTCTCATTGTACCGTCCGGCGTGCTCGGGCTTAGGCCCGTCCGTGGGCTGTTCGTGGAAGAGTTGTTTATTTACTGTTTTATTTAGTTTTGTTGGGCTTTGTTAGTAGTGGATCTTTCTATTTTTGGCAGTAGATTAGTAGTGGTATTTAAAGGTTAATTAGGGTTTTATTATGGATTATTGAATTTATTGGAGTTTAGCAGCTTCCGTTTGATTATTTTCTGTTGACAACATATGTTCACTCAATCAGATTACAATCTTATTGAAATAGAATTGAGCTGATTATGTGAATTAGCATTATGTGCATCATATCAAAATTATCTATCTGATACAACTGCTGAAGCAGGAGAAATATAATTAAAGAATAAATTGAATTGTGATTACCTTTTTGGAAAATTCTGTTTTCCAAAATGCAAGAGCATCATCTATCTTGAGTCCAACGCCCTAATAACACATATGCGCATAATATCAGCGCTACAAAAAAAATCTATGAATTGCCTAGATATCCTCAAACTGAAGCAGTAATTATTTCTCAACTCTCACATTTAAAATATAAAATGTGATATGATATGTATGGTATAGAGAAAAGAACGCCATCAAATTGCAATATGACCAACATTTAGCATTGTGATTTTGAACATTAAGTAAAATGATACAAGAAGCAATAGAGTGACATTTATTAACTAGCATAATTTTTCAAGTGTTTATATGTAAACTTAATCCTGCATCTACACACATGAGCAACATATATATGACATTTAGAGTAAATGACCTTGAGAAAGAGACCCAGTTGCATACGCCCTCCATGCTTCAAGTGATGATCCTCCCTAAGCTGAAAGTTAAAGAACAGGGAATGCAAATGTTAAAACACCAACTGAAAAAGGAGAAACAAACCATTTTCACAATCACAGACCCACTTGTTTACCTTCTCAAACAAATGACGCATGCAGAGAGGGAATGAACTTCTAGCAATTTGATCAATGTCCTTGAGAGATATTTCTGCAAAGTCATTCGGCTGCAGGGGCACATCATAGGCCAATCAACTAAATTTAATATGGGCATACATGCAATGGATTATGAAATTATCCTTTCCAATTACCTTGCTATAGTCAGGACCTAAATAACTTGTGGATAGGGCTTCGACAATCTAAGTAAAGCAAAGATAGTTAGATGCTACAGAAATCTGTACATGGATTGTGAAGAATCACTTATGAAGACCTACAGGAGTCAGGCGGTCCTTCTCTTGCTCTCTGATCATAGACGTCCATTTTCTAAAAGCAAAAAATACAGGTGCGATGTATTAGAGAATATGATCTCATGCTGGAGAATGAAATCTACTTTTAAATTATACTTTCTTAAAAGTAAAAAACTGCAATCACTGTAGCAAGAATTGAGAAGGACCTGTTAGTTAGTACGAGTGCTTTAGAAAGATGGCTGCGATATTGTGTCATGAGGAGGGAAACCACCTGCAAAGAAATCAGAGTTTAAAAACAAAGTGGTGGAAAGAAATCCATCTCTGCATAGAAAGTGGTCGAGCAGCATATTCACCTGATTCATAGCAACATAAGCATACCCCTTCATGATAAATACTCGTCGACTTGCTACAAGATCAGGAACTTGTTCAAATGGCACCTTTATGTTATAACAAAGGAAGATAAGATCCAACAATGCGTAAAGTCAGCCAGAGCCAATATAATAGTGTTGGGTCACATTTGATTTTATATTCTAGTTTTCCACCACACTTTATTGGTAATGGAGTCTAACTTGTCTAAGCAGCATAAAACTACTTATTAGGAACAAGAGGAAGTTAGTAATTACCTTGTAATATATGGTATCAGCTGCAATGACAAATAGATTAAGAAAAATCAGCAGAAACTATGAAATTAGTCACAAATTCAAATGTGGCTCAATTTCTCTAGAAAGGACTGACAAACATACCACTGGAATTCGTGGAGCGTGCTACTTGGTTCAATTTGTCTTTTACATTCTGAAAACAAACCAAAGGTAGACTTACTTTATCATGGAAATAAGCTAGTATGACCTTCCATATGGTTGAAGCTATATTTGCAAAGGCAACACAGATGTTACTTGTAGTCTACTAAAGAAACATGTAATAACAACATCATTTACCTCATATTCTGCATTGGTTACAGCTTTGTAGGGCAGGTCAAACTCCGCCAATAATGCTCTCTAGAGAAGGAAAAAAAAACAGATGCAGGAGGTCAATCACCTAATGAAATTATTTCAAGAATAAAAGAACATACAGAATCTAATCAAGGCATAGTAATATCACACCTGAGCCTCAGAAGCTTCGAGTAGAAAGCGATAGCGAAACAGTGTTGTCTCCATTGAAAGGAACCACCTCCTTAATTCCTCCCTTCATATGTTCCACAAGCCAAAATTAAAAACAGAATCATGCAACTCTGGGGAGCAAGAAAGCAAGTAGGGCAGAAGGAAGATAAATAAAGCTGTCTCTTACTCTCTGCAGTAGACAAGGCGCAGAACAAAGTGGGAAATGATGTCCTTGTTGACAACTTCAGATGCTTCTGGGTGACTCATGTGTACCTTCAATAATTCCTTTACCTGTATTGCTAACCATCAAAACTGAACCAGCAGAACTATACAAACATTTCCCGCCTGTTATCTGAAAAACCTCAGAAAAGACACAGCTAGAAAAGTTATAAAATTACCACATTTTCCATCTCGTTTGGTTTCTTGCCACGGGATAGTCCGTCTGAAATTCCTTTGAGAACTGTAAAGAAAAATCAAACCACATGAAACACAATACATTTTCAATAAACACTTGTTATGGGAAAAGACAGCATCTATTTTTCAGAAATTACAACAACTACTAAGAAATAACCATACACAGAAATCTCCGACATTTTACTAAAGCTCAAAACCAACCCTAAAAATAATCATAAGTTTACATTGATTTGCTAAAATTTAAACGCAAGTGTCAAAAGATTCCTAGAAAACACCTCCAAAGAACATAAAGAAACTATTTTGTCAAGAAAAAGTGCAAAAATTCGGAATTGTCGTCATATTTCAATCCCCTTGTTAGTTAGCAAACTCAATTCTTGCTCTAGGAAAACGAAACCCCAAAAAATGTGAAAGATATCGAGGAATCAATAATACTCAATTCCAGTGCAGCCAAATTCCTCACTACTTCCAATTCCCAATCTCAATTGTGAACTTGACACAACGGTTGAAACTAAAAATACTCTACTAACAACAAATTCAATTTCTACAAGCTCGATCCAACAGATTGAAACACAAAATAAGAAGGCGATGAACAGCATATAGCTCAAAATTCAATCAGGCACACAAAAGCAATTAAATAAACCTCGAAGGCGATGAACAGCATATAGCTCAAAATCTTCCAGCCGGACTTCGAGTTCCGGCGGCGAGCGGTATAGCGGGATGGTCGGAGCGGCGTCGCCTGGCGACGATAGCAAGGATTTCCTGCGTGATCCAACGATTTCCATTTCCAAAGGCAATTATTGTTGGATAATAGCAGGAGGTAATAATTAATGGGAAAAAATCAATCGATAGAGAGAAAGGAGTGTTCCAATCACGAAGCTGAGGCTGAGCAAGGGAAAAACAGCACGTGTTTGTGAGGAGGAAAAATGGCGGGAAATGGTTCCCCCCATTTTGTTATGGATTGGGCTTCATCTCAAAGCCCATTTGATAGATTATCACGGGCCTTGACTCGATTGGGCAGTAAATTTCACAGCCCAAATTCGTCGAATTGATCCTTTTTATTTCGACACTCGACAGTCGACAATTAAATTACATCAATTATCCTCCTTTTTTTACTGTTTTGCTCCTAATTTTTTGCGTCCCTAATACAAATTCATCATTTGTACACGTTATTCACAAAATTGTCAAAATTCATCTCATATGCTTGGTCGCCAATTCGTCATATTGAATTATTGAGATCGACTCCTAATTACTATACCAGAACTTGATTTCATTTCATCAAGGAAAAATATACAATTTTAGCCTAATAAATTGACTTTTTGACAATTTTAACTTAATCAATCAATAATATCTTAATCAAGCCAAATAATTATTTTGTGATAATTTTAGCCCATGAGTGTTTTTTGAGCATCGAAAATAACAAATAGCCCGTAAATCATTTTCAACTACGTTTCTAACTTGTGGTTTCGTATGTCATTTCTCATGTCAATTGTGTTTTTTTGTGCAAAAAATCAATTACAGACTAAAATTGTCACAAATAAATTCATTGGACTTGATTGAGATAATATTGATTTATTATGCTAAAATTATCACAAGATCAATTTATCAGGTTAAATTATGTATTTTTCCTTTCATCAATGTGGTCGGGTCTATACGAACATCGGAACATGTCCTGTGAAAATTAGGAAAGTCCTCACTCCGTGTACTAGAAATGATTTTCAATTTCACACAGGTTCTACGTGAATAGGGACATAATATCATATTATACAATAAATATATTTTTTAAAACTATTCATTGGGTTATAATAAAAACTTACTTTTTTTAATAAGAAACGACAAGCCAATGCATTTTACATATAACATCAATAAACTATTGGATTCTGATAAAAAAATTACAAGTAATTCATTACAGTGTGTTTGGCTAATCTTATTTTAAAAAGCTTAAAAATCTAGGAATTATATAAAATATTTCAAGACCTTATAAGTAGTCAAAATATTTGAATAATTAAGTTTATAATCTAGAGAAGTAATCGTAAAAAAAATCATAATTAAAGAGAAAAAATTCATTAAAAGTAAAATTAGTAGGTGTATATATAAAAAACAAACCATGATAAAATTATTTTAATAAATTTATTGTTTTTCTAAACTTAAGATAAATAAATTGAGATTGAAAATTTTATAAACTTATTTTCATAACTTGTAAATTATTTAGGAGTTTATTTTATCAAATATTTCACAGGAGCTTATACACTCATACAATTTATAAGTTGTTTTAAGAAGTTTATAAACTCAACCAAACACTCTTAATCTCACTTCTACATTGGATTGCCAATTAACTACATCACGATAAAAATAAACAATGCAGATGAAAATACCAAAAGATGACAAAGGAGGGCTTTCTATTATTTACCTTTCTCCCATTAGTTTCTGAAAATAGTTCCATCTCGCTGAACTTGAGCAAGTTTCGGAAGAGTTGATATGTGATATAGGCATAGACAACAAAATCGGGTGATCTTATAAAGGCATTGCCTTATATTGGAGGCTCTCCTCGGATATACTAATTTATATCCTAAACTGGGTCTTGCGGTCGCAATCTACAACCTACTTTACTTGGCAGACGGCACCGCACTGCGGCTTCTTAGCAAGCCTGAAAAGCCTGAAAGTCTTCCGAGCAAACCACCAGTCGAGTTGTCTATATTTGTTTCTTCAGAAGCACGAATCCCATTCGAACCAAGGGGTCTGTTTGGGTCCAACACTTCAATGTCATCAGATGTTCCATACAGCTCCTGTAAAAGAAGACATGAGAGAATGCACAGCAAGGCTACAAAAGCAGAGAGGTTAAAAAGGATATTTCATTACCTTGAGGCCTGAAGCAGGAGGCACAAATGAAACCTGTTTCTTAAGAGATCCGTTAGCAATAGTAGATGGTGACGGTGGCTCACTTAAAGCCTTGATGGGCAAAGACACGGCCTGAGGAGCGCAAGAAGTAAACTAGATCGCTCGCTACACAACTAGTATTGTATTGTATCTACTGAAAGACTAAATAACTGTATGCTTGCAAAATGAAAAAGAGCTGGGCATACAGGAACTGCATATGATGGATAATTTACCCTTGATGGAGATACTTTTGGAAATTCAAGAGCAGGCCTGGAGGAACTAGATGCAGCTCCCTGCACAATACATTCTAAAGGTTAGGCTATATATATCAATATTTGGAGATAGAAAAGATAGGAAGATTATATTCTTGCCTCAATTTGCTCCACGCTTTTGCTATTTTCAAGATTCCATGCATAGCCTACCAAGTGTTCCACTCCAGAGTTCAGTTGATTCTACATAGATGTTAAAACATTAACTATCATTAGAAAGAAGAATGACAACTATATGCAACTAGGAGACAGAATGCTGGAGGTCATAGTAAACAGTACCTGTCTCACTTCAATCCTGCTAATCTTAGTTTCCTGTGACAAGATAAGTGTTTAACCTTTAGTTTCTCACCCACCAATCAACCGCAAATAAGCATCACTAAATTAGAACAATATCCAAAGAGAGACAAACTGAATTATGCAGGGAGAGACTAGTTACCACTTACCAGTGACTGCACTACATGATGAACATCCTTGAATTCTGAACCCATCAATTTTACATCACCTCGCAGTCCAGAAACCTGTGCAAATTTCACAGTCAGTAACTTGACTGGGTTCAGGGAAAACAAGCGACAAACCTGAGCCACTAAGAAGCTACTCATTTTGCCTAACCTCCTCTTTCGTTGCTGTTGTATTATCAGCAACCTCATCAATTTTACAATCTACTCGGTCAATTCGTGAGGATAGATGTCTTTTA
This sequence comes from Salvia rosmarinus, assembly GCA_036937905.1. Classification (NCBI taxonomy): domain Eukaryota; kingdom Viridiplantae; phylum Streptophyta; class Magnoliopsida; order Lamiales; family Lamiaceae; genus Salvia; species Salvia rosmarinus. Next base: position 48,921,548 of record CM072823.1, read on the forward strand.
GTAACCTGCAAAGTTAACGAATAGTTCAAGCAGGCACAGAATATGATACTACACATTAATGACATAGCATGATCGAGATCCAATGCATTCACCCTGCATCCCAGGTGATAAATTGCTTAACCTTATATTCTTTTAAAGCACAGGGAAAGACAATACAATATCGAGAGCTGAATAGGACACTATAGGACAAAGGATCATATGCAATAAATTATCAACTATAAACAGTGAAAATCACGCAAATGCCATCACTCAAATGCATTACTCGCCATGGCCCATGCAATACAAAAATACGGCACATAAAGCTTCTAGATATTTATGCATATGTTAATAAATGCTGCAATTGCACCCAGTACCTGGTGCAAGTGGTGTATCCACACATACCAAGTTGCAGCTTCTTTTTTTAATAATTTAAAAAAGAAAAGAAAAAAAGAGGCATCTGTAGAATGAATGCATCAAATATGTGGCATAGCATCTAAAAAACCAGTATAAATGTGCTTGTGAATAATCTCCAAGAACTTAAGAGGAATGATTCAATTATAGAGGTAAAAGATCACAGTTGCAACATTCAGTCCTCCATCGAAAACCAAAGAAAACTATGTATCACGTTGCAATAACAAATGAATACTGAAGAAACATTATGAAACAAATAAATGTACTAAAATTATAAAAGCTTTAGATGATGGAGTGGATTCTCACACAAAAAAAAGAATAATATTAAGAGTCAGGACTGGAACAGGAAAACTCCGGATATACCATCACAGCAATAAACAGAAGTCAGAATTAAAAGCTTACCGAAATTGAGGAGTAAACAGTCTCAAGCTGGTTAGCTACAGATGTACATGCATCATTTAAGCCACGTCTTGTTGCAAACATCATATCAGAAAGCTTCCAACCCTGCAAGTGGATATATATTTAAAAGTGGCTTCAATCAGCCAAGAAAGTAGAGGTGGTGAAATCTCCATGAAGAACGTAAAACATTTTTTATATGCAACAAAACAGCACAAAAAGAAAAGTCATACAAAAACAATGGTCAGTATAACCATGCATATTTCCCATTCTAATAGAGTAACAAAGTTTTCAAGATATATATTTATAAATAAATACTACATTATACAAGACATTCAAGTTAAAGAATGCTCCAAATGGAAATTATATCTCAACTTATTCCATCAAAAGAATGAGTGACTACAACTAGGTTTACCAAGAAAGCGACCTAACATGTCAAGGCTTCTAACTGAGCAACATTTAAACCTAGTTACTGAAAATATAGAATATATTGTCCAGGTAGATGTTCCACCACATGTAAAACAGTTTAAGTTGCAGTGATTCACTCTGTTATGAGATATGGACAAGCTGGTTCACATGCTATAGAACAATTTACAGGTTAATCATATCTAAGAAGGGGACTTTTCAAGCACCATGTGGTTCTTGATCCATTTGTGAGACCAAAATCCTCATGTCTTTCCATGAATAGGTTATCTGCCAGCAATGTGTGCTCACAACTTAGTCATATACACCACCACCAAGCATGCACCGACATCTGTAAGCACTTCCTGAATAACTCGATAGCAGGTCTTTTATATCTTAAAAAATTGAGTTCAAAATTATTAGTTGTATAAATAAGTACTGCTGCACGTCGCCTCAGAAGCAGGGATTCTGAACTACAGTCAGTGACTTTATTTCAGAGATATGCTCTATGGTGTACTTAGAGTACTAGCTTTTTTGCAATTGCACCAACAAAGACTAAACCAGAAGCAAGCATGACTTGCATCTAGACAAAGAAAGAGGCAAAAGTTTTATAAACATAAAAAAATCATGAAGTGTTTTATTAAAGTACCAATATGAAATTACCTTCCACCAAACGTAGCCATATCCAACAACGATAGTAATAACTACTATTCCATATTTTCCAGATGCTGTAAAAATGTATGAGAAGATATGGTCAGCAAATAGTAATATTCCCAAAGGAAAACATGGTCAAGGTGAACACCAAGGTATTTAAACATCATACAGAGGAGGAGAGGATACTGTAACTTAATAAGCCCATCTCTGCTTTTTTCTTTGGCTTAGAGCAATGGCAAAGCTAGTAGACCAATAGTGTGTTGTGGATAGAGTTTATCGTAAGAGGTCGAAAGCGAGCATGTAACTGTTGAGATGCTGCTGCTGATTGCTGCTTGTTTGTTATTTTAGCTTATTATGTTGTTTTTGTCTTTTATGGGCTGTTGGTTCCTTTGTGGGCTTAGCAAGCCCACCTATCCTCAAGCTTTCTCAGGAAGCTACTATAAGCATTCCTGGAAGCTTACTCTTGGCTTACCCAAGAAGTTGGTCTAGGAATAAAAGAAGTCTTTCTCCTTCGGAGAGACTTAGCTAGGAATTGCTGGAAAATTGAGCAGCTCTGCTTGCAGTTTGGACAGAGAGAGAGTTCCTCTTCTGTTGTAGTTTACCTTTATTAGTTTATTATCAATCTAAATTCTCTTAGTTTAGCTTTTGTATACGTGTTTTTTTTACTTCAATCATAGTGTTGCATTATGCCAAAAAAGAACGTGCAGCATTTAAAGAAAAGATGCCAGTATGAGATCATTTTTCACTCACACAGTAATCTTCTACAAAGTGAAAGACTTTCTCTTCCTGAAGAAAAATTAGAGCATTGGCAATTTCATGAAAAAGATGCATACACTAATGAAAGAAAGTAATGATGTCATCAATGAGCTATTATGTAGAATTGTGCATTGTCCTTCACCAATATGATTCTGCTGCAAGTAAACACACCGGTGGGTAAAAGAAAAGAAAAAAGAGAGAGAAGGTGATATCATTATAAAACTCAGCTAGATATCAGCATGAGTACAGGCAAAAATTCAATAAACATAATACGATTGTTGACATATAGAATACAAAGATATGAGGATTTCTCCATAGGGGATACACCATAGAATCATATATAGCACGCGACAAGTACACAATAACATAAATTGACAAAGATTTTGTAACAGAGTTAATAAAGTAACATCTGCTATAATTATATCAAGTATACCGACCTGAGCGTTCTCCGGTTACAATTGTAACAGATCTATTCGATGCCAAGAGTTGCAGCTCTTCTCGCAGGCTGTTAACCTGAGAGATTCAAAACTCAAATCATTTCATCTGACGACAGCTATCATAAGCGTTAATGGAGTAATGAGGTAATATGACCAGAAATATAGCAAGTCAAAGCCAAGAAAACATAGTTATCACCAAGCTTATTAAACTTTTAGCTGATTATTGTAAGTATACACCAAGAGAAGAGCTGCGGTAAAAAAATAATTGCACATCGACTAAAATACAACATTTTGTTTTTTCTCCATTCCCATTCTTCTTAGTAAAACTGGATCAACTGTTCTTAGCTATATGCTATTAGAATAGAGAAAAGGCTGCATAATTCTCTTTGCACTGTACACACTCTATCCTTTCTCCATCATAGCAAGTTCTCAGCAATTCTCTAATATAAATATTTCTTTTATACTCAATTAATAAAGGCCAACCAGGACAAGTGAACAAACAAATACTTTAGTCTAACTATGCGAAGTCGTTAGATAAGAACAGTTAAATATTTTTTTTGAAAACGATAAAAAGTTAAGGTCTATCTCAATATGGGGAAAGACCTCTCGTAGATAAGAGAAAAACAGAATCAGTAACCAAAGAGATAATTAATTCCAAACCTGTTGCATCAAAGAATCATTTCGCGGTTTGGGATGGGAAGTAGCTGGACCATCTTGTTTAAGTTGCTTGAAAACTATCTGCCAAATGCAAGGGCAATACAAATAAGAGAACCGAAAGTTTCAGTAGGCCTTATAATCCACATTCAATCAAATTCTAAATAAACTTCCACAGAAGAAGTACCTTAAATGCACCGGAGAAAAAATCAGAAACATTAGATATTCGGCCCTCCTTAGCAAGAATTGATCCTACAAGGCCTGCAAATGGTAGGTTCGCAGTCAAACATTTCGTAACGACTACTCATAAGTCATAACAAATACCAAAAATGTGCATCTATCTCCTCATCACACTGATTTCAAGCACACCACTACAGCTAGGCCCATCGGGATAGCCTAGTAGTAAAGTAGGCAATTACATGACTGAAACGTCATGGGTATGGGTTCAATTCTGCCAACACCATAGGTCGAGCTACACAGAGCGCAGCTATGAATAGGTGGTGATGGTAGAGAGAGAGAACTATTAAAACTACCAGCTCTTCATGAGTATAAACCCGGACACCAAACCGGATCAACAACAGTAATTTAACCATTCGGTTACTATTTCTCACAATAGAATCAAAACCAACCCAACTCGAAGGTGAAATCATCAGGTACGTAGCCAAAAATAACAAACGCTAAACATCAAATTACAAACTAGAGCACTGGCAATTAATCTAAGTCCAAAAACTACAGTCAAACATAAATACACACAGTAGCAAATAAAACCGCGAAAAATCAGAAGAAACATAAACTTCGGAATATTCTAACAAATCAATAATAATTGCATCAGAGGTGAAAGAAGCATTTCACCTGCACCAACGATGAGCGAGAGCTTGCCGAGAGGAAGCGCCATCGGCACTAGGCATAAAAAAACTGGCGATTTTTGCAGAAAATTAAAAAAAAATTCAAACATTTATAAATTATCGACGATAATAAAAAAGGGATCAAATCGATACTCCGCGAGTGAATTATGGAGCTTTAGGTATTTATCGAGTAGAGTGGAGGGATGGGGATATATTCTGAGATTGAGCTGCTTGATTAGCGAAACCCTATCTTAGTATTGGCTATAACGAAAACTGGAGTGGCTGTAGCGAACTAAATTGGCTCAAACCCGCCATGTCTTCTGGGTCAAGAATGTGTCGTTAATTATTAATTAAGACCACGATTTTTCGTCAAATGTATATCCAATGCTATTTTTAGATATTAATATTATTATAAAATGGTTGAGTGTTTGCTATGAAAAGATATTAATAAAGTCTCTCGCATTATAAAATGGTTGAGTGTCGTTAATCAGAGTCGTCTTTAAAAAACTTAGCTTAAGTTTCCACACGAAAGCAATTAAATTCCTAAACACTCTAATCACAAATGGTTGTTTGATTACCTAGGCGATGAATTATTAAAGAAAGAAAGACGAATTAACTAGGCGAAAATTGAAAAAGTGAAGAAATTATCTAAACAATAATTAAACCCTAGATTGAAGAACATATAATCAACGTGATGAACCCTAGGCATAAATCGAATAGATTAAATGAAAGACAATAATAATTAAGCAATACCAATATAAATCAACACCAAAACATATAAATCAATATCGAAGAAATACGAGAACACGAAAGAAAGCGATAAAGAAATCTTACGAATAAGAACGAACAATGAAATTGAATTTAAGATCTTTCGGAGCAGAAATCCAATAATAATTATCCTTACAATAATCTTGAATCATAAATGACAAAGAAATACTTAGGAAACTGAAGAAAGAAAATCATCTCGAGAGGAGGTGCTCAAAAACGAAAGAAAAACTGAAAAGTGAATAAAAGGTGGCTAGGGTTTTTAGCGTGTAATCTGTATTATAAGCAGAAAATTCGACTCAACGACGGACGCGACGCAGTCGCGACGCGCAAGTCTCTCGACGACATACACAGCCGGGCCGCTAGAGTTTCTGGAGGAATTTCTGGCATGTCTTGCAGCCGGACGAGGATGAGACCGTACCGGGGCATCGCGCGCATTGTGGTCTTGGAAGGAGAGTCGCCATGGAGGAGACAGCACGGGTGGATGGAGGATAGCGCGGTGGAGATGATGTTGAGCGCCGCTGGAGAGAGCTCGCCGCGTGAAACGCGCTACCGGGTGTGGATGGGCCGGGTCGCATGGCGCCGTGGCCACGTGAGGTGCGGCCGTGGCCGTGGCCGCGTTGTGAAGACGCATGAGGTGCGGCCGTGGCCGCGTTGTGCGGAATGGGCGCTGGATTTGGCGCTAGCTAACGCGCGTTTGGGCTGTGGAGCGCGCGCCGGGGCGTTCCCAACGTCGTACGCGCTCACGCATGCGCGACTTTGCTGTTTTGCTCTGTTCTCTCTCGTTCAAACTCCGAATTGTAATCCGTTTGCGGCTATGAACTCCTATCGAGATGCTCTTCAATATATGATAGATCTTGGAAGATTCATTTCATCATATTTAATGTCATTTTTCTACATAACATCAAAACAAATCAAGTAAGTCTGAATCGATAAATACCAATCAAACCAACGACATAAATAAGACAAACTACTGAAAACAACATATAAAATAATACCAAGAATAAGCACAAATTCATACCAAACATTGAGCTTTAATTAATCAAAATTCGAGCTGCTAGACATAATTTTGGTGAAAAAATCCATTGAAATGCGACGTCTTTTGAGCACATAAAAGGCCAACATACCCAACACTCCGCTATGATTATAGTTGGCTATATTCGGATTACAAGAAATTTAAAATTCACTATTTACGCAATTTTCATCTTTTTTATAGGATTATTGAGCAAATACATCATATTAATTATCTATTCTCTGTGAAATTTTCATGAAATTTTATTCTTGGTTTCCAAAATTCTCAATCTCGCATTAATTTTCTATGAGATTTCGTCAAATGAAAATTTATATAAAATTATACTTATATTAACTAAACCAAAATTTAAATTTAATTGGTGGAATGGTTGAGATTAATTTATTAGAATCAAACCGTCAATTTAAATTAGATAAATAAATAATTTATTTAATTTAATTTGAACTTATAAACAATTTATTTTATTCTATTTGATCAAATAAACAGTATTGAGTCAATAATTATTTCTTCAATTTAATTTGGTCATAACATGAGAAATTATGAATAATTTTTTTTAAAAAAGATTGGAATCTCACGTTATTTTTTCATAAAACTTCACCAATTGAGATTCCAAATAACATGATACAATTTGAAACCACCTTCATGTTACAAGAGACTTCACAAATTCAAAATTTAAATAAAAAAATACTTGAATCTCACATTGTTTATTATACTTCACCAAATGAAAACCTATATAAAATGATATATGCATTCCCCTAACAAAAAATCCACATTAAACTAACGGAGTGGTTGAGATTAATACCATTTGAACTGCATTGTCAATTAATTTGGCCAAATAAAAAGGTTCATTATCGTGTTCCCCATGATCAATGATTCTAGGTGGTTGAACCTGTCGACCGACCGATCGAAACTCTCCAAATCGATAACTAAACCGAAGGTATTTTTTAACCGAATCGAACTAAACCGAATCGATTTATAATTTTGGACCAATCAAAATCGATCGATCGTTTCGATCGGATCAAAAAACGGTAAAACATATTATATATATATATAAACATATTTTTATCCTGATTATTTAATTAAGATATTGATTAATTATTACATAAAATATATAAAAGTAATAATTTTGATTCAGTTCGATTACCGATCGAATCTAAAATGTAAAACTGAGAACCAATCGAAAATTGATTTTAATTAAAAATTTGAACTGAACAGAAAACAGATTTTCCGAACCGAACCGACCGAAAATTATCAGTTCGGTCGATTTTTTCAGTTCGATTCAGTTAATGCACACCCCTAGTTGAACCCTAGTCTCATTGTCTCCCTTCGTCATCATACTCTGTCAAAGTCAACAACTAAAGGTGATTGAATCATAACCAAATATGAAGTTATTTTTACAATTTCTATCTATAAATAACAATGTAAATTGATTTTCCAGTAAAAATTGTCAGAATATAATCTATACATATTAGATTCAGACGCACCCTGATATAAAAATTATTTTATTTAGTATAGTCATAAACATCATGTAAAATAATTCTCCATTAAAACTCAGATAGATTATACACTATGATTGTGTTATTTAAAATTCAATTAACCGTTTTGCATGCTCAAAAGCGTGTTAGGTTTCATGATTTGACAGTTATGTGGCTGATATTATCCATAAGTTTTCACAAATTCACATATTGTTAACCTGTGTTAAAAATTTTACTCGAAATTAATTTTGTTTTTCATGGCTTTTTTATCTTTCGATAAAGGCTTAGGTGATTTCAGCCCAGGGGCTTTATTTATACTTGTAAAAAACAGGCCTAGTTAGCAAGGGCTACATCTGCAAGCCCATTAGCCCTACATAATTTTGTGGAGAAGTGAGCAAAAAAAATAAAATATTTTGTCTTACTCTAGGCTCCAGCTATTAATTTTGTCTAAGAAATTAAACAAGCAGTAGTTATGCTTAAAAAAAACAGTTGTTATTTCATCATAATATTTAAGAGATAACATTTTAACTATACTAGTACGATGGCCTAAACAAGGCTCCTTGAATTTATATGCATTTAAAGTTCATTATATTCAATTAAATTAATAGGTACAAAATCTTTACTTATGAATGACTAAATAAAAACAAAAATATATTTATCAGTAAAACTGTATGAGATAACAAAATTAAAGTGAAACTACTATCAACATCACCCATCACGTACTAGGATTTCCAAACCACTATGAATTTAGCGTTAAATTAACTAAATCCTTAGTAATTATTTATGTTATTCTCATGCTCCTTTTAGTAATTTAATGGACTTGATACAAACAAAAATAATAAGAATTGAACAAATTCAGTGGAAACTCTTAACCAATTAATTTAAATTATTTAATGTATTAATTTATATCTAAATACGATTTTATTTCACAGAAGTTAATTTAGTTAATCGCAATTCTATTAATTAAATCAATACGGACATACTTGAAACTGTGTCCATGTATGTTATGAGTTAATCTTGTATTTACAATTGATTATAATAAATTTAACATATGATACAAAAATTTAGAGTGAAAATCTTTATGCTGCTGCTTCATTACTATTCCCCAGTCAGTAATTTATAATACATATGTAAATATTTTCCATAATCTTAATATTTTCTCGTATAATCTAAATTAAGAGGAGAGTTTGAAGGGCAGTGCTTGGAAATGGGAATACATATAAGATTAGGTACTCACAGTGATTGGAGAGAAGGTAGTATTGAGAGATTATGAACAGAAAGTTGGAGACGGTAGTATTGATAGATTATGAACAGAAAGTTCACTTGTGTAATGGTGTAGGAATATCAATGAGTGAGTTTTATTCGAACCAGAACCAATAAATAAGTATCGATTTTGATTCTAAACCGACCTATTAAATACCGGACTCGGACCATCAACTATGGGTGTGAAATGGTTCAGATCTGAGGGGGTCTGGAACCAGAACCGGATCAAAATAAAAATGAAACCAAAACTCTTCGCTTTAGAATTTAACGGACTAGGAGTGATTCTGGATCGGTATAGATAGATAAAACTGACTCATTGACAAATCCACTTAAACATAGGCTTGTCAATAGACGGGCTTTACTCGGACCAGAATCAATAAATAAGTATCGGTTCTGATTCTGAAAAACAGAACCGAATCGGACCGGACCATCAAACTATGAGTTTAAACGGTCCGGATCTAAAGCGGGTCTGGAACCGGAATCAGAATCGAAACTGTTGCTTTAAAAATTATTGAGCTATGAGCGGTTCCGGATTGGTCCGGGTAAAACCACCCATTGACATCCCTACACTGGTGCTACTCAATTTAATATTTGTAATAAAAAAAATACTCCACAAAAAGCATATATTGGTCATAATTTTTTATTTTTTTATTACCTTAATAACTCGTAATCAAATTAATGACTTCAAATCTTGATCAAATTAATTGTAACAATATATTTTTATAAGGAAACTTGTAATTTTCCGGAAATCGTGGAGTATCTATGATTGATAAAAATACACAGAAACACAAAAATTTATATCCAAAATTTATAGAATTTAACAATTATATTACCATGTGTAATATTAGCAGCAACCAAGGAATATATATTTATAGACACACACATAGATATATATATATATATACGATTTGATTTTGAAATAAACGATAAATGGTTTATTATAACCCGACCATATATTTAACTAAGGTTTTGTAGTTATATACAATTAATTAAGAATTAATTGCGTCAATAATGAAAACAATGTATTGGATATACAAATAGTACTTGAAAATTTTGTTTATATATAGAAACGGATAGATATAGATGGAAATAAAATTTGATCTTTCTGTTTCGGAATCCGTAGTAGTTATTACATGGATTATTATATAAATATAGATGATTAATGAACTAAAATTGATTTCCAAAATGTTGGTAACACAAGGGTTGAACTAGAGACTTCCAATTTCTTAGCCTAATCTTGTGACCAATAAAATATATTACAATATAAATTTTGTTATTTATTAGAAGGAAATAAATTATGTATTATTTAACAAAATTTGGCAAGCTTAGCTCAATTTTCGAGCTTTTCGGACTGAAGTCCGATCAGCACAAAGGACCTACTAAACGGGCTTTTTAGACCGATTTTATTTGAGTCTCTATTTTGTTAGTCTAGTGTAAACTCTAATTAAGTAATTAGCTACCTCTATGTAAAAAAATTGGTACATCAAAAACTTGTTTATTAATGAAGAAATATCTCACATTATTAAAAAGGAAAGTATTCCACAAAAATGAAGTATAAGATGAAAAAGATTAAAAATAAATATAGTTCTCTCTGAATAAAACTCACGTAAAGATCTACCACTAAAAACAGGCACAGTATATTGAAAATGGACGTCTAATATCTTATATAATGTGTAATATTTTCACAAATTGGCGCGTATATGTGGAATTATGATTATAAAGAAGGGTAAATCTGCATTTGACTAAGAATGTGGTCAAAATTGTCGGTAGATTTCTGGATTGGATGAGAATGGACGCCTTCGTATGTGGTCACCACAATTTCTTCATCTTTGGAAAGCCTCTGCACTTGTTTTTTCACATTGCAACCTTGATGCGTGCATCTATAATAGCTTCTGCAGAAATAAATATATCAACGTCTTAATTTTCTCAATACCAAAATGAAACAAAATGATTATTTTCCCTTTATATTTTGCAGGGATCATGCGTGATATAAATAATTCAAATATTCTAAATAACATATCTCAAAAGGTTTACTTTAGATTATAAATTTATTAAATAAATATAACACGGGTTAATCGATTATAAATTTATTAAATAAATATAACACGGGTTAATCGATTTTGAATTTATTAAATTACTCCATCTGTCGACTAAATTCGTGCATTTAATTACATTTTGGTCCGTCCACAAAAAATGTTCACTTTCCTTTTTTGGAAACATCAACTTTACATTTATACCATAAATCTATCTACTTATTTACAAAAAAAACACGTATAGCCCACATTTTTACACTCACAATCTATTAATATTTTATTTATTATCCTCATGGCACACATTTTTTATACTAACTCACTTTACACTCATTACAATCTATTAAAACTCGTGACATCAAAATCAATGAACGATTTTGGTGGACGGAGGAATATATTTTTTTTTCCAGGCTGGACCGGGTTAAAGTCTTTATGGTCTAATACAGGATTATTGCGGTTTGGCCCGAAAAGAGTTACTCCCAATCTCCCATCTAGGTTCTAAAATGCTGCAAAATAAGCCATATACTCATGTTTTTTTTAATGTTATATTCAATTTAACTTATAGTTTGAGTTGCACAGATATTGGAAAAGAGTTGTATATTCGGCAAATTGACGTGAAAATACGGTGGGCTATTTAAAACCAAATTAAAACCAGCGTAAGTTAACAACAAGACTATGAGACTTCTTAATGTTCTCTTTTATGTGAATTTATTAAGTAGCTGAAATATTTGCGTATAATGCCCACCTAGCTATAAGGTTTTTCTTAATTACAAAATAAGTGATCATAAACTCTTGAGATCATGCAACTTTGAGTTCATATTCATATTCTTGTACGCCGTCATTTATTTACAATTAATCCAACTATTTTTTTTATAAAAAAAAAATATCATTACACAGGTACAATATATACAAGCCAAGAATTAACCTTTAGCTGATTTTCATGAATTTAATTGACCTGACCGTGGATGATAAAAATAATTCAAATCAAGTACATATATTTATAACTTAATAATGCAGTTGCTTTAATTATTTACTCCATGCTACATAATTGATTCCTTAATATTACTGAATCTTGGATCAGATCTTAAAAAAAAATTCGTGGAAAAGCAATTCAACACTAGCAACAACAAATATAGTAATTAAGCACGTAAGATGCGAATAATTATTATGATAGAGTTTGTTTAACTCTGATCGCATCTCCTCATTTTATGGAGTTAGTTATTTTAAGGTTTTGTCTTTTCTTTACTTTGGTGTGTGCAGGTTACGAATGTTAAGCTGGATGCGATGGTATACACACTAAATAATATAGGAATCAGATCAAAAGAGATAAGTATGAAGGAGTCAGCTGTTTGGTTCCTATTTTCCAGGAGCTAGTTGGAGCGACTAACTTATATCCTAGTGGACCAGAACATGGTCCAAGACGTGCAGTCAAGGCCTCTCAACTACATCCCTTGAAGATTTCACTGAAGTTATGTTCCTATCTTTGAGTCTATTTTCATAATATTTTCGATAACATACGAGTGTTTTAACTTCTAATTATTTTAGAAGTATGTTTGTTTTAATATACGAGTGGTGTGAGGAAATATTGAGTATTTTTATAGTTTGATTTCGACTCAAAGTGTCTGACTTTATCTTGCGATAAAATAGTGAGTTTTTAATATTCACTTTATATTTATAGTGGATTATTTCGCCATAGATTGACATCTATAGATTATAATTTTAATCTGTAGAAAAGTTACTTCAGTGTTCTTTTAAGTTTTTTATTTCGCTGTTTTACTCTGGGTGTGGATAATAATCTACACAATAATTATATGTTTAGACGATGCAACAGTTTCATATTATTTTTCAAGAACTACCTGCAGTAGCTACTAAAGATGCACGAATCAATCGAACTCGAAAATTAGAATAATCGAAGAAACCAAACCTGGGAAATCTATTGTTCTTGACTGCCTTCTGACCATATTTCCTCCATCTATATCCATCATCAAGTATATCCACTTGGCTCCTCGTTTGGAAGGCGAATCTAGGTTTTCTGCTCTTCTTCTCCCCCTTTTTCTTCCCGCCTTCCGCCGCCGGACTTCCACCCTCGGCGGCGGCAGAAGCGGCGCTGGCGTTAATATTTTGATTTTCTTCCATGGATGAGATGAATCCCACGTATCCATTATTCTGGTCATGATGATGATCAAGAGGTTGGAATAATTGTTGTTGTTGATGAGGATCATATTGTTGGGAGCTCATCATCACGTTGAATATGGAGTTTTGTGTGAGAGATAATGAAGAAGAAGACATGGATAGATTGGCCGCTGGGAAATTATCCATGAGAAAATGAAGTTGGAGATTTAGGACAAGAGAGGAAATAATTATATATAGTGGGGTTTGATTTGTGGTTATAGATATTTGATATAATTGTGTTAAATATATATTAAAAGTTGACAATGAGGCTTGACGTGGCTAGTGCATGTACACGTTCATGATACTGTTGATACTTGATACTTTTTGAAAAGAATATGAATCATATGATTAATGGAAAATAATTGCTGCTAACTGTTGGGTTGTATTTATTTGGTTTTGTTTAATACTAACTCAGAGAATTAGTACTTAAATGATAGTTAGTTTTAGTGGATTTTGAAAATTGATCGAAGTGGTGATCTTTTTTTATAAAATATAAAAATGTAATTCTGAATGAAAAGGCGAAGATTAATAATTAGAAGACATGTTATAGTAGTCAAATATTTCATCCTTTTACCTTTATGCAGTTGAAAATACTGGAATGGTCCAGTAAAATAAAACTGCACTAATAAGATGAAATAAAAGATTAATTTTTCAGAGGAAAGAGATTCATGAAAACAGAATATAAATAGAAAACATTGAACAGTTCATGAACTTATACGTGCTACAAAATTATAATGCATGTGTGTCATTAGTGGTAAGTGTTTAATATTCGATCCTATTTAAAATTTGTATTAATTGACCAAAAAATAAAAAAATATAATACATTATAAAATAAGAACCTATATAATTCTATATAAAGTTGAAAAAAACAAATATTTAGAACTATGCTCTTTCACTTTTTTATTGTTGACACTATTATCTATAAAAAATAAAATAAAAATTGGTACTTCACTTGCTTTGACCTTTGAGGTTAGGTCCTTTTTTTATTTGTATACCTTCAGACATCACACTAATGTTTGGTCCATGCATGATATGTTGGTCAGTGTTTTCTTAAATATCGATGAAATTAATTTTGCATCCAATTCAAGCGTTATACGGCGGGATATCATATTTAGTTTTACCGCTGCGGTGTCAATATATAATTAATAAAATCATATATATTTGCATAAGTAATTTCCAAATAAAAGTGTAGAACTAAATTTCGGTACAAATTAAAATTAGAACTTAATCAGAAATTGCAAGTATTAATAAATAACTATGTGCCCTTGAGCCATAAACTGAAAATGAGGAATGAACCAAGAGAGAAAGAAACCACTCACACACACACACTTGGCTCTCTCTGTATGCTCTGACCAATATCAAATGCACGCTAAATTATGGTTGTATATATAACTGCTATTTTACAGGAATATGGAAAAGTATTCACGTATTGTATATATTCAAATTAAATTCTTAATTATTGAAGTCGATCGTATGTAGAATTAATAATTTTCTTGTAGTTTTTGTGTATTACTCCTTCCGTCCAATCGAACTTGACTTGTATTCTTTTTTGATTGTCCTATCAAACTTGGTTCATTCCCTTTTTAAGAAGTAATAATATCTTCTAAAGTTGTGGATCTATCTACTTCTTATTACTTTAACCATTTTATATTCTTTTCTTACATATTTTTATCCATTCTATCACTTTATACAATTTTTCTAAATAATCGTGTCGAAAAGAAACGAGCCATGTTCGACGGAATGGGAGATTATTAATATTATTATTGTTGTTATTGATGATATTATGGTGATGATGATGAGATGGCAAAATCCATTATGTATGCTAGATAATTCGTTCTGTTAAGCTGGTACATTAATTTTCTCGATAAAAAAAGAAGTATCTTTTTTCTTGTTCTTTTTGATTGTTCTTTCTTTGAATTCATTTGCGATCAGTACGTCTTATCTATATATTAAGTATAATATCTTATTTCATGATCTTAATTAACGCGCCACTCTGTTTAGGAGCAATCCATATACTTTTCTACTTTAGATGTTATAAAATGTTTGCAAGAGGTCAGTGCTAAACACCACAATTTTGAGATAAGGTTGTATGTTTGTACGTGTGTTAATTGTCAAATGTGAAGTCTTATTTCATTTTTCAGAGTACTACTTCAAATTTGTTTGACTTAGATGATATAGTGTCTAACACTTGTTAAACATAAGTTATTTATATAAATCTCTGTCTATATATATGAATAACGAGCATTATAGTTTAATAATATTATTTTCCTTGTGTGTGTGTTGGGCTTGGGGTTAAAGTGGTTAATGTTAAACATAACTTATTTATATAATTATATATTTTAAAATTTATATATTAATTGACCAAAATAAAATAAAATATTATTTTCCTTTATAAAAGTGAGAGGTTAGAGTATGAATATTATCCTCCATCTCCTAATATTTTATTTTATTTTAAAAAGAGACTAGGCTGAACTTAAAATCTATTAATTTTCTTTTGCAAGAATCCAAGTTTAAAAAATATTATAATAAATGACTAATTAATAAGTACATTATCATATGGAGAACAAGTTGAGACCATAAAACATTGTTATAGTAATTATTAATTCAGAGAATTAAAACTGATAAAAACATGAAACTAATAAATTGTATTTTGAAAGAAGAAAAAAATGGTTGGTAGGAGGCGGCGGCGGCGAGGGTCAAACTAGGTTGCATAAAAGACCAAAAAGCCGTAGTCAAAGAAAGGATGCCATCAGCAGTCGCACGTGTTCCTTCTTTGGACCTTTGATTTTTCACTAACCAAATTAAATTTAAGGTATTGTTTCTCCTTTTTTTTTTGTGCCTTTTTAGTTGAACCAAACATTTAAATTTGCCCTTTTCTTTATATTATTCAAGTTCTATAACTAAATTAGTATTACAGATCAATTTTTTTAGGTGATATTCAGCTGGTCCCTTAAGGCTAGAGTCTACTTTTTGGGTCGTCTCGTCACTCATGAGGCAAAATAACTAAACGCTAAATTTTAACTTAAGTTTTATATTAACATATGAATGCGAGAGTCTATAAAATGATATATATATATATATATATATATATATATATATATGTGTGTGTGTGTGTGTGATACATAGTTTATATCTCATTGTTCTGATGTAATAAAAATTCAATAATTGTTAAGATTCAAAAATAAACTTATTATACTACCGAACACACAAAAAAATTAAATTTTAGATTTTTTTACTAGATCTCCGTTCCAAATTGAAGTTCTAAAACTCGAATTGAAATGGCTAAGCTAAGCCATATAAACCTATAGAGTTGAGATTGTAAGGATTGTCCGTTTAAGTCATAATTTTGAGGAGATACAAAACTATTCAGTATTTGAAAATTTTAAATTGAGTTAAAATAGGATATACCCATTTTGCTATAGCAAAGATAAATTCTAAACACACTTATAAAAGTATATGAAAAATATTTATTATTACGAAACTGCTCTTTGGTAAATGAATACATCTTTCTCATATTGGTTCAATTTGAGCGTTCAAATTGAGCTAATGCATGAATATTGGTTTATGCATTCGTGTATTTGCACATTCAAAATCCACACAAGGTGGTGGGTGGTGCTTTGAAGGTCTGCCAGAATGATCGCCCTGTCGCTGCGGCCTGCGGGAATATTTTTATATAGGGGTGGTCTCCTGTGCCTGCGTGCGCAAAGTGAGACCACTCATAAGTAATTAATAATTAATTAATAATTAATCTTAATGAATTAATTAATTTTAATTAAATTTAATTAATTCTAATTAAAATTAATTAGTTTAATAAATTTTAGTTGTAAATTAATAAATAATAATTTTGAATTAATATATCTTAATTGTGAATTAATAAACCCTAATTTTGAATTAATAAACCCTAATTATGAATTAATAAACCCTAATTATGAATTAATAAGCTCTAATTTTAAATTAATAAACCCTATTTAGAATTAATAAACCTTAATTTTGAATAATAAACCCTAATTATGAATTAATAAACCCTAATTATAAATTAATAAACTCTAATTATGAATTAATAAATAAAATACAAAATAATAAAATAACATACTAAAAATAATAAGATAAAGCAACAAAATAAAAATAACATTTAAAAAAGTCACAAAACTTGTGCGTGCAGCGAGAGAGCGCGCGCACACAAGTTTTTGTGTTTTATATATACTTGTGGTATAATTTGTCTTTACTAAATTAAAATGGATATTCTTAACTGTTAAATCAATTTTTGAATTGAATGAGTACCACTAAACTACAATACTCGAGTCTACTAGTAATATGATATACACGAAAATGGAGTTATTAGTTCCAGTGGTTGCATCAAAATTTCTATTTATATCTAGAGAGATCCAGAAGAAGGCGTCATATTTATTTGAATATCAACCGGAAAGTCCACAGAGTTGAACAAAATATACAACTGCCCGCATGCATTCCATACTTTTCTAACCATGCATATACATTTATTTCGTACATTTAGGAAAAATGTCTATCACAGGTTTGAATTTCTTGGTAAGGATGAAATAGTATAGTGGGGCTCCCAATCTTTTTATCTCTAACTTTAGAAATATAAAATAAAATCATGATAATAATAATAATACAACATAAATAACATTTGATCATAACATAATTTATTTTTCTATCAGCATATTTCCTTTTTCTTTTCTGACTTGGTCTCTTATTTTTAATTAGGTCTGATGCACACTCCATTGCATCGGCATCCATTCTAATTAAAATTAAATATAATTAATAAACTATAACCATGAATTAATAAATTGTAATTGGAGATTAAAAAATACTAATTTAGGATTGATGAACTCTAATTGTTTGAATGTGTTGTATACAGGTTTTTGCGTTAGGTCATTTTCAAATTGTAGTAATATAGGTGTCATGTACAAAATAGAGATGATAAAGGGAAAAATGTATTTTTTTTCTCTTCGAACTATAACTACATTTGGACTATACCATTGTAGGGATGTTAATGGATGGGTTTCTGGGGCCCGATCCGAACTGCTCAAAACCCATTAAATTTTAAAGCGGTGGTTCGGTTCGGTTCGGTTCCTGACCGCTTTGAACCCGGAATCGTTTAGATCCATAGTTTGATGGTGCAGTCGGTCGATCTGTTCGGTTCCGAACCGAACCAATCTTATTTATTGGTTCGATCCGAGTAAAACCCGTCTATTGACGAACCTAAGTTTAAATAGGCTTGTCAATGAGCTAGTTTTATCCATATCGATTCAAAACTACTCATAACACATTAAATTATAAAGCAACAGTTTCGGTTCTACTTCTGGTTCTTGTCCGGTTCTGGTCTGATTCTGGTTCCAGACCCGTTGAGATCCGGACCGCTTAAGACCCATAGTTGATGGTCCTGGTCCGGTCCAGATCCATTTTCTAATGGGTCGGATCCAGAACAAGAACCATTACTTATTTACTGGTTCTGGTCCGGGTAAAACCCACCCATTGACATCCCTATACCATTGCATTGAAGCTGAACTTGACAAATAATTATACTTTACTATTTTAATTTTTTTTCTTTCAATCAAAACATGCTATATCATTTTAGAAGTGATGATTAATTTCTACTTAAGTACATATGATAAATAAAAAGAAAAATACACAATTTTAGCTCGATAAATTTACTTTGTGACAATTTTAATCTAATAAATCAATAATATCGCAATCAAACATAATAAATTGATTTTGTGATAGTTTTAGATAGTGATTTTTGGCACCAAAATACTTGGCACCGAGAAATGATATATAGAAAGCACAAGTCAAAAATATCGTTGGAAATAACTTATGGGCTACATGTTATTTTCAGTGCCAAATGTGATTTTTAACGCCGAAAAATCACTTATATGCTAAAATGATCGTAAAATCAATCATTAGGCTTGATTAAGGATTATTGATTTATTAGTCTAAAATACAAAGTCAATTTATTATGCTAAAATTGTGTATTTTTCCTAAATAAAAGCATGCATGCAAAAGAGTTTACAAATGTGAAATGAAGATTTATTGACCAACCATTTCAGTTTACACACAATCCCATATAATAGGTACATTTGTATCCATCCCTAAACAGGTTACTGTAGTATATTTGCTTTTCTTAGTACTGCTATGTGCCATGCCAGATGTTGATCACTTTAAAAAGTTTATTCTTTAAAAATATGTTAAAATTGAACATGCATACTGTTTATGAGGCCTATGACAGATTACGATGAAGACCTTGTAATCTTAGATTATAGTCCCATTAAGTTCAATGTTTTCAAGATTTTATGTAGATCTGTGTTTCAATTTTATATGAGTTCAAACAAAATATTTGCATAAGAATTGTTAGCTGCTTGGCCTTTGTTTATATGAATTTTAAGAACTGGTAACTACTAACTTGCGTAAGATCTCATATTTCGTAAGCTTCTTTGGATTCATATATATTTGTTAATAGCAATATATAGACAAAGAAAAACGTTAATTTATATAATATATTGAGAAACAATGATGCATTATGGATTT
The DNA here is from genome assembly GCA_036937905.1 of Salvia rosmarinus. Lineage (NCBI taxonomy): Eukaryota > Viridiplantae > Streptophyta > Magnoliopsida > Lamiales > Lamiaceae > Salvia > Salvia rosmarinus. The sequence goes on from CM072823.1 coordinate 48,941,363, forward strand.
ATGCCCTGCAAAATACGGTTGCGTGTGGAATATTCCTTTGTTTTCTTTGTTGAATGGACTAAAATCCTTCATCTTCCAAAAATGTCTCTTTCTATGATACGCGACGAAGAATTTTGTTCGCACAAGACAAAAGTAATAATATCAAATAAAATAAACTAAAGATCGTAATAGTCTCCTGATTTGTATTAAAATTAATCGGTGAATACGATATATATTCTATCTGTAAAAAAAGTCATTTTCTATGTCCGGTTGATTAATGTAAGAATATTATTCATTATAAGTTAATTTAATAATTTCTGAAAAAGCAATGAGATCTATATTATATGTTTCAGAACTTTGGCCTTTTGAAACTAATTAATCTTTATTATTTTATAACAAAAATAAACTTCCAATTGTGGAGTTGTTGGTGAGAATTAAATGTGGGATATTTGGTAAAATCGCTAATCAAATTAAACCGATGGTAATTGGGTAATCAAATAACATATTCTATCAGTTTCGATTGCAATTATTTTTTGTTATGGGTATACTCGATAACCTAAAGAATATAATGATAACCAAATCGAACTAATAAAATATATACATTTTTAGTTTTATGATTTTTGAAAATAATAATTATAAAATTGATTTTCAATTTCAATTTTGAAGCTATTGTTTGAGATGATGATGATAATATTGTTGGGAAAAAATATTCGAAATAGGTTTTGGAAAAAATGTTTGAATTGGAACAAACAAGATACCAAAAAGTCGAAAAATACATGAATATATTTTATTTTACTTTTAAATTTTGGTTATTCGATTAACCAAAAATTGATCAGTTAAATAACCGAATGATTCAGTCACCGGTAAGCATACATTGACCGTTTCGGTTAATTGAACCCAACCGAATCCATTTTAGATAGGATGTCATTTACTTTTTTCAATTTCTTTTTTCTGATTAAGGGATTAAAACATACTATTTTAAATCATTTTTCATTTTCGAAATACATAAATATGCACAGAGTGTAATTATAAAAAGTATTATAAGAAAAGTAAAGAAGCATAGTTATTTACTTTGATATGTATATAAACTTTCCCTAACATCAGGCATTATGCTATTTTAATTAATTAAAATATTTGTTGGCAGTTTTTTCATAGATTGATTTTTGGCATCTTTCGTTTTCGTTTTCGTTTTCGTTTTCGTTCTTTTTTTTTCTTAAAAATCTCATCTGTTGTGTTCGTTTGCAATCCATAATTAATTTAATACACTTCTTATAATTAATCACAATTCATTTATCAAATGCAACATGCATAACCATACACACTCAAAATGCATAATCCTATTTTCTCAAAGAAAGATTATTACCCGATTTTTTGAAGTGTTATAAGAGTAGTATATATATGATATTTGATGATGAATTTATATGTGATAGAATAATGCTTATTTATCGTTATTAGAGGGTTTGGTATTCCCTAATTAACTGTCATGTTTTTTGTCACAGCCCGACTCCTGTCGGACCGCGACTGGGGTTTGGATTAAAGAAATGGGAATTTAGTATTTGGTTTCTAACCATATCATTGATAAGGGAAACATGAATAATTGTGGAAGCATAAGTGATACGAAGGTCAATTCAGAAAGTCTGTCCATACAGTAGTTGATTATGAAATCATTACTAGGATATTCACGAGTTCCGTCGTATTTGAACATCCAAAGAAAAAGACTATACTCATGTCACTGTCGTATAGTGACATTCATCATCATTCAATTCTCGTCTTTCAACTCGTACTGTCCTCATTCTCATCCTTGTTTTTCGTTCTCATTTCCATCATCGTTTTTGTTCTCATGATGGAATAAAATAATCATGATTCATCTTTCTATGTTCTTTCGCATAAGGGATCCTGCGTCTTAGACAGTCTACGTTCTTTTGGGATAACATATTCACTATCATAAACAACTTGAAGTTGTAAAAGTTTTAAACATTAATAACATGACTCGTGCATAACCATAAATCTCATTGAATTCCACGAATTCATAACTCATATATAACCATAAACCTCATTGAATTCCATGAATTCACAACTTATGTATAATCATAAACCTCATTGAATTCCATGAATTCATAACTCATGTATAACCATAAACCTCATTGAATTCCATGAATTCATAACTCATGTATAACCATAAACCTCATTGAATTCCATGAATTCATAACTCATGTATAACCATAAACCTCATTGAATTCCATGAATTTAAACATTTCACTTTTGACATATCACTGTCAACTCTTTATCATAAATCTTCTCTTTTCATGAAAACCATCAATTCAAACATTTTCCACTTTAAACTTTCATTTTCAAAACTGAAAAATCATTTACCTCATTCTGATCGAGCTTGATGTGATGGAGTGTTGAGCGATGTCGACTGATTTTCAAAGTCTAGTGATTCTAACTAGACTTGACTTGAAAGAACATTTCAGGTTCAGAGCAAACGAACTGCACTGATACCACTCTGTCACAGCCCGACTCCTGTCGGACCGCGACTGGGGTTTGGATTAAAGAAATGGAATTTAGTATTTGGTTTCTAACCATATCATTGATAAGGAAACATGAATAATTGCGGAAGCATAAGTGATCTGAAGGTCGATTCGAAAGTCGGCCATACGGTGGTTGATTATGAAATCACTACTAGGATATTCACGAGTTCGACATATAACTAGAATTCAAAAGAGTTTGCGTGAATAAACATGTGAGATATGCATATGAAGATGCATTCTCAGGTGAACCAAAATGTTCCATTTTCATTGACAACATTCCTATTGCTCAACACCGCTCCATCGCATCACCATTTCAATCTGCACATTTAAAACAAACATGCGGTGAGTACAAAATGCACTCGGTGGACTCATGCCAAAACATTTTATCATCATTTAATTACATCGCTTCTTCATGATAAGACCGAGGGTTTTACTTGAAAAGGCGCTTGCTTATTAAACATTTTCATCATTTTCATAAATCGTCGCCGGCAAGCATTTCTTTGTATGTATGATCCATATCATTTCATTCCTCATATAACATCATCACGAGCGCCGTAGAAGGCCTCCATCCACGCCGCGGCGGACCGGCCGTGAATTGTACTTACAAACACACGATCGCTTTCTCATGTATACACGTTAATCCGTGCTATAAAGCACGGGATCCGAATTCGATTTTATCATGAATTGGGAGCGACCCAACAACCTCATTATCATTCATTGTCGTGAACCAACACATTGATAGGATACATACATAAAACATAAATATTTTGGGCGGTAATTTCATAACATCATTTCATCATCATTTCAAAAGAAAAGCGTCGTAAATAAATACTTTTCATTTTGAAGAAAGCATCATAAATAAAGCATTTTATCCTCGAGGATAAGAAAGAAAAGCCCACCTAAAATTGACCTTCTTGACATACATGATAGCGATCCTTTGTCGTTTTCATTTACGTTCACACCGGACCTTGTCAACGTAAAAATATAATTTAATCGTCATTCATTTTTTCGAGAATGTGGCCCCGGCGTAAATGCGGAGTGATCGCGGTGCAGAGCATGGACGAGGCGGCTCGATTAAGGCTTCAAAGCGGAGGGTACATGAATGAACCAAACGCACCGGAATGAGAGGATTTCGAGAATATGCGGTATGGGACTGCATATTCGAGGAAACTAAAGGATTTGATATGTGCTACTCATACCAACAAGATGCATCTTCTTTTGAGTCCATCTCATAAAACTCTAAAGTTAAGCGTGCTTGGCTTGGAGCAATTGTGGGATGGGTGACCGCAGGAAGTTTTCTCATGGGTGTGTGAGTGAGGACAAAGCACACTGAAAAGACTCGTGTTGGTGCATGGGGTCGGTAGTCAATCCGGGCGAGGTCGTTACAAATGGTATCGAGCCGAACCTCTCCCGATGCGGTGTGGTTGGGGACGAACCAGCGGAAGTTGGTGGGCATGTGGCGCTTGGCGGCGTATGCGGAGTGATCGCGGTGCAGAGGCATGGACAGGCGGCTCGATTAAGGCTTCAAAGCGGAGGGTACATGAATGAACCAAACGCACCGAATGAGAGGATTTCGAGAATATGCGGTATGGGATGCATATTCGAGGAGAAACTAAAGGATTTGATATGTGCTACTCATACCAACAAGATGCATCTTCTTTTCTGAGTCCATCTCATAAAACTCTAAAGTTAAGCGTCTTGGCTTGGAGCAATTGTGGGATGGGTGACCCCAGGAAGTTTTCTCGGGGTGTGTGAGTGAGGACAAAGCACACCGAAAAGACTCGTGTTGATGCGTGGGGTCACCGTCAATCCGAAGGCGGTCGTTACAGAGAAACATCGTTAAGATTTAACGAATTTAATATCTTTTAAATCTTAGAGTATCTGAGTTTCATGATTTTCGTTATCGATACGACTTAGTTAACAATCTATACTTCGTCTATTAGGTTCGTCTCGTCATGACGATAGGCGACACTTCGTCGTTGCATTCTTTCCTTCCATCAATGTTTCTCCACGTCGTTTCGTATAATTTATGAATCCTAAGTTCATAACTAATCTTCGTCGTTTGTTAACGCGTATCGACAAATTCCGAGTTTCAATAACTCATCCATAACCAATATTTCTTCGCCGCGTTTCTCACCTCACACGTCCCATATTTTCTATTAAAGAAAACCAATATCGATACTAAACGATTAATAATAATTTCTCTTACTTCAATCATCTTCTTAATAATCATTCTATAAACTTAAGTTACTTAGAAATAATATTTCTTAAGTATCCACTTGACATAATCAACTAACAATTAATTAAATATATGATTTAATTAAGTAAATCCATAATTAAAACTTAATTAAATGGATTAAATAAAAAGTCCAACAATATTTGATTAATCAATCAAATTAATTTAATTCATCTTAAATATTTGGTAATTAGGATTTTATTTCAATCACTCCTTACATAAAGATCCATCTTATTTCATACATAAATCACTTAAAAGAATAATTCTCAATTTATCCTTTAACATAATTAATTAATTATGCTATAAAAAGAGACTTTATTTAATCTCATGAGTTTAATTAACTCACTATAAATAAATTGATCTTTAGATTACTATTTAATTCAAGAGTCCATCCTTCATTTAATCTAGGACCCAACATTAAAATAAATCTAAGCTTACCTTTAAAATTAAGTAAAGCCCATGTCAAATTAATTCAAGAACCCATCGTCCATTCTAGTATTTATTCAAGAGGCACATTTAACATTAGATCCAATCACCATTTTAATTAAAATGGCCCATATCACTAGCCCATTCCTTCTTTTATTAAAAAGCCAATCTCTTATTATTATCCTTGACCCAACAGTAATTAAAATCGGCCCAAGATCAAAGCCCAAATTAATTAAACTTAAATGAAACTCTAGCCCACGACTTAGGCCCATATCATTTTAAATTTCATTGAAGCACATTCTATTATTATCCTCGGCCAATGATAATAAAATTCGCCCACTTGATTAAGGCCCAAACAATAATTAAGTTTCATTGACACTTATTAAAATTAGCCTAACACCCTTTTGGCCCAAAACAAATAAAACTAAACTAATTAACCTAATTTTTACTAACCTAGCCGCCCTCTTATTTTGGATACCTCTCTCTCTCTCTCTCTCACACTCACTCACGGTTGAACACACACACACAAATCATGCGCGCACACACCCACCTCAAAGTGATGCCGCCGCTTCATGTCCGGTCGGCCACATCGCGTCGGTCGGCGAGCCGTGCCTCCTCCTCTTCTCGTCTCATCTCGGTCAACACACGCACACGCACACGCACGCCGCCACGCTTCCTCTCCCGCGGACGTCGCCGTCGTCCATCGACGGGTGTCGCATTGTCGTGACCAGCCTCTCTCTCTCTCGTTTAACCTCTTACTCCTCTCAACTCATACGAAACACACGCGCTCTGCACTTTTCCGTGAATCGCCGTCGCCGTCCGATTCTCTCTTCGCCGACGCCGCGTCGTCTCGCTCCAAGCCACCGCCGAAGCGCGTCTCTGCTCCGGCCGGAGGCTTGTCCGTGCTTCTACTCCGGCCGCCATCGCTCCGATCTGGCGTGGTCGTTGAGCTCGGGAGTCGTCGTGCCGTGACTCCGGATCCGAGTCATCTCTCGTATTCCGATCTCCGTCGAACCAACGGTAGAGCTCGCTCGCTCAAGTATCACACTTGGGTTCAACTATATTACTCTTGTTCTTAAGCTTTTGTTTAATTTTCCTCATGTATCTAGTTCGTATAATTGTATATGAATGATTCTTGATTTAAGAAAACAGAGATAGTTCGAAATTACAGATTTGGAATGAGAATTTTGAGAGAAAATTTTACCTTGGTTCTCCTTGCTTGAGTTGTGCGAGAATGGTAGTGGTGGAGAGTTAATTATTTCTTGAGATTTGTTGATGTGTATGAATTGAAATATGACTGTATTTTGATGAATGATATTTGCTCAATTAACCATGAGAATAAAAAGGATGAGATTTCATAGGATACCTTGAATGTAATGATGAGGTTTGAAAAGAGTGATGAGTGTATTGGGTAAAGTGGAGGGTTGTGGGGAAATGTGAAATGATGTGCTTTGATGGGATAATTTATCCAGTATTGAAATATCTGATTCGATGTATAACTGTATTCGATATCCGTCATTCGTTTAAATTTTCTCGTTCGAAAAATATAGTTGAAACGTCAACGTTATAAATTTTTAATAATCGTTCTAAACTCAAATCTCGATTTATCTAAATAAATAATAAATCGAAGTTATAAAATTATCGGGTTTTAAAATTTATCGGCACAAAAACTTGTGTAATTTAAACGTATGCAAAAAGTTTTTGTATTTTTTTCAACTACACAAGGATATTCCTACCGATCAATAGAAGGTGACCGACTATGGAAGAATTTTATCTGCCAAGTGTCTATTAAATTTGATTGACTTATTTGAAACTTTCATCAGTTCTAGACTTCTATTAAGGCTGAATTAGTGTTATTTTATTAGGGTTTATTATTTTATGATTTTTAAGTGTCAATTAGTGTTATTTTATTATTTTATATTTTATTTATTAATTTATAATTAGGGTTTATTAATTCATAATTAGGGTTTATTATTCATAATTAGGGTTTATTATTTCCAATTAGGGTTTATTAATTCTAAATAGGGTTTATTAATTTAAAATTAGGGTTTATTAATTCATAATCAGGGTTTATTAATTCAAAATTAGGGTTTATTATTCAAAATTAGGGTTTATTAATTCACGATTAGAGTTTATTAATTCACAATTAAGATATATTAATTCAAAATTATTATTTATTAATTTACAATTAAAATTTATTAAACTAATTAATTTTAATTAGAATTAATTTAATTAGAATTAATTAATTCATTAAGATTAATTAATTAAGATTAATTATTAATAATTAGGGATGGTCTCACTGTGCGCACCTCATTTATCGGGGTATTACATTTTTAGCTGGTGAGTTATGCAAAATGTTTTCTTACTTTTTCAGCCCCATTCGAAATCTAATCTTCTTAAATCGATAATGTGCATTCTTTATTGATTAATCTACAATTCACCAAGATTTTTATATAATACACCAGGGATGATTTCTACTATTCCACACACACACATACTGACATACGTGTGCAAGCAATTGAAATTAAGTATTAATGGGCTAATCTAATGGTTTAGTTTGGGCCTCGGGGAAGTTCAACCGTTTGCTTAGAATATAGAAAGTTGAGATTCTTCAGGAGTTTTCCTTTCTTTTCTTTTTTTCATTTCTAAGCTCAAATATGGAAAATTAAAATTACAATGAAATATTATAAAATGCAAAACACATCTGTGTAAGTTAACGTATTTTTCATGTTTGTTTTATGTTTTATTAGGTCCATGCACTATCTTTTTTATTTTCTCCAAGTCCTTTTACTTCCTTTTAACGTCGCCACAAAGTCCTTCTAAAAATATTTTTTATTTTACTTGATTTATATACTTAGTTGGATTTGCATAAAAATGATGGGCTAATATTTATTGAAATGGAAATAATGGGCTAGTGCTTTGTCGAGTGTCAAAACCCAAATTATAAAGTGGCTCATTAAGTCCAGCAGTTATAAACCTTTAACATTAATGAAGAGTTTTACTAATTATAGGATTCCTATTAAATTATTTTAATAGACTTTATACTGTTGGTACAATTCTAATAATGATATACTAACCAATGTTATTACCACATGCATACTTAAATTACTTTATCATAGTGTTTCCATTTTTGAACCAGTTTACTCTATATGTAAACTTTATCTATTAGATTCAGGTTCATGATCTAGACAACAAGATCGGACTATCTTGTTAACATAGAAGGAAGACAATAAATGGAGAACATTTTTTTTTTGAGATATGAAGAACATTTTTTGTGCCTTATATAATTTAATTTTAGTATAATGACGATAATAAACCGTAAATCACTATTGAATATTTTCAGTTTATATAATAATCCGTAAATCATACTAATAAACTCCACTATGAATTAGGAAAGTTCCTCAATTTCTACAAAAATAAATCGGTGGATTGGTTGGATTCCTTTCTTCGTTTTTATTCAACGGCGCAAATTATTCCGCCCTCCTTAGTCCTCTATTTCATACAAATTACGAAATTTATTTCTAATCACAAAAATTAATGTATATTGTTTGTGAGATACTCTAATCACAAAAGTATCATTAGTTTTTAAGAAAAATATTATTTACATTAAAGAACAATATCATTTATTCTTATCATGTAATTAATGAGTATTATTTACATTGAATAAAAGTATCATTGCATTGAATAAAAATATCAATGTCCATACGTCAGCACGGGAAACCAACTCATTTCTAATTAATTCAAAAAATTATTTGATCTTCCTCATCCTCCCCCCATCTCTCTCTCTCTCTATATATATATATAGGGAGTGGATAAAATGAGAATTTCAATTTTTTTAGAACTAAGAACTAATGTGGTCAATTCATTTTTATAATCTAACGGTCAAGATTAATTATAAATAGTTTATTATACTTAGATTTTAATGAAAACCGTTTAACCCTAAAATCAAGGGATTTTATATATTGATTTTCGTAATTATTCTCATATGTACAATTACTACGATTACATGCACAACACAATGAATTACATGAACATAACAATGAATTGGAATGAATAGCATTCACAAGAACTACAATTACACGAACAACAACATGAATTATATGAACAACGAATAATAGAATGTGAAATATCCAAATAGCGAAAATTTAGAAATTTGACTATTTTTACCATTAAATAATTATGTGTCGTTCGATATTATTTAATCTAACGATGGTTATTGGTCCTTAGTTCTTATCTAAGAGATTATTCTCTCTATAATCAACCCCTATATATAGGGGAGGATTAACGTGAGAACCATTTTTATTGTGAGAATGTGAGAAGTGAGAACAAAAAAATGATGAATTCGGTGTGGAATTTGATGAATCCGGGGAAAAGTTACTGAATAAAAAAAAATAGAATTTTCGTCTCTCATGGGATTTGAACCTTGGGTGAAAATTCTGAATTTTTGGATGCAGTAACTTTCCCAGCAATTCATTAACTTTAATAGCAAATAGATAAATGTAATTAGAAGGTTAAAACTATCAATTATAAAATCTTACTTTACATAAAAACAGAACTTTTTTGCAATTTATTCTAAATAGGGATACTATCGTCATTTTATTTTAATGCCTAATGTTTTGTTAAGCCATTGCTTAATTTATCTTATAACGTATTCATGCTTGATAAAAATGATAACAGATAGTTAATTCCTTAGTTTAAAGATGGCATTTTTACGTTGATTTCCTTCTCTTTTTTTCTCATTCTTTATCTAAAACACATTTTATCCTATTTTCATAACATAAAATATCTTTAATTTGACATATAATTTATAATAAAACCATTTAAAACGAATAAGTTATTGTGATTGAAAGTTTTAGCATATGTAACAAAAAATATCTTTTACCATTTTTTTTAGTTGAATTCTTTCTTTTACTGGATCGCAGTCTTTCAACTTTTTATGTATTCCTTTTCTTCTTCTTTTTTTTTTTTTTTCTTTTTTTTTTCTCATATCCTCTTCCTGAATTGGCGCAATTTATATTTTTTTGTTTTTTCTAAACATGTTTTAACCTTGACTGTGTAATTTTAATTTAATTATATAATTCATTTTAGATATAAATGGTAAATATTAAATTAAATTAATATGTAAATATAAATATATATATATATATATATATATATATATATATATATATATATATATATATATAAAACAATAATAATGTAATTTACATGATTTTTGTAGTTTGTCGATAAATTAATAAAAAAAGTTATTCATTTCAACATTGTTCTAATTTTTTGGAATAGTAATTTTAGTTTATTAACATTTTTGTTAAGTTTTATACCCTGAGCTCCTCAATTCATCCAAACTACGTAAGTTTTACTTACGTTTTCAAGTTTTTTATTATTACTCTCTCGTCCCCCCAATATGACCTTTATTCTTTTCTGGACTGTCCCACCTAAGACGGTATGCTTTCTTTTTAAGAAATAATTATCTCTTCAAAAGTTGTGAGACCTACCTATTTTTTATCACTTTAATCATTTTATATTCTTCTCCTAAATAACTGTGCCTAAAAGAAATGAACCATTATCTTGGGTGGGATGTGGGGAGTATTATTTTAGTTGTATAACGTGTGAATGTTGCACTGAACATATAAATTTACTTCACTAAATTTAATGCAACAATTTTACGTTTAGTGTAATGTTATTGTTGCGCAACTACTTTATACGTTATGTGCAACTTTCACACGTTTCACACCACATTTGCATTCCTAAACGATCCAAATCTTATTATTAATTGCACCTAAATAAAAAATAGAAAGAATGAATCGTGATACTTCCTTGTCCATCAAAAGCTTACATTGCTTATGGTGGCACGAATTTTAATTAATGATAATGAGTGTAAAGTGAGTAGAGATAATAAATGAATAAACTAATGGATAATGAGATGAAAATATGGGCCATAGAGATAATAAGTGATAGATAGTGAGGTTAAAATATTAGCTATAGAGATAATAAATGAATATATTAATAATAGTGAGAGTAAAAAGTGGACTATGTATGATTTTTTTTAAAGAAGTGGGTAGGTTAATGGGTAAAACTATGGAGTTGATATTTTCAAAAATGAAAAATTCAAGTTTTTGGTTGACGGACCGAAAATGAATTAAATGTTAGCTTTTGATGACGATTTTTTTTTAATGTTAATTGGTTTAAAATACACAAATTTTGCCCCAATTTTGGTTTTGCACATAGCTTTAAAATTTTGTTCTCAAATACACATACTTTACATTGTTCTTAACTTTCTATTGATTTCACTTTCTGGTGAAATTGAAGCTGAAATTGGTAGTCGAAATTTTGAGCATGGACACACCCACGTACAAAACGATATAGTTTTATTTTATGGAACAACAACATTGTTTACGTTTTTAAAGTCATGCAATTATTTTTCAAGTTGCTTCAATTATTCCGAAAGTGAAATCACAATAAAATTACAAACGATATAAATTCTATATGAAAATAAGATTTGAAAGTCATGTATAAAATCAAAATTGGAATAAATTTGTGCCTTTTAAACCAATTAACCATAATATTTATCATATATAAGTATAAATATTTTAAATAGTGTATAGATGATAGTCGAATAAAATATTTTAATTTCTCATTCAATTATTCAAATATAATATGTATTGCAAAAATAGGAGGACTTAAATAGCCTCCTTAGTTATCTTTCCATAAATTAAGAGAAATCGAAAGAGATGTTTGTTAAAGAACTCGTTTCAACTGTTACAGAAAATGCAAACCACAATCACGACAGAAAATAAAGAATACGAGAATTGTTTAACCAGTTCGTCTTGCGATTATGGAGGCGATGCCAATCAGAGATTTCACTACGATATTTCGGATATAGATTACAAAGAGAAACTACCACTAAATAGAACAATACTCAAACCATAACCCTAAGTCATTACGATTCCGTCTGTGCCAAAAACATGGGCCCAAATATTTGACTGAGATATGACTTTTACGTACAATCCATTTAGGCTCCATATTCCAACATCGACTTTCTATTATAATACATACTCAAAGAACTTTCTTTTTGTTGTTGTTGTTGATTGTCAACTTTTACAAACACTTTTTTTTATATTTAATATAATATCTCATATCACAATTATTAATCCTCATTACGATAAAATTTAGATTAACTCTTCACATTAATAACGAAATATCTATATTTACACATACCACAATTCAAATTGCTGCACATCTTACTACTGTTAATTATATTTTATGGCACGATGTTTGGTGCGAGTTTCAAAATGATATTCAGTCTTTAAAAATGCCAAAAACAATACTGACGTTCCACTGTTGTTTGGAGAATGGCACATGAGCGAACTTATAGTATCATAATATTGCACATTTGTTCGTTTCTTAGGCACACTTTTAAGCATCCATATGCGCAATGCCATACATCCTAATTAATCTCTGATTGCAATTAATAGCCTCACTGGAGGGTTAATAAATTCTAATTGATGGACTAATAAATCCTAATTAAAATGGTAGTTAGTGGCTTAATTAAATTTTAATTGAGTATTAATAAATTTCTGATGAGGAAATAGTAACCCGTAATTAACTATTAGTTGATAATTAATCCTTGCAGGTTCCGTGGTAGGCGCAACTGTGTATTTGCATCCTTATTTTCTTATGGATTCTTAACTAAAAGAGAAGAAACAAATAAATGCACAACATTCCACTATTATAATTTCACTTCTGTGCCATTTCCAAACTTTGATGAAATGATAGTGTTCTTTTGCACATTTTTGGATTTGGTCATTTTTCAACTCGAACTAAAGGTAAAGTTATATAGTTTTTTTTTTTTTTTTTGTCAATTCAATACGAGAAGTTAAAGGCAGCGTCACGGTGACTCGAACCGAGACCTGGCGCCGGCATTAATCACTCTACCACTGGCCAACACACGCACACGCAGTTTATTTGTAAAATAAATCATGACTTATACATGATTTGTAATTTTGATTTTACTTTCAAACATTATAGATATACATCAAATCTTTTAACTTTTATAATCGGAGCTTCCCAATTTGGACACTAGTTTTGACTGAAATTATATTATTTACTATGTAATTAAACTCAAAAGTGAAATATGTGGGAATAAGATCAAACCCAAAACCTCGGGATCATCTGATTGGTTGTTGGAAGTTAATGGGTTGTGAGTGAGAATTGCTAGTAATGAGGTTCATGGCTTTGGCCTTTCATTTCAACTCTTGATGTTAGAGTTAATGGAATATTGATGTTTGTCATCAATTGTGACCTTAGAACATCCTCTTGGAGTCTTATATATAGTGCATCATTCTAGAGTTAGAAGCATAAGCAAAAACATTCTATTCTCTCTAGTAAAAGCAAAGCATTCTACTTGCATCCTTAGCTCATAGTTCTTAGTTTTCGAGTTCGGTTCGTTTCCGTCCGATTCGCGGGGCTCGACTTGTTTGTGGTGCTACTACGATCGAGGCGAAAGTCGTTACCTTTGGGACGAGCCGCCAATCGTGAGCACTACCGGGCGTTTCGTCGTCTTGCGGGCGAAGTTCAACTTGGGCGACTTATTGATAAGTTCTTGTTTTCTTGATATCTCATTTGTAATAGTTATTTTAATCATTTCATTGTAATTTTGCACGATATTGTAACCAATATTCAACTACAATCGCAAGACGAAAACGCCTCGGTAGTGCTCACGATTGGCGGCTCGTCCCCAAAGGTAAACGACTTTCGTCTCGATTGTAGTAGCACCACAAACAAGTCGAGCCCCGACGAACTGGACGGAAACGAGGCCGAACTCGAAAACTAAGAACTATGAGCTAAGGATGCAAGTAGAATGCTTTGCTTTTGCTAGAGAGAATAGAATGTTTTGCTTATGCTTCTAACTCTAGAATGATGCACTATATATAGCACTCCAAGAGGATGTTCTAAGGTCACAATTGATGACAAACATCAATATTCCATTAACTCTTAACATCAAGAGTTGAAATGAAGGCGAAAGGCCATGAACCTCATTACTAGCAATTCTCGCTCACAACCCATTAACTTCCAACAATCCCCACATGAGTGGAAATGCCATATAAATGCAAAACACAAAGTACAATCGCAAGACGAGAAAATTCTGCCCAACTCTGCTTCAGTTACCGATCGTGCAAATTGAAGATGTCGACCAATCCGATGAGCGCCTCGCCACCACTCAATCCGTTGGAGCCGAGGCGGTTCCACCATGGCTCCGATCTTGAACCCGCATTCCGTGTCTCAACAACCGCCAATTTTCACCGACGTCGACTTCAAACGCTGGGCGCATAAGATGATGTTTTACATCACCACAATGGGGCTTGCTAGCTTCTGCGTGAAGGCGGGCCGCCTATTCCTTCCGGGAAGAAGCGGAAATAAGTGCGTATGAAATCGACACTTGGTATCATTCCGACTATACGTGTCCGAATATGGTGTTAAATGGGCTTGATAATAGCCTATTTAATGTATTTGCGGTCAAGGATCTTGCCAAAGAGTTATGGGAGGCACTTAACCAAAAGTATCGGTTGAGGAGGCTAGCACGAAGAAGTTCGTGGTTACCGAGCTCACCGAGTTCAAGATTGTGGATTCAAACCGATCATGCCTCAAGTACACGAGTTTGAAGCTCATTGCACGATGTTCACGCCAAGGTATGCCTCTGCTGAACAATATTCCATTGCAATTTTAATTGACAAATTGCGGAAGGATGGAAAGGGTTCAGATCTTACCTTAAGCACAAGCGAAAGGAGATGACCATGAAAGCATGGTTGCTCGACTCAAGTTGAAGCTAAAGTTAAGGAGGCGAGTTGAAGGCTAAAAGTCCGATGGAGGCTAAGGCAAATCGGTGAGGAGGACCTTCAGGAAGCCCTCGTCCAGATGAACAAAGGCGAGGGAAAGAAGTAGCTTGTAGTTGAATATTGGTTACAATATCGTGCAAAATTACAATGAAATGATTAAAATAACTATTACAAATGAGATGTCGAAGAAAACAAGAACTTATCAATAAGTCGCCAAGTTGAACTTACGCCCGCAAGACGAAAGCGCCTCGGTAGTGCTCACGATTGGCGGCTCGTCCCAAAGGTAAACGACTTTCGTCTCGACCGTAGTAGCACCACAAACAAGTCGAGCCCGACGAACCGGACGGAAGCGAGAGTGAACTCGAAAACTAAGAACTATGAGCTAAGAATGCAAGTAGAATGCTTTGCTTTTGGTAGAGAGAATAGAATGTTTTTGCTTATGCTTCTAACTCTAGAATGATGCACTATATATAAGCACTCGAGAGGGATGTTCTAAGGTCACAATTGATGACAAACATCAATATTCCATTAACTCTTAACATCAAGAGTTGGAAATGAAAGGCCAAAGGTCATGAACCTCATTACTAGCAATTCCACTCACAACCCATTAACTTCCAACAATCCCCACATGAGTGGAAATGCCATATAAATGCAAAGCATGAAGTTCGGTCCTCGAGGCGATATTGCATTTGGAAAGGTAGCTTTTGGCCTTGAA
Organism: Salvia rosmarinus; assembly: GCA_036937905.1. Taxonomy (NCBI): domain Eukaryota; kingdom Viridiplantae; phylum Streptophyta; class Magnoliopsida; order Lamiales; family Lamiaceae; genus Salvia; species Salvia rosmarinus. Next base: position 48,957,086 of record CM072823.1, read on the forward strand.
CCTTCCATAGTCTAAATTATCGAGCATACCGGCGGCATAGTGGTTATTTCACCTTGAACTAGTTCTCCATGGTGTATCTTGAGACAATAATATTGACACAATATCATCTCAATTTCCATCCGTTCTTACGTTTGTGTCCATTATGGCCTTGAACACCCTTTGGATTCACAAGTGTACCACTTGAAGCGGCCCCACTTCACACTTGCATAGGTGACTATTACAACCAAGTATTCTGCTATACTTGACCTCCTTGAGGTATCCAAGAGTCATTAAAGTTAAAACTTAAACTCACCACTTGCGGACTTACAAACACTCAACGTTTCTCGGAGAATAGGCATGTTTGAGTGTCACACGGATTTTATAACCGTTGTCCCTTTTGAACCATGTTCTCGGACAATCCAATCATCATGGTTGGGTTTCTATAATCATCCTTAAGATGTGGATTTAACACCCATTCCTCTAACAGTTTAAACATTTGATCTCGATTAATGCTTTTTGTCGTGGATCCGCTAGATTATCTATTGATTTTACATAATCAATAGTGATAACCCCACTCGTGATCAAATGTCGCGCGGTATTGTGTCGTCGACGAATATGTCGAGACTTCACCGTTGTAATATATATTTTGTGCCATTCCTATTGCAGATTGACTATCACGGTGAATCAACACGGAAGGCACGGGACTCGCCGACATGGAATATCCTCGAGGAAATTTCTAAGCCATTCGAACTTCTTCACCACCCTTATCTAAAGCTATGAATTGATTCCATGGTAGACCTTGCTATACAAGACTGTTTCTTGGACTTCCAAGATCTGACTCCACCTCCAATAGTGAACACGTATCCACTTGTGGAAAACGAGTCGATTGAGGCGGATATCCAATTAGCATCACTATATCCTTCAAGTACAGTGGCTCACTAGAATAATGAATCGCATAGTGCGGGTAAACTTTAAGTAACCCAATACGCGTTCAAGTGCTTTCCAATGTTCTCTACTTGGATTAGTGTGAAACTACTCAATTTGTTCACGAGCAAGCTAAATCGGTCGGGTACGGTTTGTGAGATACATCAAACTCCCAATAATCTTAGCATATTCATCTTGACTTATAGGTTCACCCTATAGTTGAAGAAAGTGAACCTCAAGTTCTAAGCAAGTTTTTATGGCCTGCTAATAGAAAACGACCTAGGTCTACACCGAAGATGTGCAACCTAGGCGTGGTAATCGTGTAAGAAAAGCTAAAATTTATGGACGGATTATGTCGTTTTATTGTTAAATGATGAACCGGTTACCGTAAAAAGCTTTATCGTGCCCGATGCAGATCTGTGGAGAGAGCAATAGACATTGAGATAGAGTCTATTATGTTGAATCATACTTGGGTGTTAGTAGATCTTCCACTGGTTGTAAAGCTTTAGGATGCAAGTGGATCCTAAAGAAGAAATCAAGTCGATGGCACTATTGATAAATATAAGGCCGGACTTGTAGTTCAAGGGTTTAGACAAAAGGTGGGTATGACTTCTTCGATACCTACTACGCCCGTGACTAAACATACTTCTATTAAACATTGCTCGCTATTCTTTGCTTTGCAAAATCTTGAGATTCATCAAATGGATGTAAAACAGCTTTACGTATGGAGAGTTAGAAGATGAGATCTATATGAAACAGTAGGAAGGTTTTGTAGTACACAGGCAAGAGCACAAGGTATGCAAACTTCAAAATTCTTTGTATGGACTTAAGCAAGCGCCACTGCAATGGCATATGAAATTTGACAAAGTTATGTTGTCAAATGGTTTCAAAATCAACGAGAGTGACAAGTGTGTCTATGTAAAGAATTCGAATAACGATTTTGTTATTGTTTGTCTTTATGTAGATGACATGTTGATAATGGAAGTAACTCTCATGTGATTGGAGAAACAAAAGAATGCTAAGTAAGAACTTGACATGAAAGATATGGGTTTAGCGGATGTAATTCTTGGAATTAAAATTCTTAGAACATGATGGAATTGCTTGACACAATCCCACTATCTTTGAGAAAGTGTTGAATAAATTCAATGCAATGGATAAGCTATTTCCAAGACTCCTGGGACTCGAGTGTTCATCGACTCAAATAGGGTGAACCTATAAGTCAAGATGAATATGCTAAGATTATTGGGAGTTTGATGTATCTCACAAACCGTACCCGACCGATTTAGCTTGCTCGTGAACAAATTGAGTAGTTTCACAGCTAATCCAGTAGAGAACATTGGAAAGCACTTGAACGCGTATTGGGTTACTTAAAGTTTACCCGCATTATGCGATTCATTATTCTAGTGAGCCCATTGTACTTGAAGGATATAGTGATGCTAATTGGATATCTGCCTCAATGACTCGTTTTCCACAAGTGGATACGTGTTCACTATTGGAGGTGGAGTGTATCTTGGAAGTCAAGAAAGTCTTTTATAGCAAGGTCTACCATAGAATCAATTCATAGCTTTAGATAAGGTGGTGAAGAAGCCGAATGGCTTAGAAATTTCCTCGAGGATATTCCATGTCGGCGAGTCCGTGCCTTCGTGTTGATTCAACGTGATAGTCAATCTGCAATGGGAAGGGCACAAAATATATATTATAACGGTAAGTCTCGACATATTCGTCGACGACACAATCCGTGAGACATTTGATCACGGTGGGGTTATCACTATTGATTATGTAAAATCAATAGATAATCTAGCGGATCCGTGACAAAAAGCATGTCGAGATCAAATGTTTAAACTGTTAGAGGAATGGGTGTTAAGTCCATATCTTAAGGATGATTATAGCGAAACCCAACCATGATGATTGGATTGTCCGAGAACATGGTTCAAAAGGACAACGAAGTTATAAAATCCGTGTGATAAACACTCAAACATGCCTATTCTCGAGAACGGTGAGTGTTTGTATTATAATACATACTCAAAGTGGTGAGGTTAAGTTTTAACTTTTTTATATTTAATATAATACCTCATAGGTCAATTATTAATCCTACTTACGGTTGTAGATTACCTCTGCAAGTGTGAACGAAATATCTATATTGGTACATTGTGAATCCAAATTGTTCCACATCCATAATGGACACAATTATAACGGATGGCAATGAGATGATAGTTTCAATATTATTGTCTCAAAATGCACCAACAGGACTAGTTCCACTGTTGAAATAACCACTATGCCGAACTTATAGTATGCTCGATAATTTCGACTATGGAAGGTTTCTTAGGCACACTTTTAACCTTCCATATGCGCAATATCGCATCGAGGACCTAACTTAATCTCTGATTGCAATTAATTTCCACACTGGAGGGTTGTTGTAAGGGTTAATGGGTTCTAATGAGATGGACTAATAATGAGGTTCATAAATTGTAGTTAGTGCCTTAATTTCCAACTCTTGATGTTAATAAATTTAATGGAATATTGATGTTTAACATCAATTGTGACCTTGAACATCCCGTCTAGGCGTGCTGTGTATATATTGCATCCTTATTTTCTTATGGATTCTTAACTAAAAGCATAAACAAATACATTCTATTCATTCCAGTAAAGCAAAGCATTCTGTGCCATCCTTAGCTCATGAGTTCTTAGTGTTCTTTTTCGGTTTTGGATTTGGTCATTTTCAACTCGACTTGTTTGTAAAGTTACTACTTGTCAATTCAATGCGAGGCGAAAGTCGTTACCTTTGGGGATGGCGCCGCGTTAACGCCACTCGTGAGCACTACCGATTTGTAAAATAAATCATGACTTATACATGATTTGTAATTTCAATTTTACTTTCACATTATAGATAAGTTCTTTTTTAACTTTCTAATCGATATCTCAATTTGTAATAGTTATTTTTAATCATTTCATTATGTAATTTCAAAAGTGAAATACGTGGATATCAAACCCAATATTCAATCATACAATTGGCTAGAGCTAGTGTTGTCTTAGTCCAACATGAAGTTCATGTTTGGTTTGAATGATTGGATGCGTGATGGACAATGGGTTCGTGACCTCAATAATCCATTTGGAAACCTCAAATTTTGGTTGATTATTTAATTATCATTCACCTCATAATACAAAATTTCGGAATATTATGACCATAATTATTTTTAGTCATATTTGCTTTGAGCTTTTATATTTAAAGATAATTTCGATATACTTTTTAATTATAATCATTTAATTTATTCAATGTCACAATCAATCAATTTAAATATAAAGTTAAATAGTCTATAGGATATGGTTCAGGTAGGAAATGATAATTTGATAGGAAATAGGAATGAATCTGGCTTTTGATTTCTATATCAATGGTTGAGATTTAATTTTCTAATGTCTTCTGATTTTGTATTTAGTGTATTCTGCGGATTAATGTGCAGACATTAGAACTCTTCCAATCTTCTGTTGTAATAAAAGATGTCTTAAACTAATATATTTAAGCGTATGTCTTCTGAATGAATGAAATATGTCTTAAACTAATATATCGATATAGTAATTACGATTTTCTACACAAATATGAAAATGTCTTCTTATTTCTATTTTAAATACATTAAGAACTTTTCTCACCATAGCCAAATTCGTCTAAATAATACCATTCGACTGTTCCTATTATCTAGTCTATCCATCAAACCAAAATTCCGTTGGTATTTGAGGATGTTTTATATTCGAATCCAAAAGTGTAGATGACAAAGTAATAGACAATGATGGTACGGGTGAGTCAAAACCTGAGAAAGTTTTACCGCCGTAAATCCATTTTCCTTTTTTCACTCCGAACCAATCTGTGCAGACATGTCGGAATATATCAGCAGTCTATTATGTCTATATCACAACAATCCTATGATCCTATCATACAGTCTCTTCGTCCAAGCTTTTAACTCTCAGGCTCAGCTATTTTGGTCTGATTGAAGTTGTTCCTTCCACGCCAATTCATTCATATATAAAACGATCTTTTAAATCCATACGCATAATTCCGAAACAGACTCAGAAACTGAAGACACCTAACATCGAATACAACGATGGATTTTCACCGGATATCTTCATCCCTGAATCGATTCAGAGCTTCGGCTAATTCACAGTTATCTCAATTCGAGCCTCTCGCGCTGCTTTTGGTACCTCTTTTGACGCTTTTCTTAGCCAGATTAGTTCTGTCGATTCTCGTTGTGGTTTCCGAGAAAGGCCTAAAATCTGCGTCCGTGGAGTTGGTCATGGCTTCTGTCAAGTAATTTCTCACATTTTCTTCATGTCGAACTTGTGAATGGATGCTTCTGGACTAAATAATCAATTTGTTCGTGTGTGTGTGTGGTATTAGGTTGGTGCCTGGTGTGCAGAGGTATATCGATGCTGAAAAGCAAAAGGTGGGTGTAATTTTCACTTTTTTGTTTATATTTTATATTTTGCTGATTGTTTCAGAGCGTGTTTCATATAATCAGGAGTTAGTAAGAGCGGTATGCTTCTTTCTCGAAATTTGAAATAAAATGATGAGGTGAAATTGTCGCATTAACTCAGCTGCAAGAGGAGGAGAAGAGCAATTAATATAATCGTGGGCCTGGATAAATAGAGATAAAACTGATTTCATGTACCAGCATACTTCATTAATGTCTGAACTTCTTAGTGGGGCAACATAAATGGATTGGCTGGATACCCTGGGTGATGAGATAAATATTTATGTCTGTTTTGATGAATCATATGTTTTAGTGATATAGGGCTTAAGCTTGTTTTCACATACATCTCTTGGTTCGAGCTTCTGCTGCGCTCTGATTATTTGGTACAGACTAATTTGTTGTTCAAGTTGCTAAATTCTATAATATTATTACAATATATTTTAAGTATTATTCAAAATATAAGTATCTAAGAATCATTAAAGGTTCTGGAGCCAGTCTCCTAACTTTTGAAACATTTACATTAAAATTGATACTTGACTAAGCTTAAGCCACTTCAGCCAACTCAGTTTAAGCATGCTCTTTTGCTATTAATCAACCTAAAATGTTACTGGTTTAAAGATGTAATTGTTATCTGTTTCACAAAACCTTATCATGACCTACTATGTTCCAAATTATTACTTGGTTGCAGATAGGTGGGCCTAGGTGTTACAATATGCTTTCTTATTAATTGTATTAAATAATTTTGACTTTCATATAATTTTGTTATGTGCAGGTTGTTGATAAGTTGCAAGGTTCTGGTAAATCAAAGAGAGATGGTTGGAGGACTGAGTTGCCTAGGGTAGGCTTAGGAGGTGGAGTTGTCGATAAAATGAAAGATGAGAAGCTCAAAGATGTGGCATGGCAGGGCAAGTGTTCTGGTACAGTGTATGTCATCTGTCGATCACTTGTTACCTGATGTTTTACATTGAAACTCCTTTTCAGCTGCAACTCATAGTTCAGGTTTTCTTAATTCTATGTGTTTCATTCAGATACATTGCAGGAAGTGAACATGAAGGACATTTTTCTTTGATTAATGAGGCATGCTCCATGTCAGTAAGATGTATCTTCTTCCTACATTTTTTTTGCTTAGCAATTTCAGCCTTCATGAATAGCCAGCAACTGTGGTCAACAAATGGAACTCTGCTCACCTTCACCACACTGATGCTCAATCAGCTTAGTGGAAAATATAATTTTTTAAAAGAATTAATAACCAGGTCCTTGGTAGAGGAATCTGCCACATTCCCCTAAATAATGTTATTTTTCTGGTCTCACGAACTAACAATCTTGATATGGATGGGGGGTAAGGGTAACTGATGATTTTTTTTCCTTCTATATATCTGCCCTTATAAGATTTTTAAATGTCTTTCCAGGTTTGCACATACCAATCCTTTGCATCTAGATGTATTCCAGAGTGTAGTGAAGTTTGAAACAGAAGTTGTGGCAATGACAGCTGCCCTTCTTGGAAGTAAGGAAAAGGCTTCTGGAGGGCAAATATGCGGAAATATGACATCAGGGGGGACAGAAAGTATATTATTGGCAGTGAAAACCTCAAGGGATTATATGAAAACTAAGAAGGGAATAACTAAGCCAGAAATGTTAGTGAAACTATTGTTGTTGTAATATCCTTATTTGTTTTATGAGAGGTTACAGAACTGATTCAGATTCTGCCTTTCTGGTATTAGGATTATACCGGTTTCAGCTCATTCAGCATATGACAAGGCTGCACAATATTTTAAGATCAAATTGTGGCGTGTGCCTGTGGACCAAGATTTTAAAGCTGATGTTAAATCCATCAAACGACATATTAACCGGAACACAATATTGGTTAGACTCTATTCTGATACTTTTCGGCTGGATTTATTCACATCATCTAGTTGTATATGATGTTCGCATTTGATGTTATGACCTAAATGGGATAACATTAAATATTTTATATGATGCCTTAAGAAATATGCATTTTGATTGAAATAGAGCTTATTCAATCTCCATGCCAACTTGATTGAAGTGAACTTCAAAGTTTTGGCTTTCTATCTACAAGCTTCCGTTCTAGTTTCTGATGCCTATTTTAATCCACTTGAGTTACTATATGTTCTGCAGATTGTTGGATCAGCACCTGGCTTCCCTCATGGAATTATTGACCCAATTGAGGCATGCCATCCACTGTTTTATGATTTCTTGTGGAACTTGAGCATCTTTTGCTTTAAAGAAATCCTGACAATATGATTCTCTTCGTAGGAGCTTGGCGAGTTAGCTTCTACCTATGGGATTTGTTTGCATGTTGACCTTTGCCTCGGTGGGTTTGTGTTGCCTTTTGCTAGTAAGCTTGGGTATGTTGCCAGATTCTCAGAATTGATTTGCTGAGTGATGAATCTTATGATTCTTATTTGGAGTTGTTTCAAATTCTTTTCTGCATTTGTGATGCACGCTTTCCATCTTATGACTTTTGGAGATTGTTTTTTCTATTCCCAATTCCCAAATGTAATCATGATATTATTGTGTTGAATAGTATTTTATCTTATCACGCGTGGGATGTCTTATTGTTCATTGTATTCAGTACGCCGTGAGCGAACTGTCGGGTATATATTTCACAGTTGAAGGGAAACTGAATTTCGCCTACTGTGCCTCGTGTTTTTTTTCATGCTTCTTGCGAGGGTTTTCTGTTTATTGAGCAGAAGACTGGCATTTGATGTGTATTTAGATAATGGTTTCTTCACTTTGGTACTTGTGTCTTGTAAATACTACGTCATTTGTGCTTTGAGCTTTTTTAAGCTATTCATATTACATTTAATCTTTATTTTACGGTAGTATTTTGATATTACAAGAGAAAGCCTGTTTGTCACTGCATGGCAGAAAAATTCTGTTACCTTTTTCTTCATTGTTTCAATATTGACAAACTATATTTCATAATAACATCTGCCCATGTCTCCTAGGTATCCTGTGCCACCATTTGATTTCTCTGTTAGAGGAGTAACATCCATATCTGTGGATGTTCACAAGTATGGGCTGGCTCCTAAAGGAACAAGTGTGGTTCTATACAGGGATCATGACATGCGGAAGGTATCACATAAACTTGCTTGTTCTTTTCGTCTCCTTCTCACTCAGTCTGCTATGCTTGCCTGTCATTTATTTTTCTGTTTTATTGCCTGTCTGTATTTTATAATATTTACTGATGTTCTTGCCTTTAACTCTGCTGGTATATTTTGGTGCTGGATCATTTGGCAATTCGACTCTTGTTAAGCATCAATTTGTAGCTGGTAAGTTGCCTTTTCCACCCAAACCTTTTATGCCTTCCAAGTTCCAATAATGGGAAACTATGAAAAATTCTAGTGTGCACTTCATTGTCAATTGACTGTAGGGAAATGAAATCTATAAAGCATTCAATTCATGTACTATGTAGAGGCGCCATTACATATTATGATACTTTTGATTATGTTTTTCTTTTCTTTTACATGCATAATCATATCGCTAATAGGTTTTACTATATGTATTCTTTTTCCTTCTGTCCAGTAACTGAGTGGACTGGTGGGCTCTACATATCTCCAACAATCGCTGGAAGCAGGCCTGGAGCTCTGATAGCTGGAGCTTGGGCAGCAATGATGTCCCTTGGTTTAGAAGGTTAAATATCTCACATACTCATTGTTTATTTTACTGCTGGTGGTAAAAATTGAGAGTCAAGTGTGTTTTTTGTGACTGAATCGCAAATTTTTGGTGAACAGGTTATCTGGAAAACACAAGGAAGATTATGGAAGCGTCAAAGAGACTAGAGAAGGGGTAAACATCACCTTAACTCCTGAAAAATGTTATTGCTGCATTTTATGTCATTACTGCTTTCATTGCAGGGTCCGTCAGATTCCTGAATTGTTCGTCATTGGAAGGCCTGACATGACAATTGTGGCTTTTGGATCCAATATCGTGGACATATTTGAAGTGAACGATATCATGTCATCGAAAGGATGGCACTTGAATGCACTGCAGAGGCCCAACAGGTAACCGTTTCTTTTCCGTCTGTCCTAGTGTTTGAATTTAGTTGATATTACTAGTAATTCCTGTTTTTGATTTTTGGGTGTGCTCATTGTATGATTGGTTGTTGGTCAGTATCCATATCTGCGTGACTCTTCAACATGTGAATGTGACTGAAGATTTCGTCAAGGATCTGACAGATTCTGTGCAAACTGTAAGTCCATTTTCCTTAAAACATTGTGCAAGTAGTAGTAGTTAAGGTAGGTAGATAGAAGAGGTGTAATATTTGGATGACGTGACAGGTGAAGGCAAATCCAGGTCCTATGAAAGGAGGTCTTGCTCCAATATATGGTGCTGCTGGAAAAATGCCGGATAGAGGAATGGTTCAAGACTTGTTGGTCGATTTCATGGATAACTCCTGCTAGCTCCTATTTTTCAATAAATTCTTCTTCTTATACATTGTGTATTCACTTACCATTTCCCTTCTTTATTTATGTATTATTTCAGACGAATAAGACATTCCATTTATCTAAAAAATTCTGCATGACATATTTACAGCATTATGACTCTCTCCATAAAATCTCTCTCACAAACAATCAGATAGAGTGAAAGAGTTATATGAGAGACTACGGAGCTCCATATTTGAATTAGAAGATTGCAAATTTCAATTGGTAGAGTGATTGTTCGTATTTGAAAGATTTAAAAGAGTGAACTGATGATCCAAGTTCCATATTGAAAAACTCAAGTTTCATAAGACACCTATTTCCACTCAGCAGTGGAACATGACTTCTGAGATGGATATATAAGAAAACCAACTTGAAAAATAAAAATAAATAATTTGAAAAGTTAAACTACTCCCACACAGGACCCCAACTAAAAGAACAAGACTGTAGGGGAATATCCAATCCATTGCACTACGTGTACGTAGGTGTTGACAAAGTATGGTGTAACTTCAGCGCCAAACATTTTTGTAGGTTAAACAATTCGCATTATAAATAACGTTCTTTAAAATATTGCACCCACACTTAGTTATCAAATATGCACACTAAGTTATTATAGTGTAATTATGCTTGTGCAACGTCTAGTTTAGTTCTATTTTTTAAGAAACCATCAAAATGTTTGTTTATTCATTTAGGGCATGACCGATATGTAATAAGGGAATGAGAATGTAATGATGATTCTTCCGTCCATTTATAATCGTATGGTTGGTACGGTTTTGCCGAATCTGGAATCGCAGGGCTGATTAGATAATTGGTACACCGGAAAAATGGAAACCAACGTCACCAGAGATCTGACAGGAGAATTTGCAGAGGAGGCCTCAGGTCTTCAGAACAACACTACACCAGGAGAGAGATCTGTTGCTAATCCCACTCCAACCAATGCGCCGTCTCTGATATCTACTGCCATAGAGAATGTCAATGTTTAATCAAAATATCAAATGATGATGCAGATATTAGTGATGAAATCAATTCAGAATAATGCCTCTATTTTTGCACTTAAATTAACCGATTAACTATAATGTTTCTAGTCTGATTACTTTACTAGCATTCTCTTAGATTATTTTTAAGGTGCCACCTCTTTTCAAAGTGCCTACTGAGAGAATATGCTGATTTTATCTTGGAAATACTGGTTTCCTTCAAATGCTTCTTTTGAATCTTTATATGAACTTCTTTCTTGAGTCTTGACTATAGTCTGACTTTTACGTTTAGGATGAAGAAAATTTACCTCTCAAGTTGAATCAAGTTAACTGTTGATTCAAAAACTTTAGGTTCCTTTCTCATGTTAAATCATTTGTATCCTCCTCCATCATTCCTTCTCTAATCCCTTACCTAAGCTCTTAACCCCAAATCTGGTAGAAGTATCCCTTGTTCATCTATTTGGCTGCTACTCATTATTTGCACTACTTTTCATTGTCTAATAGCATATTTTAAAATCTGTGACTCATATATGGTCTATATCAGGGGCAAGCTATCTCCGAGTTGCCTCATTGAAATTTAGAATATGTCGATGTATTGTAGTTTTGCTCATCCAGATTAACGTATTCTTTTATCTGATAATTTGGAAGCAAAAAGTTTCTTCAATCACAGAAGTGACAGTGCTAAGGTACCTAATAGTTATTTAACTTGATACTTGTATTTCACCGCTGCTAAGCAAACAGCAGTACAATTATCTGAAGTTTTACAGAACACAATAAAAGAGTTTCACTACACACACAATAGAAGCAGACACAAGACAGTGCCTGTTATTATCGTTCTTGCATACTCACCATGAAATAACCACTCAAATATAATATCCACTTAG